>ML685885.1:3612503-3692303 GCA_007922175.1 Pelusios castaneus | reverse complement strand
AGGCAGCTCCTGCCTGCTGTCTGCTCAGGCTGCTGCTCTCCAGTCATCTGACTGAGAACATCACATCACACCAGCAGGGTACACTGTGGAGCATACTCAAATTGCTACCACTCCCTGCCTCTGGAAGTCTCCAGTTGTGGGTCACTAATCTGCCCAACAACAGTAACCCACCCTCAGCAGGTCTCTCAGAGATAGCCTTTTCAGGCATATGGGTTACACTTCTACACTTGTAAATTAAGTCGACTAAACAGGCTTAATTTGACTTAATTTATTCTGCGTCTACACTACAGTTTCCTTAAGTCGACTTAAGCAGCTGCTGCTTAAGTCGACTTAAGGACATTTTAAGTCGACTTAATAAAACCTAGTTTTACATCAACTTAGTGGTTAAGTCAACTTTATTAAGTGGACTTAAGCCAGTGTATATGTAGCTTAGCCCTAAGTTGACTTAAAGGGTTCCCAGGGCTCCCCCACTGACCTCCCTCCCAGCGTGCCTGACACAGCCAGAGCCTGGCGCGCCCACCCACAGGGCAGGACATAGCCCTGCCCACCCTGCTTCTGTACCCTGCCCCTGCCCCTGTCCTGCTCAGCCCCCATGTACCCTGGCACTTTTTGAGGGGTGCCCGGAGAAGGGGGGCCCTCTTGGGTGCTTCCCTTCCCACCATGCACCATTCCCAGGTCCACCTAGCCCCTACAAGTCGACTTAGGCATCCAGTGTGGACGCTCTACATTGATTTGGCAAGGTCAACTTTAAGTCAACCTAAATTTACAGTGTAGACATGCTAAGTCAACTTAACAAAGTCAACTTAAAGATGACTTTGATGAGTCAACTTAGCAAAGTCGACTTATTTGAACAAGTGTGGACATAGCCATAGAAGGGTATCATGTAGAAGAAGTAAAGGCGACTTTGGTATATACCTGGCTGGGGAAACCTTGCTGTTCCTTGTAGGGGTTCTTTCTGAAGGAGTTAAGCTCAGCAAATGTTCCCAAAGCTGTAAAAAGAAAAGCCTGTTATGCCTGTTGCTGGACATGGCCAATCACCTGACTCCAGGTGCTGATGAGGAAACATGTTAAAGGCAGAAGCATCTTTCTCTCTGGCGCTCTCCATTGGAATCCATCCACAAAGCAACATCAAGGACACTGAACCCACAGGGGCTAGTTGAAAACCAGCCTGTGGGGAGCGTTATCTGGGACTATAAGGCTAATACAATGTTGAATTTAATTGAGAATGCAATTGGCCTATTAATCAATTGTGATCAAACCATGAGTCATATGTTTCTGGCTTACGATCACTTAAAAACATGCTGTAACCAATATACTTATTTGTTTGTTTTATCTAAAGCAGAGCAGGTGATTTGGGTGTCTGTAGAGACTTCAGTTAGAGTCACAAAGCTGGTGCATATCAATTTCTTTGATAAATTGATGGACTCATGGAGCTTGCAGGATGCAGTGGACTCTATAGGATGGTAGCCCTCAGGGTTGCATCTGGAACCGGGAGTGTTTGCTGAGAGTCAGTCCCATAAACAGCTGGGTGGAAGCAGTCCTTCACAAGGTGAGGGACTGGTTACTTGCAGAAGGCTGGGCATGGGCCGATCTGGGATTGGATAGTTCACATAGCAAAGCAGAGTAAGTCAGGGCCCAGGAGAAAGGGTCCAGGAAGATACAGCTACACACCAGTCCAAACTGAAAGGGGAAACATCACAGCTACTGAACAAAATAAGAGTCTCAGTGCTTTAGGAAGACTTTCATCTTGCACCCCAGAAACATGGGAAGCACCAAAATTCCCATACATTTTACAAAACGCAATGGCAGCCGGATGTTCTGCCTCAGTCAGTGCATCTCTTATAGCGTGTTAAGCGTGCTCATGGTGTCCCGGCCATTTTACACCCATGTGCACTTATGGAAACTAACAGGGTTGGTGTCAAATTCCAAACCCAGCTATGAAGCATCCATAGAAAAAGTTTGATTAGCGGAAAGCTGGAGTCTCAGGGGCTCTCTGCTTTGAATGATGCATTTCTCCACCTGCAAGTATTTTTCACACTTCAGCGGCAATGGGTTGTGTGACCATTTGCAATGTAACACTGAATGGGAAATAACTCAGGAAGATTCCACCAACTGTGACACAACAGGCCTTTATAATGGCCTGATTTTCAAAGGCACCAGTCTCTGTAGCTTCCATTCAAGTCAGCAGTATCGGTGGGCATTCAATATCTGTGAAAATCACCATCTCAATACATCACATCTAGTCACGGCCTATAGTTAGCGTATGGAGGCACAGGGTTTGCTGTCTCTTTCTTATATTTTGGTTTATGTGTGTGTGTTCTGAAAGCCATCTCGAGGTCTCATAATCAACCATTCCATTTTTCAGATCTCCGTACACGGAGAGTCCCAGCAGGCCTGTCTCAGAGTTCCAGCTGGCAAATTTGTGCATTCAGCCTTCACCTCCAGAAGTTGTGCCTGTTGGTAAATAAACTGCATAACAACAGCAGTTCTCATTCTAGGGAACAATGACTGGGAAAAAAAAAGTAGGAAAGTAGGACACTAGATTTAATATTTCTAGTCTCTTGCAGTGTAATATTGGGGCTGCACCAGGAAGCTGGTTCATACAAACTGTTGAGTGGTAATGTGTCTTCTCCACACAATAATATGGAACACAATGCAAGTTTGGCAATAGTTGAAACCTTGTTCTTCAAGCCCCCATGATCAAGAGTTAACATGTATGTGATGCTACGCAGCGGTGCTATCCTTCCTTCATCTAATGAGATGATCAACATTCTACCAGCACTTGCACCATGATGATATTACAGGGTATGTAGCATTAGGCCTGCAGAGTATAAACACTCAGAGTGTTTCCAATGAATGTTAAGAAATCAGCTGGAGTCAGTAAAACAGCTCTGCTACCGCAAGGTTACACATAGCGACCCCTGCAGCCAGTAGGGTAGCATTTACTCACTCATCTCTTCGGCTATGTTTACACTTACAAGTTAGGTCGACTTAAGGAGGCTTAAGTTGACCTAACTCAGTCCCTGTAAACACCAGGTCTCATTAGGTTGACTTAAGAAAATCCTTAAGTCAACCTCATGAAAGCTTAGGTCGTTTTAGTAAGACTTGCCAGTTAGGTCGGCCTAACCTTCCTTAGGTCGACCTAACCCTCCTTTAGGTCGACCCAATCACAGTGTAGACACTTAAGTCCACTTTATTAAGTCAACCTAAAGGCAGTTAGGTCGACTTAACAAAGTTGACTAGCCCACGTCCATGGAAACCACTTTGTTAAGTCCACTTAATAAGGTCGACTTTAGGTCGACTTAATGTCAACCTTATTAAGTCATCTTAACAAAGTCGACCTAACTTTTTCGAGTGTGGACATAGCCATTGATTTCAATACAATATAATGCCTGAATAGGTGGTAGTCAATGTGAACGAGGGCTACAGAATCTGATCAGTAGACTTGGGAGCTACAGCCTCCCATCTACAGTAAAATTCCCTGACTGTGGAAGGGGGTGAAAAAGCAGAACAAAGATACCTATCTATATACCTGAAATAATAATTTACATAACAGTTATTCTACCAAATAGTAATACATAGTTCTGATGTACTATTCACCAGTACATCTCAAAGCAATTCAAGGTCTTCAATATGTTTATCCTCACAACACCTCGGTGAAGTAACATGCAGCTTACATCGGGTACTGTGGAAAATAACTAGTCATCCTGATTAAGGGCAGGATTTCAGTTTCTAGATGCTTCTGAAAATCCTATCCTAAATGACCTTCCCAATTGAGAGACATTTAGTTTCATAGGCCAAAAAATAAATATATATTTTGGAAAATACTACCCTGCATAAAAGCACACTATTAAAAATCAGCCTTATTGCATTTCTTCTTTGTTTGACTTTCTCTTCTCTTCCATTTCCTCTTTATTTGACAACTTCTTTATTAAAAGTCCAGCACTCAGAATTTCAACCTGGTTAATCACCACTTAATCACCTGGCTTCTGCAAAATGCGCACCCCTGCTACATAGATTTCCCCCTCCCCTCCCGCCCCTGTGCCATAATACTGTTCTGATGAAGTAGCAGGCATTACCATTCCTTGGCGGTGAGTAAATTGGTTTTCTGAGAGATGTCGCAATAAGACATCCATTCTGACTGCTGTGTGTCTCACTCAATAAAACCTGCTTTTAAAAGAAGCTGATTTGGGGGTGGAGGGAGTTCAGTCTAGCTGTCCCCATAAGGAAACTGCACTATTTTCATTCTGTCATGAATAATAACACTTTGCTCTTTCGCACTCAGGGCCAGGTTCGTACTTGGTATAATTTGGCATAGCTCCTGTGAAATCTAGCCCTTTTGCTAACTCTGGTCCTAACAACTGTGGAATTGCTAGTGTTGATGAACTTGCTGCTTTTTGACTTCTGTAATCTTGTTCAAACCAAATCCAGATGCCAGCAGCTGGACAAGACTAACAATCCCATAGGCATTAGCACATTTCCTGTATCGAGGATTTTGTCTCATTCGCCCACCAGTGCCCTCTGGGAATTTGTGATGCTTTACAAACATTAACTAACTAAGCCTTTGAGACAGATAGTTATGAGTAACCACAATTCATAGATGAATACAGTGAAAACAGAAAGAGATTATGCAGCTTGTCCACAGACAAAGTTTATAGCAGAATAGAGATCAGAACCCAGCTGCCCCAGATGTGAGTATTTGTGCCTTTTTTTTTGAACCACTTGGTTCCTCCGGGAGTTACAAAGTCAAGTACAATGCAAATTGTTCGTGGCCATGCTAAGAGGTAGGAGTTCTGCAGACAAAGATACTGATTCGCCTGGCAACACCCAGAATGCTCCTCCACCTGACAAGTGTGATCATTGCCTGAGCACTGGGAGCAAACCAAATGTTTGGGGCTTGATTGTAAATGCACTTAGTTATTTCCCATCTGCTTTGCAATTCCTTATTGCAGAAGGCTTTTCGCGCTTTTAGCCTTCAAACTTTTATTGAGTGTGGAAGCACAGTTTATAAATAGGCTAGGGTTTGGGTTTTTTCTAAATGCCATTTAGATCTGACTTTACTGGAGTTTATAAACATGCTATGTTCAATTTTTCTCTCTCTCTTTATATTGGCACAAGAAGGCAGCTATCTGTCAGCTACAACGGTTTACCCAGATTGTTTTATGGTAAATTGTGCTCAGAGACCCTCTGTAAAGTAGCTCTTATATAAACACATTTAAGTCAAATATATGTTGCCCCTGATCTGCTTCTGTCATGTAAAGTGAAGTTTTCACTTTGTGTGTTATGAAGGTTTGTGTACCTTACAAAAGTCACCCATGTCCTAATTGAAGGACACAAGTTGGACTTCCCTATCGATAACTAAGGGTACACAGATGGGTCATATGCTTGTGAATTTCAGCCATACCGAATTAAGTGAGTTCTTTCTTCAAAGAGTGGAAGATATTTGACTTAAATGTTAGCCAAAACAAAAGAAACAAACAAAAAACCCACAGGCAACAAATCTATTCTAAGGAATTATGTGCTATATAACAGACCCAGTTATCAGACTGACAGAGATGGCTACCTAAATCTTGTCTTTACCAACAGGAAGAACAGAGCTGGAAAAAGTCACATAATTGAAGCACTGGCATTATAAACACTCCTGTATTTTTGCCCTGACATGCAGGTGCCAAGTGCAGAGATAAGAGGAAAGCTCATTGCCTGTGCCCTTCTTTGCTTCAGAAATTGGCCGTGGTAGTCATTTCCTAATGTGGACATTTGCACACCAGACCCTGCGCTGGGAGAGTGTAATAGGATCTACTACTCCCCACGCAACTGCACGTCCTCATGGCTCAGCAGGAGAATTGGCTCTCCACTTTGCACGCCCAATCCTGGGCTCTCTCAGCCTGTGGCCTCAGTCCCTCAGTCTGTGACCCCTCTCTCACTACTCAGGAGACGGAGTGCCTCTCCTTTATGGCTTAGCCCATCGGCCAAGTTACAATTGTCCTCTGCTTCTGGGGTCTCATCAGACTTTCTGTCCACAAAGTCCCAGGGGGTCTCCATATCTGCACTGAGTACACCACTCATGCAGTGGCTGGTAGGAGCACCTGGCACACTGTTAACACCATCTTCCCATCCAGGGCCCCTCAAACCAGCAATTCAAGTCTCATTTCCCTCAGATTTGACTGTTCTGCTTCCTACAGTGCCTTCTTCAGGCTCCCCCTTTTATCAGGGGGCGTGATGGCAGCCTCCTCTAGCATCAGCTTCTTAGTTTTCTAGCAGCTCTTGCTCAGGTAATCCTCATTCTTAATTAGTATTATCCCTCATTGCCGCCTTAACCCCATCAGTGTTGATGTAGGATGAATACCCCAATCACAGAGGGCAACGTTTCTTTCATTTAGACCAACCAACAACAAAGACAATATGGACTGCTGGTCTGGATTATTATTTTTTGACTCCCACTTTAGCAAGGTTCTCTACTCCTTCACCAAAACTTCCCCAGTTCATATCAATTAAGGAAAACACTTAAGCATGTGCATAAATCCATCCCTCTTCAGGACTGAAGCATCTACTTAAGTTCCTCGTTAGATACTTGTTGAGCTGAGAGTGGGTTCTAAATTGGGGCTTATGGGAGTGGATGGGATCCTGGTCCCACTGGGAATACCCCCACGAATTTCATGGGCCAGGATTTTACTCCAGTATTTTCAGAAATAATAGTTGCTCTTACGCTTGACTATTTGAGAAACAAAGTGAGTGTGGAAAGGTCCCTCGACTCAGCTCTCTAGCATCATAGAAATAATAGTGGGGGGAGACCATTTTCTTTCCCAAGATAAACATACAATATTAAGGAAACTGAAAACAACATTTCTAAAATTGTTTCCATTTCAGCTTCCTCCTGACTATGGAGAATCAATACACCAGAAGAGCATAGCCTTAAACGTTAATATTACAGAATAAAATTTATTTTTGATGGATTGATGGGCACATTTTCTTAAGGCCAAGTCGTAATGAATATAAACTTTTTCTGATATTTTCTCATCTTTTCCCTCTCCCCCACCAAGAACTTAGTGAATAATAGGACAGCATTAGCTCATTCAGAGAATCATCTATTATTAGGCACCAAGAGATTTTGCCAGGACTCATGCCCCCCCCTCCCCCCCAAGTATATTCACTCATAATCACAAGGGGGAATGAAAATAAGAGAAAGTGCTGTGGTTTGTTCTGCAGTCCTGGTGCCCTAGTCAATCAAGAGAGGCTTGGCTAATGGGATGCTGGCTAATAATTCCCTGAGGAATTTAGCTGCTCTAACTACAGAGTACCTAAATGTGCTGTGCTTAAAAGCAAATACATGTACACCCTAATTTCAATATGAAATTTTACATCATGTCACCCTTGCTTTTCTTTCTGAATCAGCAATAACCGACTAGTAATTCTGTTCATACATGAGGGTTGGGTTTGAAAAAATAATAATTCACCCTGCCACCTTCTCCATCTAACCTGTCATTTGATGCATTTATTTGCAAGAGTGGGGCATGATCCCGTTATGCCTGTTAGCCCAGAAGTCTTGTTGACTCTAATGGAAGGTCTGGATAGGAAAAGCCTTTATGATCTTCTAGGACGGGCTCTGAATTATTTGCATTGTGTTACAGAGGGCCAAACCCTAATTCGACTGATGCCATTGGCAAGACTCACATTGAATTCCCTTAGAGCATACTATGTTCATGTGTGATGTTGTTTAATTGGTCAGTGAACTGGGCTACAGACTATTAGGAAGGGTGGAAAGGCCCACAACAAATTCTTCTGTCGCTGGTTTCTTCTCTTTTCTCTGTCTTTATTAATTTGCCCATCTAATCAATTACACATACAGTGCTGGGAGCCATTAATGGAATGTCATCAGATTTTAGGGAGTTCTCAAGTGGGCTTCCCTAAGGATCTGTGCTGGTGTGGTATTGTTTAATACATTGGTTCACAAACATTTTCCCTGTATGACCCCATTTTCAGATATGTTGTTTCCCAATACCCCAGACAGCATGAAAGTGTGTAACAGGACCTTGTGTATAAGGTGTGTCTGAGGTCAAGCTGTGAGGAGGAAGCCATTTTGTAAAATGGCATCTTCTGTATATTTGGGATTGTCGTGACCCTATCTGCTGATGAAGCAACCTCACTTGGGGACATGACCCACAGTTTGTGAACTAATGGTTTAATAGCTTTATTAATGAGCTGTTTATGAATGACTGTATATAGTTATGAAAATTATTATTATAAATTAAATTATTGTTATAATTATAAATTATTATTATTTTAAAATTATTATTTATTATTAAAGTTCCATTGCACTTTTTGCAAGAGAAGGTCTGTTAGCCATAATGTCCTGACAAAATTCAAGTCTGGGTGTTATATCCTCAGATATAAATTTACATAACTCTATTGAAGCCAGTGCATATATGGCAAGTTATAGCAGTTGAAGATCCTATTGAGATCCTATTGTTCAAATCTGCAGATGACACAAAACTGGGGAGTAGAGTTGCCAACACTTTAGAGGATAGAGTTAAATTTCAGAGAGATATTGGTAAATTGGAGAAATGCTCTAAAGTGAAATTCAACAAAGACAAATGCAAGGCACTACACTTAAGGAAGAAAAAATATACAAATACAGAATGGGGGGAAATTGTTTGGCAGCAACACACTGAGAAACATCTGGGAGTTGTGGTGGATCACAAGCTCAATATGAGTCGGCAACGCCATGCTGTTCCAAAAGGAAATTCAAATTTGGGTTGCATTAACAAACATAGCAAGCACATCATGGGAGGTGATAGTACCATTATATTTGGTGATTAGACTTCAGCTGGAGTACTGTGCCCAGTTTTGGTCACCAACGGGTAGAAAGGACATAGAGAAATGAAAGTATCCAGAGGCGAGCAACAACTATGATCAAAGGGATGGAATGCAAATGTAACCCATATACCTAAAAAGGCTCTCTCTTAAAGAGACCTACTGAGGGTGGGTTACTGTTGCTGGGCAGATTAGCTACCCACAACCAGAAACTTCTAGAAGCGGGGAGTGGTAGCATTTTGAGTATGCTCCACAGGGTTCCCTTGTGGTGTGATCTGGCGTGATCAGAGTCAGACCACATGAGAGCAGCAGTTTGCACAGACAGCAGGCAGGAGATGCTTTGAGAAGAGCCCATTTGCTCAGTTTTCAGAGGCAAGCTGAGCCAGGAGTGAACAAGATGTTTTCTCCCTCCTATGGAGTCATCTGCAACAGACTTTGCACACATGCATATGGGACTGAGGGCTGGTTAATCAGTGAGCTGACCAGATGGTGCTGATTCCAGAGGAGAAGGAAAAGCCTGCATGGAATTCTACAGAAGATTCCTGCAATGAAAGAAGAAGAGGACAGCTATTTCTTGCCACTCAAGCCTCTAGACTTGAACAAAGACTGTAGCTGAGAGTTGTGTGAACTCCATCTGGGGTTTCTGTAGGGATTTTTCTGTTTAATTGTATTTTGTTTTCTTAGGATAATGTTTATTTAGCTAGTAGTTAATGAAGTTCATTGTTATGTTTATTTTTAGTAGTATTTTAATGTGGGGTGGTAACTCTGAGCAATCTTTGCCGTGAGTCCCATACAGACTGGATCCTGGGTTTCCAGGTGCTTTCTCTATAGGGATTGGGATTGATTTCTGTGAGGCACTGGAAAAGGGCAATTAAATGAATTTTAGCCCACCTGAAGGTTACATAAACAAAGGCTGAAGGAACTGGCTTTGTTTAGTTTAGAAAAGAGGCGATTAAGCAACAACATGACAGTGGTCTTTGGGTACTTGAAAGGCTACCATAAAAAAGACAGAGAAAAGTTGTTTTGTTTTGTTACAAAGGGCAGGATAAAAGGTAATGGGTTCAAACTCCAGCATAGCCAGTTTAGATTAAATCTCAGAAAAAAAAGCTCCCTGGCTATAAGAAGAGTGGGACAATGCAACAGGTTGTGGAGGGAGGGTGTGGAAACATCTTCACTGGTGGTTTTCAAAAAGGGGCTGGATAGCCATCTATCTTGGCTGGTTTAGACACAAGAAAGCCTGCATCCTGGCATGGGATTTGACTTGGCGACTCTTGCGATCCCATCTAACCCTACGGTTCTCTGAGTTAGTTTTGTTGCATGGAGAAGCATGCCAGATGGCCTGTCCTGCCCCCAGAACCCTTGGTGCTGTGTGCCTGCTAACACCATGCTAGGGCACTGAGGACATTGCTGCACTCTGGAGGAGGAGTGAGGGGGGACGGGGCTGAATTGTGCGTGCAGTGCAGGTGAAGGCAGCGTATGAGTATTACGGGAGATTCATTGAGAACACTCAATTCTGTGAGCGCTGAGCATTCTCAACTGGAAGTCATTGGGAGGGCACTCAGCCCCATCAAGGATCAGGCCTCAAACAAGCACAAAACAGAACACTGTCACTATTCATTTATAATAGCCTGCTATCTGGCTGACTGCCTGGACCTGTTCAGGGGGCCCATGGGTGTAATCCTGGCTTGTTGAAGTCAACAGGTATTTGACACCCCTGCTTGTTATTATTCCTTTATATTGTCATCATGCCTTGGAGATCTAGTCACGGACCAGAACCCCATTGTCCTAGGGGCTGTACAAACCCAGAACAAAAAGGTGGTCTCTGCTCCCCAAAGCCTCCAATCTTTCCTAAGGAGCTTACAATCTAAATATTAATGCTATTAATATTAAAATATTAATATGTTGCCTTGCAGTTAGATGGTATTTGCACATTGTAATGTGGGCTACGATATCATTATTGATTTTCCTAGTCATTCAGTGATTGACATTTCAAATAAGATTTTGCAGTTCCCCATGCTTTTTATGCAGATTCCTTGTACATTGTTTGAGTTTACTCCGTGTCTATTCATTAAGTTTGGAGGCAAGCAAAATATGTCAAGTTCCAGAGTGGGAGCCGTGTCAGTCTAGTTCAGCAAAGGAAACAAGGAGTCCGGTGGCACTTTTAAACATTAACAAATTTATTGAACACATAAGCTTTTCTGGTCATAATCCCTCTTCATCAGATGCATGAACTGGATATGTCGGCTGCTTTTCAAACAATGCTACTCAGTGAAGAATTTTGAGATTGGTACAAAAGCGCACTATTGTTAAAAATTTCTTCTTTAAAAAACAATGTATGTATTGGGCCAGATGTTTTAGCTAGAATTGATTGGCATAATTCCATGGGCTTCAGTGGACCTCTGTCAATTTACAGTAAGAATCTGTCCCTTGTTGTATGTTTCCATCCATGTTCCATGAAATATGGTTGGAGTTGAAATCTTTGTAGCTAAATGATAAACTGTTAATTTTTTGGCTGCAATTTCCTCTCTAATGTGCATTGATGTAAATATACAGTGGCACCACTGAGTTCAATAGAGTTACACCTGATTTACAACAGTGTAAATTACAACAGAAATTGGCCCTCTAGCATGCTTTTGTGGGGCTGTGAACTCTCTGATAGGACTTTTAAGTCTGTAACCATTTTGACTCTGAAGCTTGCAAGCTCCAGATAGAGATGGCTCTTGCTTCCCAAAAGTACCATTCTTGGAAGTCTTTGTTCCCTCCTCTGCTGACTTAAAATGCTGCCTTTGTTCATGAAGGAATTGTTTCCCTTTACAAGCTGTGTCAGGTTACACAGTTTATCCATTTATTTTGTTGTTGCTCATTTTCTATCACACACGCCATCTATTTTCTGTGCCTTGTAAACCCATTGCATGCTGAAATGCAGGTAATCATTGCTTTGGAGTTTCCTGTGACCTAGACAAATTAGCTGGCAAGAACATCTTGTTCTAGATTTTTTTTTCCCAGAGACCTGTTGATGCCTCATGACTGTTGAAAGAAACACTTTGTTCATTCCCATTGCAACTCAAATTGATTTGGGCGGACTTACAGCAAGTATGAATTTGATCCTTCTGATTTGGGAACACTTTTCTTTCTATCTCACACCTATAATTACTTGCATTCTTTAACAAAAATAATGGGGAGGGGGGAAACTTTGTCACAAAAAAAAATTGTTTCTTATGAAGTGGAAGGGTCATCTTGTGTTTAAAGCATAGGACTGGAAGTAATTTGGTCTCAATTCTATTATCATGACTTCTTGGGGCACCTTTGATAAATCACCTCTTGATGCCTCTGTGTCCTCCTCTGTGTTATTTGGATGGATAATGAAGAATTAGCACTCCTTTACTTCACAAAAGTTTTGAAAGAACTTCCTGACCACCTTTACATAGAGGGGTAGAACTTAATCCAGTGAACAGTCCTATTGACTTTAACAGTTGTTCACACATGAATAAGAGCTTGCACACTTACTCATTAATTCTTTAATATCTGAAGGTACACTTTGAGGTC
Organism: Pelusios castaneus; assembly: GCA_007922175.1. Taxonomy (NCBI): domain Eukaryota; kingdom Metazoa; phylum Chordata; order Testudines; family Pelomedusidae; genus Pelusios; species Pelusios castaneus. Next base: position 3,679,946 of record ML685885.1, on the reverse strand, counting down.
CTTATGTTTAGTAGCATTTAAGTGAAAATTGTGTTTATTTCTGAAGGCCTCACCTCAGCCTTTGCTTCTAAATTGCACTTGAAATCATAAAACTTTCTCTGTGACATAGGATCAACGGACTGGGAAATTTTGGCACCATGTACTGTGGTCTTTTTTCTTTTTCTTTTCTTTTCTTTTCTTTTCTTTTGTTTTCTTTTTGTTTTTGTTTGCATGGGCATAACTTCTAGGCAGTTGTTCTACACCTGAGATTCTTGGATTCAGGCAAGGAACCAACTTGGCTGATGCTCAATATCTAACAAGAACTGCATCTCAGTGGACAATGAAGACCTCTCCAAGAGCTAGCCCAGATAAATGGACTTTATAACACTCTGTAATAGTGACTTGCATTAATGTTAGAAGGACTGAAGTATATAGAGTGGAAATGATATCATCTCTGCAGTAACCAGTTGTAATGTTTTAAAGTGAGGTTTAGTACTATGTACTCTGCAGAACGAACAAGGAATCTGATGGCATTTCTAAAGTCTTCCTAAGTGCCACCAGACTCCTTGTTTGTTTGGCTGAACTTGACTAACACGGCTCCCTCTTTGGAACTTGGCTGCAGAACAAGTATTGAGTGGCAAACACCAGCGTTGCTGCAAGTGAGGGGAGAATACAGATTTATATGTCTATGTGGTGCTTACTCTTGCCCATTTATGGTGGATTACAATTCAGAGTGAGGAATCAGACTATAAATTCAACCAGAGTGATTTTTTTATTTCTTTTATAAACCTATGCTGCTTATCATTCTGATATTATTTTCTCTTCATATTTGTTCCACTATTTTACTAGGTTCATAAGTTAGATATAGCAGCTAATCATTGTCAGGATCTTTTTCAAATATCATCAATACTACACTTGCTTTTTTCCCAGTTTCTTTTACTTTCCCAGATTTTCAAATACTTTTTAAAAAAAATATTTCTCTGGCATAAAATTTAACTGGTTATTAATTCTCCTGGGGGACATTGCTGCATAGGCCATAGATTGGTTGAAATTTAGAGTTCAGATTTTCTTTGTGCAGTCTTTCATGAAGCAACAGTGGCGATTTTGTTGTTTCTTTTCATTCTTCTTATGTAAGGGAAATCTAAAGCTTAATTATGTTGTTTTAGCTAGAGTTGGTCAGGAATTTTCTGTTGAAAAAGGTTTTGTGGTTGTTGGAAGAAACCCATTTATCAAAACTGAAACTGTTCACAGGAAAAGTTTGACAAATTTCCCAAGTGGAAAAAAATGTTGGGGGTAAAAAAAAATTAAATTACTTTTCATTTTTAAACAAATTTAATGTATACTTTAAAAAGGTTCAAATTCATTACTTGCCATGGTGAATTTAAGATGCAATTCTTCCCTAATTCTCTCCATTTTCTCACTTCGCCATTACCTGGTATCCATATATTTCTAGTCAGACAGGAGTCTAGGTTGTAAACAAGAGGTCTCTTTGTTGAGACATACCTGTTTGTATTCACACCAAGCAACACACAGACCTTGTTAGCTAAATGTCTCCTCATGAGCATGGTATCATGCAGCTTCCAATGGCACTGGTTTTTTTGTTTGTTTTAGTTGAGGCAGTAATTTTTAACAAGGCTTTCCAAGATGCAGGCTAGAGAAGAAAGAGAAGAGAAAAGAAAAAAGAAGCCCCACCATGTCTAAGCTAAGAAAGTCCATCTTGGGGTGGAGGGGAGAGAGCAGCATGGTTCTCAGATAATCTTACAAAAATCAGATTTCCCTTAAATAAAACCTTAGAGCTGGACCTCCTTTGACCTCACTGGGAACCGCATTTGGTCACTAAAGAATTCAGCTGTTCACCCTGCAGTCAGACTGGATATTTTCCCTAGCATGAAACTAATTAAAGGGTAAGGAATGAATGTTACAAAAAAAGGGTCAAGCAGACATGGTTTTAGATAAAGGAAGCGATTGGTCATCCAGGGTACAGTACAGATCATTTGGGAAGTAACAGGTAAAGGTAAGGATGGGGAGTACAACCAATACATGATCTACGGTATTCAGGATGGGGGGAGTCAAAGGACTGCAGGGTTGAGAAGCAAGAGGTCAGAGATTCGGGATAAACAGCTTAATATGGGAGGGATACTGAGTGTGACAATACGGGGAGCACATATGATATTGAGGGTGGTTCATCCCGGAATGTGAATAGGGAGGGCGGGAAAAGAATCCATAGGGAGATATGTTCTCCCATAGAGAGGTGGGGGGAGGGGGACGGCGGAGCCCCCTGGTGGTAGATGTGGAGGTGGACCCTTATTCCTCCTGGTACTGTCTATGCCCGGTGATATGTTCGATGTAGATGTCTCTGGACCATCTGATGGTGTCGGATACCATGAGGCGGCGCATTAGTCGGGCGTAGCGTTTACCGACACCACAGGCCTGCAGCACACCTTCGTTGGCTGGGTCCCAGGCACCCAGGGCGCCGACGATCAGGGCGTGGATCTGGACCGTGTAGCCCTTGGCTCTCAGTGTGTCAGCGAGGGGAGCATATTTTTCCTCTTTTCGGGTCCGAGCGCCAAGAAAGGCCGGAGATCGGTTTTCGAAGGGGACTGTGCACGTTACACAGCTCAGATTTGGCTGAGCTCTGACTTTTTCTGGCCTACAGGTACAAATCCCTTCTTAAAGCCCACTTCTTAGAGGAGTCTTCTAAGGTGCCACCTGTTACACATTTGAACATCAACTAATTCAAATAATCACTAAACCAAAGATGCATTCAAGTCACATGCATTAGGCCAAGTTCCTCAAAGATATTTAAGTTCTTCCATGGGCATTAGGCACCAAAATACCTTTGGGGAACTGGGCCCATGTAAATATATAGGGCCAGATCCTTAGCTGGTGTAAATGAGCACAATTCTTTTGACTTCACTGTACCTGCTTCTGTTTACACTAGTTCAGGATCTGACCCACAGCCTCCTCCTTTCTCCTTCAACTCTTCTCCTTCCATGTTTTCTTCCTGCCATGTTTGCTGGTAGGAGGAGATGGCAGGAAGGGAATGGTTCTGTGATTCGAGCAGAAGGAAGAGGTCCAGTGGAAAGTGCGTCTGTGGCCCACAGGTCATTAGTTGTGGAAAGAAAACAGCCATGGGAGAAGAGTAATCGAAGGAAGATAAGCATGTGATTCAAGCAGGATGGGCCCAAGAAAGACATAGTGGGGTGGAGCTGGGTATGTGACTCAGAATCAGAAGATGCCTACAGAAGGCAACTCAAGTCCTGATATGCAGACCAGGGGTGAGTTTTAGAGTGGAAACATCTACAATGCTTCATGGGCCTGAATTGGTTGACCCAGGCTCTGACTGTTACTGCCATGGTTTTTTCTTTGGTTTATTTGTTTGATCCCAATGTGTGCCACTCCCCTTCACAGAATCAACTTCAGGAAGCTCAAGACAAGTTGTGGTAAAGACAAACCACCAAACATGGGATTCCGGAGAGCTGATATTTCTCAGGCTTAAAGCTTCAGCCGTTCAGCCATGAAAACTCATTCCTTGTCTGTGGTAATTTTCAGTGGCTACATTTTATTTTATTTATCATTGTCCTTAATTTTCTAATTCTGTTGTACAGAAAGGCATGGGAGGGAGGGAGTGGGGGGCGATGGTGACAGAGGGGGCGAATGCTTTATAAATACAATGATGAATTGCTATTAGCCTTACTTTATTTTTGTTATTGATTTGTTTAATGCCTACAGTTTGTAATTGCATGATAGATAAAGCGAGATGACGAACAGTGATTGGCAGGAATAAATCAGTGCCCCAGAATAGCGAAAGCTCACATTTTATTTAAGGAAATGGCAGTGAAACCCATCTTAATAAATAACTGAGCCAAGTTGACTTAAGCACTTATAATTCCACTGTCTGTGATAAGCAATGGAAACATTAATATAAAATGCTTCTCCATCAACGAGTACAGTAGAGCTCAGGGTGATGTATTGCTGCACAGCCGTCTCTAGCATGGCATGCTTTTAAAGTGATGTTTATGATCATTATTATTTTGGTAACAATGGGGGGGGGAAAGAACAGAGCAGCAAAAATTGTTATCTGCTAAAGCAGTAGCAAGGTTTCCTGATAAGGTCCTACATAAACCTCTAACCACAGTGGGAGAACATCTGTGCTAAGCTACGAATGCAGGAACTATTATTGTGGTACTAGCGAGTACCTTTCAGGTTTCATGGAAGACAGAGACGCATGAGCAAGTTCAAGGTGGAAATTGGACAGTTTCCAGCCATCAAAGGGGTGAGGTTCTGGTACAACCTGCCAAATAGGAGTTGTGGGAGCGGACTGCTTATTTAGTTTTAAGAGAGAACTGAACAAATTTTGTGTGATGTATTTCTTATGATGGAAGGGAGAAGGCCTCAACAGACCTGGGACTCACTTCCAGTTTAGGTCTTATGTTCCTAAAGCTCATGCTTCAGGGCTTCAGCTGGCCACCAGGAGGGGTCAGGAGGGGATTTTTATTTTCTCCCAATGTTTTCTGGGAAGGCTTTTTAAATCTCCTTCTAATGAAGCAGCCAGGATGGCCTGAGCTGGAGATGGGACTGTGGATAAGGAGGAGCAGAGCTCTGAGGTGGCATGAGCTTTTCTTTCTCAGATGCTTGACTGGCTAGTTCTTGCTCACATGCTCACGATCTAACTGATCACCAAAGGGTCAGGAAGGAATTTCAACTCAAAACAGACTGGCACTGACATTGGGAATTTTTCACCTTCCTCTGCAGAGTGTGGATGTGGGACACTTGTCAGGATTATCCAGATATTTCTCATTTAAGCAAGCAGTAGTGTGCCTGGGTCCCTCCTTTATCTGCCTATGGTACATAATAGAGTAGTCTCTTACAAGCTGTAATATTTTGGCTCATTTCAGTGGCTGGGTTTAATGGACAGGTGCTGGTGGTGTTGGAAACCTGTGATATAAGGAGGCCCTGATGATCTAGCAGTCCCTCTGGCCTTAAACTCTATGACTCCAATATAAATTTCTGAGTGCTGGATCTCTGCCCAGCCTTCCTGGGCTGTAATATGATAAATGGGACATAACATCATACTTCCCAACATTTCAAATGGCTGAAGCAGGAGGCAGAGCCATTCTGGTTTGGCCCATCTGCCCTCACAATGGAAATGGAGGAGTGGATGGGCCAAATTAAATGAGGAACTTTTCAACTCCCCCTCAAGCTCAACTCAAATTCAACCTCCTTTTGTCTGGTTGGCACCTACTGTTGCCAAAGGGAAAGAAGACAGAAGGCAACAGCCAGAGTGATTGGCAACTATCTGTTTCCATCAATCACTGAAGAATTGGATATAGCAGATAGAGTAATGAAAATAGGCCAAGCGTCATGGGAATGGGCCTTTCCCTCTCCCACACAGACAGGTCACAAAGTCATGATCTTTGAAAGTGAGGGAGAGGCCGTGATTATGGGGACTCACTAGATAGAGGAATCACCAAACCTCACACGTTCTGCTGAACCGAATGGATAGGCCACTGGTTTTCTCTGCTGTGTCGCACCTTGATACCTTTAATTATTTTGAGGCACATCACCATATAGTCTCTAAATTAACTCATGAATATTCATGAGCCAATCCAGAATTCTTCAAGCAATTTTTCCAAAAATTCCGTGGCACACCTGCCCAGGCCTGACAGCACACCTGTATGCTGTGGCACACCACTTAGGAAAGACTGGTATAAACAGTTAGATCTTGGAAGAAACTCTGTTAGCTGTGCAGGGGTCATTTCTTCTTTCTTTCATTTCATTCTGTGTTGTAAGAGACTGGACATCACCAATAAAGGACCAGAGGGGTAGCCATGTTAGTCTGTATACAACAAAAAAACGAGAGTCCTGTGGCACCTTAAAGACTAACAAATTTCTTTGGGCATAAGATTTTGTGGGCTCCAATCCACTTCGTCAGATGCATGAAATGGAAACAACAGAAGAGAGGTGTATATACACATGCCAGGATGAAGGTATAAAATAGTATTGACACGTCCTGACAAAGTCAATTCAGTGGGGCCAGAGAGGATCATTCACACCAGCTGAATAGAAGGTGAGAATGTGTGAAGACCAACAATTACTTTTCGTAGTCTGATAATCATTCCAAGTCCCTGTTCAGACCCAGTCTGATTGTGTCAAGTTTGCAAATGAGCTCCAGCTCTGCAGTTTCACGCTGGAGTCTGCTTTTGAAGTTCTTTGGCAGAAGTGTGGCAACTTTCAAGTCTGCTACTGAGTGTCCAGGGAGATCAAAGTGGTCTCCTACCGGTTTATGGATGTTACCATTTTTATGTCCGATTTGTGTCCATTTATTCTCTTGCGTAAGGAGAGTCCGGTTTGGCAATGTACATGACAGAGGAGCATCGCTGGCACATAATGGCATATACCACATTAGTGGATGTGCAGGTGAATGAGTTCCTGATAGTGTAGCTGATGTGGTTGGGATCTGTAAGCAAGAAGAAGCCTGCCTCCCAAGGCTTGGGAGAGTGTGGGATCATCTTCCAGAATAGGTTGTAGGTCTTTGATGATGTGTTGGAGGGATTTCAGCTGTCGGCTGTAGGTGGTGGCCAATGGGGTTCTGTTGTTTTCTTTCCCGGGTCTGTCCTGTAGAAGGTGACTTCTGGTACCCGTCTGGCTCGGTCGATTTGTTTCCTCACTTCCCCAGGTGGGTACTGTAGCTTTAGGAATGTTTGGTAAAGGTCCTGTAGGTGTTTGTCTCTGTAGGAGGGACTGGAGCAAATCCAGTTGTATCACAAGGCTTGGCTGTAAAGTTTCCGGGGGAGCAGGAAACAAAGGTTTGGCCTTGTTGCCCACCTCCCACATGTACTACTTGCTATGTGGCTCCCACCTCTCCTGCTCCAGCATGCACAGAATTTGGGGAGCAGCTTGGAGAGCAGTGATGCTGGCTGGGCATCCCTGGGTTCAGTGGCCTAGTGATGGAGGGGACAGGAAAGGGCCATGACCCCTTCTGCTGGCTGGGGAGGTAGTGTCAGCAGGGGCCTGAGTTGCCCTCAGCTAACATCCTGGCTGAGCCCAACAGGAGGTTGAGGAGCCAGGCTGGGGGTGTCAAAGGAGGGTGACTGTGCAGCTCCTTGAAGAAGAGCCTGGCCAGTGGCCCTCCCCTGGCTAGCTCAGGGGCATCGTGCCCCAACTTAGTACACCATCCTATCTCGGACTGGGGATCAGGCTCTCAGAGTCAGGCAGGGGGCTTTGCCAGTCAGGGAAGAAGTGGCATATGGAAGTGGGTCCATGAGTCTGGTCCCAACTAGGTTCTTCCCCTGCTGACATCCCCAGTTCAGCCAGCCAGCCCCATGCTGGGATCAATGTGGGATCCATGGGATGGGTCGGCATAGCCGCTGGGTATGTCAGCGGGAAGGGGGACAGCTCCTTTAAGAGGGCCCTACCAGGGGTGTTACAGCAAGAGCAGCCACCCCGCAGGCTCCTGAGCTCCCTGCTTGCTGCAAATGGCTGGTCTGGCCCAGTCCAGTGCTCTGCACTTACCCACCACTCCAACCCCACAGCCTGGCGCCTATTGCCCCCTGCGCATCATGAGGGGCTAACCCGGCACCCTTCCACAGGAAAGGGCTTGCTGCCTGGTGTGCTATGAGTGGGACCAGTGGCGGCTAGCACTTGTCTCCCCACTCTGCCCATGGGTCCTGCTGGGCCCCCCCTTAGCTCAAGGCTCTGGGCTGCAGCCTCTAAAGCCCCTGCTTTAATCCAGTCCTGACTGGATGGGGAGCAGGCAGCTTGGTTCAATTCTCTGACACAGCTTGGTAGGAGGTGCGTGATTTTCCTAATAGTCTGGGAGGGTTTGGTTGGGGAGGAGACCTACAGGAGAGCGGTTGTCACCTGTAACTGTTCCAGAAGGGAGCAGGCCGTAGGAGAGAAGAAAGCCCCGGTGCAGGCCCTGGAGAAGTCTAGCTCCCAGGCAGACAGAATAGAGATAGATTTGGAACGAGAATCCATTCCTGAGGAGAACCACATGGGAAGAAAGACTCTAGAGGACTGACCCGGATGGTCAACAGCTTGGGTAGGAGCCGGGCCTTTAGAGAGAAATTCCAGAGGGTCATTACATTACATGAGAGTGGGATGGAAGGGTGGATCAGTAGTGGTGAGGAGTCGCCAGGAGCACAGATTTCTCTGCTCATTCTATTTCTTTGTGAACTTTGCTATCCCAGAAGGAGTGGAAATCTGATGCGACTTAGCTAGCACATCAGTGAATCACTTTGGAGGGGGAAGATGACCACTCTGAAGGGGAACTGAGGCAGTGTGAATAATGCCGTGGTGGGCTATAAGGCAGTTCTGCAGAGCCTGTGCTTGCCTTAGGAGTGATGGAGCATAAGCAGAAAGATGAACACATTACCTCGCAGGCACCTGAGAGAGGGTCATGAATTTTCAGAGGCACAGACCAGCCCGTTCTCCAGTCCACGGGAGTGAGTAGGCAGTTATGTACTGAGCTGATAGTAGGAGCTGCCAGCAAGAAACAAAGTTAGGTGAACAAAAGACTGGATCCTACAACTGTGGAAGCTCCTGGAAGTTTTGCTTGTGACTTCAATGGCAGCAAGATTGTGTGCTTTGTCTCCTAAAGACAACAAGCAGGTTTCAGTGTTTGAGGCACCCAAATCCCTTCAACTTTCAAAGCCTCCTTGGAAAATCCCCTGCAGCTCCTATGTGCTCTTCTATGAGTCTATTTTCCAGACTTGTGGGAGAAGCTCAGGAACTTGCTTTCCTGTGTGCTGGCTACACAGTGGATGTTCTGACTTTCCCACCATTTCTGACCTCAACTCAGTGTTTCTTAGGCACTGAATATTTAAGCTGGTGGGTGGTCTCAGCAACCAGGGAATGGAAATAAAGTTCCAACCCTCAGTCCTCTAAAAGTCTTTCCTCGGGGCTTGTTTGGAAACCTCCAAACAATCACAAAATCAAAATTAAATCATTTGAAAAATATTGGTTAATAACTCCCCAGGCCTGGTCTACACTGACATTGAAGTTTGACATGATGCTGCTTACCTCAACCTGTGAGAGCAGTAAATTCGGGAAAAAAATTGAGCTGTAATTTGACCTCCTAACACCACCTCTGCAAGTGGCGTAGCACTGAGCTTGAAATGTACAATTCCAGTTTAGGTCCCTGGAGGGCCAAAGCGGAAGATTTTGTGACGGACAGGCAGTAGTGCTCACATCTCTCCCTCCTGCCCCATGAGTGACCCAACCATGAACTGATGCTGGGCTTCATGCCCAGAGTACCAGCTGGAGCCAGTCTCCTGTGGGAACCGGCCTGATATAAGATGTTTTGCTGTTTTTTTGCTGTTTTGCAAGGCTTGGCTGTGATGCACTTTTTTTATCTGTTCCTTCAAGCTACCTAGGCCTTGGGCCTGAGCATGTGAAGGGAAAGCGGGCTTGATCACCCCACCTTCTCCTGATATGCTATTTGTTAGCATAGCCCCTGGGAACCTGTGGGCTTCACCGTAGGACCATGGACCAGGCTGCCTCGGTAACCTCGGACCAAAGTGCCTTAGGAACCTCCTCGGGGTCATCCTCAGTTGTCAGGGGTCCCCAGCTGCTGAAGGGACATAAGCTCTCGCCACTTATTACTTTGCTTTGCTTGCTCTGGCATTCAATAAAAAATCATCCATCTTTTCAATGGTCTTTGACTGGTGAATCCACATGAACCTACCTCTCAGGGTACAATTTGGGGGAAAACTTGGCCTCATGACCAGGATTTGCCAACCTAGTCAATCACTATGTGGCAGAAAACTTTGACTGCATCTGGTGAATCCACACACAAACCTACCCCCTGTGGTACAATTTGGGGGAACTGTCCCTGTAGCCAGAGAGCAGCTTTTCCAGTTTTTTCCTGTCTCTATACCATAGCAACATAGCTCCTCCCCTGCCTGCAGCCCCGGGAAGTTGTCAATTAATTCCTCTCTCTGCATGAAGCACCGTTGTGTCCCTGGCAGAGAAACAGCAAGGAAAGCTTTTCCTGCTTTATTTTGTCTTTAAAGAAGAGGGCAGGAGGAGTGAGCGGAGGACGACTGCCTCCCCACAAGCCTTTGTGCTTACTACCCACAGTGCAATGCCTTTCAGGAAGTAATGTGAGCAGTGGGGACGCGAGACCCCAAGCAAGCAATTGGGCATGATCACTCGCGTTCACCTCCACCTTAATTTGACACCCTAAAATAGAATTACAACTCCACCCCCGGTGTAGACAAGTTCCCAGAGACTTCCACTGCTGTATCGTCCCAAAAGGGAAAAAGATTCCTTTCCAACTGACCTGCTTCCTATTCCTTTGTCCAAGCAGCCACATAATCCCTAGGGATCTGTTAACTCTTTACAAGCTACAATACTCTGAGAAACAACAGAGCCCTGTGGCACTTTTAAAGACTAACAGATTTATTTATTGCATGAACTTTCATGGGAGAAAACCCCACTTCCTCAGACACTTTGAAGATGAGATTCTCACAGAGTAGAGGAGGAAGACTAATGAGATGGCATGAACTGTTTAAAAGTGGTGCTTTATTGAGCAGGGTTGGAGAGGCTGAGCTGTTGGGGAAGGAATGGGAATGTATTTCCAGACTGGTTAGGATGTTTGCACTGCTTTGCTCTCTGGCTTGAGTCCCAAGGAGGCGCAAGGAGTGGAAATACCTTGCTAGCTGCCATGCAGATGGAGTCTAATAAAGACTTGACATCCAAACCTTGTTTTGGTTCAGATCTGAAGTAAACTTGTTTGTAGGCCAGTACAAATTGTTCTGGGAGATTAAAGAGATTAAATTGTAAATGAATGTAAGCCCTTCCCTTCAGATTTGTTTATCCATTAATTTGTACTTGACTCCTACTCAGTTGAATTCTGTTTTAATTCCTTTGTTAATATAGGCCCTGATCATAGTATTATTTAACATTTACAGTACAGTAACTGGAAAAGGACCCATATTCTTTGCCATCATCTCTTCAGCTATGCTCTTGTTTGCATTCCAGGACTTTGACAAAGGTTTACATATCCAGTTTAGATTGATGGGGTCTGTTCAATCCACAATGACCCAGAGCCTGCACCAAGTCAATAGAATAGCAATTCAGAGAGCTCCTGTTTGCTGACAACTGTGCCCTCATTACACACACACACTCAAGGGAATTCAGATTACTGTTGACCTCTTTGCTTATGCTTCAAAATGCTTTGGATTCACAATCAGCCAGAAAAAGTTTGAGTCAGAACCCAGACAAAAATCTACGGCAGTTTTGTACTCTCATAGAATCATAGAATAATAGGGTTGGAAGGGACCTCACGAGGTCATCTAGTCCAACCCCCTGCTAAAAAGCAGGACCACTCCCCCTAAATTATCCCAGCCAGAGTTTTGTCTAACCGAGCCTTAAAAATCTCCAAAGATGAAGATTCTACCACCTCCCTAGATAGCCCATTCCAATGCTTCACCACCCTCCTAGTGAGAAAGTTTTTCCTAATATCCAACCTTGACCTCCCCAGCTGTAATTTGAAACCATTGCTCCTTGTTCTGTCCTCTGTTACCCTCGAGAACAGCCTAGCTCCCTCCTCTTTGGACCAACCCTTCAAGTAGTTAAAGGTTGCTATCAAATCTCCCCTCAGTCTTCTCTTCTGTAGACTAAATAAGCCTAGTTCCTTCAGTCTCTCCTCATAAGTCATGTGCCCCAGCCCCCTAATCATTTTTGTTGCCCTCCACTGGACTCTTTCTAATTTGTCCACATCCTTTCTGTAGTGGTGAGCCCAAAACTGGACACAGTACTCCAGATGCGGCCTGACCACTGTCGAATAGAGGGGAATTATCACATCCCTCGATCTGCTGGCAATACTCCTACTGATGCAGCCTAATATGCCATTGGCCTTTTTGGCAACAAGGGCACACTGTTGGCTCATATTCATCTTCCCGTCCACCATAACTCCCAGATCCTTTTCTACAGCGCTGCTACTTAGCTGATCGGTCCCCAGCCTGTAGCAGTGCATGGGATTTTTCCGTCCTAAGTGCAGGACTTTGCACTTGTCTTTGTTGAACCTCATGAGGTTTCTTTCGGCCCAGTGTTCCAATTTGTCCAAGTCTCTCTGGATCCTGTCCCTGCCCTCCAGAGTATCTACCATTCCCCCCAACTTGGTGTCATCCGCAAACTTACTAAGCACGCAGTCTATTCCATCATCAAGATCATTAATGAAGATGTTGAATAGAACCGGCCCCAGGACCGACCCCTGGGGCACTCCACTCGTTACCGGTTGCCAACCAGACATCGAGCCATTGATTCCTACCCGCTGAGCCCGTTGATCTAACCAGTTTTCGATCCACCTTACGGTCCACTCATCCAACCCATACTTCCTTAACTTGCCAACGAGAATGATGTGGGAAACCATATCAAAAGCCTTGCTAAAGTCAAGGTATATCACGTCAACGGCTCTTCCCGCATCCACAAATCCAGTCATCTCATCATAGAAGGAAATCAGGTTGGTCAGGCACGATTTGCCCTTGGTGAATCCATGTTGACTGTTCCTGATCACACTATTTTCCTCCAAGTGTTTCAGGATGGATTCCTTGAGGACCTGCTCCATGATTTTCCCAGGGATTGAGGTGAGGCTGACCGGTCTGTAGTTCCCCGGATCCTCCTTTTTCCCTTTCTTAAAGATAGGTACTATATTTGCCTTTTTCCAATCCTCCGGGACCACCCCCGTTCGCCACGAGTTCTCAAAGATAATGGCCAGCGGCTCTGCAATCACTTCCCCCAACTCCCTCAGCACCCTCGGATGCAGTTCATCCGGCCCCATGGACTTGTGCACATCCAATTTCATTAAGTGTTCCCTAACCTGACTTTCCATCACCGAGGGCCACTCTTCTCTCCAGTCCGCGTTACCCCATGTAGTAGCCTGGGAGCTGGCCCGCCCTGTGAAGACTGAAGTAAAAAAAGCATTGAGTACTTCAGCCTTTTCCGCATCATCCACCATGAGGATGCCTGCCCCATTCAGTAAGGGACCTACACCACCTCTGATCCTTTTCTTGTTGCTGATATACTTATAGAACCCCTTTCTGTTATCCTTCACATCTCTTGCTAGCTGCAACTCCAATTGTCCTTTGGCCTTTCTGATTTGATCCCTGCAGTCCCGAGCAATATCTTTATACGCCTCCCTTGTCATCTGTCCAAGCTTCCACTTCTTGTAAGCTTCCCTTTTATGTTTCAGCTCCCCGCAGAGTTCCCTGCTAAGCCATGCTGGTCGCCGTCCACATTTGCTGTTCTTTCTGCACATCGGAATGTTATCTTCCTGTGCCTTTAACAGGGTTTCTTTAAAATACAGCCAGCTGTCTTGGACACCTTTCCCCTTCAGATCAGCGTCCCATGGGACTCTGCCCATCAGCTCCCTAAGGGAGCCAAAATCTGCTTTTCTGAAGTCCAGGGTGTGTGTTCTGCTTCTTTCCTTCCTTCCATTGATCAGGATCCTGAACTCTACCATCTCATGGTTGCTGCTGCCCAGGTTGCCATTTACTTCTACTTCCCCGATCAATTCTTCTCTGTTTGTGAGCAATAGGTCTAGAGGTGCAAGGCCCCTAGTTGGTTCCTCCAGCATTTGTACTAGGAAGTTGTCTTCAATACTCTCCAAAAATACTCATCTATAGCTATGAGTTGCAGAAGCTATACTGACGTCACATTGAGCAGCCAAATTGCTTCCACCATTACTGCCTAAGATCCAGCTGCAACACCACGTGTCAGGACAGGATCCCCAGCACTGAAGAACTTGTGTGATGCTAAATCCCTGGTATCAAAACCATGCTCACCAGGGCTCGATTTCACTGGGTCAGTCTGCATGAAGGCTTCTTGTATCCCAAAAATGGTGTTCTACTGCCAACTGAGCATAGGAACCCACTTTGAGGGTCAACCCATCTTCTGATACAAAAACATCTGGAAAGCCAGCCTCGAATCATACAACACAGACATTAAAACCTGAGAACACAGTGTACTTGGCAGAACCAGATGGACAGGTCTGTGCCAAGAGTCTGCGTCCACTTTTCAGAAGTGGCATGTGTGGTCTTTGCAGGAGAAGAGAGCACATCATAAGACCAATGTTTCAAATCCATCCCCAGCAATGACCATCCTGGCAAGACACGCAACCCTATTTGTAAATCCAGGATCGGACTCACTTGCAATTTCTATGGATAGTCATTCCATGCTTGAATAATAAGAATATAGCAGTAGAGAAAGACAACCAGCTACCTGACCAGGATGATGATAGTGACTGTGAAATGCTCAGGGAGATTAAAGAGGTTATAACATTTTTTAAATGCCACAATGGGGCAATTCAACTAGCCCCATAAAGTTTCTTGAAACCTTAAATGACAGCTTCTTGGAGCAGCTAGTTTTGGAACCAACATGAGGAGAAGCTGTTATTGATTTAGGCCCAAATGAAGCACAGGATATGGTCCAAGAAGTAAATCTAGCTGAACCACTTGGTAAGAGTGACCATAACATAATAAAATTTAACATTCATGTGGGAAGGACACCAAAGCAGCTTACCACAATAGCACTTAATTTCAGACAGGGGAATTACACAAAAAGGCGATAGTTAACAGAAAATAAAAAGTACAGTGCAAAAAGTGAAATGCCTGCAATTTGCATGACAAATTTTTAAAAACATCATAATAGAGGCCCAGTTTAAAGGTATATCCCAAATTAAAAAACATAATAAGAAAACCAAAAAAAAAATTGTCATCATGGTTAAATGACAAAGTAAAAGAAGCAGTTAGCGTCAAAAAGGCATCTTTTAAAAGGTGGAACTTAACTTCTATTGAGGAAAATGTAAAAGAATATAAACTCTGCTAAGTGAAGTGTAAATATATAATTAGGAAAGCCAAAAAAGAATTTGAAGAATAGCTAGCCAATTATTAAAAAGTAACAGCATTTTTTTTTAAAAGTAGGTTGGAAGCAGAAAGCCTGCTGAACAGCCAGTGCGCTATTGGACAACTGAGATGCTCAAGGAGCGATCAATAAAGGTAATGCTATTGAGGAGAAACTTACTGATTTTTTTGCATTGGTCTTCATGGTTGAGGATGTGAAGGATATTTCCATATTTAAGACATGATTTTTAGATGAAAAATCTGGAGAACTGTCCCTGATTGAGGTGTCATTAGAGGGGGTTTTAGAAGAAACCAATAAATTAAACATTAATAAGTCACCAGGATCAAATGGTATCCACTCCAGAGTTGTGAAGAAATTCAATTGTGAAATTGTAGATCTACTATCTGTGGTATGTAACCCATCATTTTTATTTATTCCCTCTGAAGCACCTGGCATTGGCTACTGTCCAAAGACAGGGAACTGAGCTAGATGGTCCATTGGTCTGACCTAGTATGACCATTCTTATGATACCACTGGCTCTTCTTGTTGCCTTACCAAGGCGCTTATGTTCTTTTACCCCGTGAGTCTAAGATCACTGCCTGGCTGGAAGAATGTCATAACAAAGGCTAACACCAGAGCAGGGAAACATGGGTGGCAATAGAGGGAAATCTTCAGTTGGACTGGTAACAAAGGCTATGTCCACACTTGCACTTTTAAGTCGACTTTAACTAAGTAGACTTAAAATCAACTTAGTTAAGTCAACTTAGTGGGTCTACACTTAAAATAAAAGTTGACTTAAAGGGGAACTTACAAAGTCGACCTAGAGTGTCCACACTGGATGCTCTAGGTCGACTTTGTGGGGCTAGGGGGACCTTGGGCAGGTCCACGGTGGCGGGGGGGAGCACCCCCTGTGTACAATGGGGCAAAGGGGGACAGGGACCCTGGCAGGGCAGAGCCCTGTGTGTGACACTGTCTAGATTTAGGGAAGCATTTATGATATTATTTTCTTTGGATATCTCATAAATGCTATAATCCATAGGAACTATGTCATGTTTGGTTTCAATAGAAAGGTAGTCATTTGCTGGGAATAATTATATAGTTTATGTCTAGGAATTCTATTTTGATTAGAAGTTAAGAATTTGATGTTATATCCATACTTTAACTGGTGTCCTTCTGGACAAGTGTCTTAGATGGGAGGGTGTGAACAACCATTGTCTCCTTAATGTTTAGGAATTTTCCAGGTAGAATGGTCCCAGGGAGTATCCTGATGAGCCATTGAGGACATAAAGAATACAACCATTGTATTCTTAATGGCTCATCAGTTTACTCCTTAGGACCATATCACCTAGCAATTTCCTAAACATTAAGGAGACAATGGTTGTTCACACCCTCCCATCTAAGACATTTGTCGGGAAGGACACAAGTTAAAGTATGGATATAACATCAAATTCTTAACTTCTAATCAAAATAGAATTCCTAGACATAAACTATATAATCATTCCCAGCAAATGACTACCTTTCTATTGATACCAAACATGACATAGTTCCTATGGATTATAACATTTATGAGATATCCATTCAAAATAATATCATAAATGCTTCCCTAAATCCAGACAGTGTCACACTGTGCCCACATGCCCTGCCCTTTGGGGGGCATGCCAGGGTCCCCCTGTGAGCCCCCCTCCCCCCGGCAGGGGGGGCATTGGTGTAGTCCTGGGGTAGCCCTAAGTCGACTTAGAGCTACCCCAGGGCTACACTGGCTTAATTCGACTTTAGAAAGTCGAATTAAGCCTTAGGTCGAGTAGAAAGGTGGTTTAATAAAGTCGACTTAATTTTCATTAACTCGACTTTATTTTCCTTAAGTCGACTTAAGCAAGCTGCTTAAGTTGACTTAAGCAAAGTGTTGTGTGGATGCAGGGCACATTAAGTTGACTAATTTACCAGTGTAGACGCAGCCAAAGGTGCATCTACACTTAGAAATTAAGTCGATTTAAGATTGCTTAAGTCGACTTAATTTACTCTGCGTCTACACTACACTTTCCTTAAGTCGACATAAGCAAGCTGCTTAAGTCGACTTAAGGAAAATAAAGTTGACTTAATTAAAACTAAGTCGACTTTATTAAACCTCCTTTTAATTCAATTTTAGGCTTAAGTCGACTTCCTAAAGTCTACTTAAGCCAGTGTAGACCTGGAGTAGCCCTAGGTCTACTTTAAGTCGACTTAAGACTCTCCAGGACTCCTCCACTGCCCTCCCTGCCAGGGAGGTGGCACAGGGAGAGCCTTGCATGCCCCCCCAAAGGTCAGGGCAGAGCCCTGCCCTCCCTGCCCCTATGCCCTGCCAGGGTCCCTGTCCCCCTTTGCCCCATTGTACCCAGGTACAATGGGGCAAAGGCTGAGCCCCCTGGCACTGGGCAAGGGGTGCCCCCCTGCCACTGTGGACCTGCCCAAGGTCCCCCTAGCCCCTACAAGTCAACCTAGGCATCCAGTGTGGACACTCTAGGTCGACTTTGTAAGTTCCCCTCTAAGTCGACTTTAAATTTAAGTGTGGACATGCTAAGTCAACTTAAATTAACAAGTGTAGACATAGCCTTAGAAAAGAGGGAGTTGCAACCCAATTGTCTGAGCATCTTCACTCTGCAAAAAGAAATCGGCTGAAAATTGCATGAGAACACTTGGTTCTCAGCCTTTTATGGGTTACGACACGTTTGGCACCATATTGCGACTCTACAGGACACACCAGCCCACGTCCTAGGCCAAATCCAGCCATGTCCCCGGCTCTCCGCAACACACTTACTGTTGTGTGGTGACACAGTAATGTGTCCTGACACAGTGGTTGAGAACCACTGATCTACTTGGCAGGCTGAAATGTCAAAGGGCCTAAGGGCTGCTTAACTCCCTTACTCTCCCAGTCCCCCAAATCACTGTGTCTTAGACTGTGCTACTCAGTGAGAACCCATACAGAGAGAGTGGGAAAGGGGGAAGGAAGCATCTTTTGTCCAAGCCTCCAAAACAGTTTAGTTTTTTCTTGGACCTTCAGTATTAAGTTGATATTTATTTTATTTTGTTTGAATTGTTTTATCCAAATTTAGGACAAATTAACATGAAGGGAGGTTGCTTTTTAATCAACCAAATTAGTAAAACAAACCTATTAGTTCAATATCAGTGGGGTTAATCAGTCATACATATTGTGGATAATTAACTGTGAAGGCTTGGTGGAGGGGGGTAACGTGGGCTGTGGATGACATCCCCAGAATCCATTTTTATCAATGGTGTTTATATGGTCCTCATTTCCACAATACCTGAGTAGTTCACAATCCTTAACATTTATCCTTACAACCTCCTCTGTAAGGTATTATCCCCCTTTCAGAGATGGTAAACTGAGGCGCAGTATGATTAGGTGACTTGCCTATGGTCACACATGAAGTCTGTAGCAAAGCAGAGAACTGGGGATGGATCTCCTGAGCTCCAAAGAAGAATCCTAGCTACTGGAGCATGTCCTCCTTCAGTTCTACCATGCTGGGTGATTGAATATGCTGGGTGAACTTTAGACTGAGAAGCAGAAGGAGACCGAATTGTGTTAGAACTTTTCAGTGAAAGGACGTGCACCTCACAATAAAACAAAACAATCTGACGAAATGGAGTGCATTCTTTCTGACAGTCATTATGTGTATTCCCAGCCTGCAGTAAAATGTAATTATAAATTTGAACTGAACAGATGTATTATATGGAAGCACTTAAAAAAATTATTAGGAACAGCTTTTAAATTAGTGGCAATAAAACGATACCTGCAGTCCCAGCTTGTTTTGCTCAAGTTCAATAACAAAAAAAGTCTGTTTATGTTGGTTTCATTATATATATGTCCATCTGTCTGTCATGTCATCTCTCTCTGATTTATTTTCATGTATGACTATAGAGCCCTCAGTGAGTAGGAAAAAACCTTTACAATTCAAGGTGCTTGAATTTAAATTCTTGATAGCCACAAGGCAGGAACTCTCAGTGTTGTAGTCTGTGACTCAACCTTACTTCTTTATGTGCATTGAGATCCGGTTTTTAATTCCACGATCGTATCCCATTTCTCAAATAACACAACACCAGCTACTGAAAATGAACCTGGGACCTCTAGAAGTAAGTGCATAAGCCTTGAAAATGTGAGCTAAAGAGCTCATTCCGTTCAATAGGAGCTGTCGGAAAATCATATTCTCTGTGCCTCAGGCACAAAAAAGGGGGCATGTATCACACATTAGACTGTGAATCACAATTAAAGCTGGTGAGAAAAACTTCAGTGGACCCCTATTCTATTAGAAGATGCAGTGCTATGGAATTCAAAATGTTATGAAATCAGGTCAATTTAATTTTGGGAGAAAAAAAAAATCCCTGCCAAAAAAAAATGGAACATTAAAATTTGTTTAGAACTAAACATTTTGAATTTTCACTTTGAAATGTCTTCATTTTGAAACCTTTCCATTTTGGATTATAATGCACAATTTTAAAAAGAGAACAAAACATTGTGACTGATACACGACCTAACACACTTATGAGATATTTCTTCATGGAGAATTTTGACTTTTTTTCATTTTCACTGCAATTTGGAATGAAGTCAAATTTTCAACTCTCAAAATGCTTTATGAAATAAACATCTACCCTCTGCACAGCTATAGTTAAACCTGTTAGAGAACAAACCAGGTTGTCCCAGAGGCCGATTGGGTCGAATGTTACCCTTTATTGCCTGCTTGCTCCACCTAGATGCCCCAAAGAGAGGCTACCTCAAAATTCCTTTATCCAAAACAGCATGGAAATAACAAACATGACTGAGAATTTTTCATGGACCCTTATATGGTTACATTAACACCTACATAATGAATATTGATGAGTGCATACAATTATCCACGCCCCTTTTTACTGTTTACAGGTTTTGCATATATTGCACAGATGCATTACTTCAAACTCATCATTTTCTACATCAGAAATTATTTCACAGTCCTTAACAAACAGGTAGGAGGGGGGAAAGGGTGATAAACAGTGTTCCCATCCAGGACCTTATGTAGGAAGGGCAGATAGAGGGAAAAAAAGGAAGATAACATTACTTTTAACTAGAATCTTATTTACAGGACATCAAGGCTTGCCCTTGTAACCCCATTAACACAGTAGCTAACATTCAGGCCAGGTGCTCAATTTAACTCTTTCCTACAACAACACAATACATTATTTTGCTAAAACTTCACACCAATTTGTACAGCAGCTAATGACACTTAAATTAGAAAGTTAAGCTCATTTTATTGTCATGCCTGTTTATCCCTACCAGTCATTGTTAGCGATCTGTCTTTGTCCAAAATGAAACTACGTATGTCGTAAAATTATTGCTCCTGATTATCTTTCTTTTCCCTGTTATATATAAAATATAATCCATTAGAAAAATGTGGAGAATTATCTATGGTGTTTAAATTGCCTTCATTCCTGTAGTGTTTGAGTGCCTCACTCTCTAATCTTGCAACAACAAGCAGGGAAGTAGTAATATCCCAGGTTTACAGATGGGGAACTAAGGCACACATAGGCTAGGTGACCTGCCCATGGTCACGTAGGAAGTCTGTGGCAGAGCAAGAAAATTAAACCAAGTCTTTGCGGGCTACTGATTTTCTCTAGAAGCAGAGGGCCCACACTGGACCTGTGGAAAGAGGACAAACTATTCAGGGCTAGAAGTCTTAATGGAAAAAATCCCGATGGAACAGATAGGTAAAAAATTGTGGTAGCATTTGATCTTGTTTCAGCAAACTGACCTAGGTCATTACTGAGGTGAAATCTAGCTACAAAATCCTGCAGTATCATAACTGGTGCTGCTCTGAGACACTCACCAAAGGACCAAGCATTGTACTGCCGTCACTCCCTGCCTTAGTCTATAAACCATGACTACCTGCTTGGAGCAAGGTGGCTTATGCTGTAAGCTTAGAGCCAGTCGCCATACAGTTAACTAAGGATAGCCAGACCCCGCATTTGCCAGTCCACATCTTAGACAAGCAAACAAAACTTAAAGCCAAGCAATTTGCTGCAGGATTGAGGGTAAGGCTCTCAGGCTATGTCTACACTAGGAAAAGTTAGGTCAACTTTGTTAAGTCGACTTAACAAAGTGGTGTCCATGGACACCACTACCCTTAGGCCAACTTAATAAAGTGGACTTAAGTGTCCACACTGTGCTAAGGTTGACCTAAAGGAAGGTTAGGTTGACCTAAGGAGGGTTAGATCGACCTATCCGGCAGGTCTTACTAAGTCGACCTAAACTTTCATTAGGTTGTCTTAAGGATTTTCTTAAGTCTACCTAATGAAAGCCTGGTGTGGACTGGAACTAAGTTAGGTTGACTTAAGCCTCCTTAAGTTGACCTAACTTGCAAGTGTAGACGTAACCTGATATTCTTAGATAGCGCTGAGGGACTCTATCCAGTCTCACCTCACACTGCCCTGAGGAGAAGCAGGCAAGCCCTCTTAACTGGTCTACTGGCCTTTGATTGGTCACTTTCTCTTCATGGCCCTCCTAGGCCTCTGGAGGATTAAGTCTTGCTGGTAACCTGGTCTGGAGCCAGGTCTACATTGGCAGCGAAATTCAGTGGCAGTCAATGTGATTTACACAATCTATGCAGAGTAGCTTCAGCTTCATGCCCTTCAACATGGTGTCTTTGTTGCTCTGCACCGACGGAAAATGCAATCCTGGTAATGCAATGCTATGCCACTTGAGGGGGTTGTTTTATTTAGTTGATGTCCAGATCAATGTAGCAGTTTAGCAGGTCTTCCCTGACCACTAAGTCAATCTGGAAAGATCAATCTGACGGCGATGAATTTGCTGCAATCAGTGTAGACATGGCTTGAGTAAATGTTCCTTGACCAGACAGGTCCCAGGACATCAGTGCCTCCAGCATGTGGGTAGAGAAGGTTTGACAGACTCCCTCACATGTTGTGAATACTGTTGGTGGAACTACAAATCTCATGAAAGTGAACTGTAGTCTCTCAGCTGACTTACTTGGTTTCTGCATTGCCCCCTGAGTAACTGAAAAGAATAAAAGTTTGCTTCCCTTTCCAGAGTGCTCTAGAAATGTTTTCCCTGTAGAAGAGAAAATAGAAGATGCTTTTAAAGAGAGTCATTGTCAGAAATAAATAAATGACATGTATTGGCATATCTGAGGAATGGTTTTCAGTGGAAAAATGAGGAGATATTTATCTGATCTTTATTGCAAAGAGGGTTTATTTCCTGAGAGAACGCTTAGTAGTTAAGCATCCATGAAACAGCCTCGGAGTAAATAAAAGAAATATTAACTGCAGCCTGGAAAACAAAGGCTGGGCCGAGCCTGGCTGAATTAGCGTGCTGAATGCAACAGTCACTCTCGCTTAGATTGAACTTAGAGGGTGAATTTGATGCTAATAAAAGAAATCTGCCAACACCAGAGGGTTGAGTAGGTATAAAGTGCTTGTTTTCTAAGGCTCATCTCTTTTCTTTTTTTAATTATTTGTCATGCGGATGAATGATGTTGGATTGGAAGCTTCAGCTACCTAACGCTTTTACTTATGCATAAAGATTAAATTTGCACTGTGCACCTAAAGCGTGAATATTCAGGTGGAACATGGGATGTCTGTGTAGGTGCAGCACATCCCTCAAATCAGGGACAACATGAGGAATGAACTCTCCTAACTAGAGCTAGTAAACGTGTTGGTTGGTTGATTGGTTGTGTTCACTAGCAGTTCGAAAAAACAAAATTCAATTTGCATTTAACTGAATCTGGACGTTGTGCAATATGTTGACAAATTTGAAAAAAATCTCTCTTGGGTCAAATGAAACACAATGTTCAACTTGCAACAAAACATTCTGAGGATTTTAAAAAATGACATTTGCAGGGGGCGGTAGGGCGAGACTTGTGCCTTTTGCCTCTGTGATTTTTGAGTACTCACGCTGGCTGTGTGGAGCAAAGGTTCAGTTCTCACCTCTGCCTGATGCAGAGAAAGGGTTGAGAGTGGTGTCCATTGCCAGCGAGTAGAACCATGTGAATATTGATTTTTTCAGTTCACTGGTGATTCCAAAAATTGGGGGGAAATGATGGTGAGTCAAACGAAAATTGAAACTTTCAAAATGCTCACTGAATAAAAAAAAAAGGGGGGGGGGGTTGTAACAAAATATTTCATTTTGATCTTGACCCAGCTCCTGATCCTGGTTCAATTACTGCTCTGCCTGGTGCAGAGAAGGGATTTAAATTAAAAATAGCTTAGGTAGTGGGTTGTAGGGGACACTCTGGTATGGGTTTCGGGCCCAGTGAGTAATCTTTGCCATTTGTAGTGGTAATTCATGATGCCACTGATTAGTCATCTATATCCTTTGGACATCCTTAGTATATTTGTGACATCTAACTCTTAGATTTCTATTGCAGCTTTTTTGCCTCAAAGATACCAGAGCCCTTTATAAACTGGTGGGGGGGAGGGGACACACACCACAAGAATTGTTTCACTTGTCACTGAAATGCACTAAACTCTCGGGTGAAACATGGCAGCTTTTTGACTATTCATAGCAACTCCACTCAACAATTTAGGATGTGAAGTGAAACAATTGGAGTGAGTATCCAGTAATTAGATACTATAAGGCATTTGAAGCTGCAGGGTTAATATACATAAGCAGAATAAAATCACCCAAGTCAGACTTTGACTCAGATCCTGGGGTTACCAACATAATCCAAAAAAGCCACAAAACTTACAATGACCAAATACGAAGTATTCTACTTTTTTAACAACTTGAATACCATTAGCATTGAGATGATACATTTAGGATCAGAGCCATATTATGGTGTGCACTGTACAAACAGATTGTAAAAGAGAGTCCATGTGCCAAAAAGTTACACCCACTCCTTGTGTGAAGCTAGCCTGTAACCAAGAAGTGGAGTGAATGGTGAAGGGAGGCTAAGAGAAGAAAGAGAAAGATGTGGTTGCAAAGATCAGCAGAGAGAGGTTTCAGATATAACTAAGTGGGTTTGTGAAGGGCTGGCTAGAAAACAAGAATTCCATTTCAGGAAGAAATTGATGGGTTCAACAGCGTAGTCTACATCAGAACAAAAACTAGACAATCTGTAATTTTTTTGTGAAAAATGTCAGAAAGAGAAAACACAGAGAACCAACCCCCTCACTCCAAACCCCCCCTTCTTGCCAGAATAACCAGCAACTAGACGGTTAGGCAACTCATCTAAAAATAGGAGTTTAAGTCCCTGCCTTGAGTTCAACTCATCTGAATTATAGGAATTCAAGTCTGCAGCAGGCAGAGAATGGACTTGAAATGATGTCTCCCACGTCCCAGGTGAGGATCCTAACTAGGTTTAAACTGATGTAAATGCTGGATTCTCAGTTATCTGAAGCCTTTAAATCCTGTTATGAGAATTTCAGTAACTCAGGCAGAGGTTTTGCGTCTATTACAGGAGTGGGTGGGCAAGGTTCTGTGGCCCACAGTGTGTAGAAGGTCAGACAAGATTATCATGATAGACTATTTTGGCCTTAAAATCTATGAGTCGAGTAGGAGTAGAGAGGCTATTTTACCTCCAGAACAAACACCTGTTTGGCTGCCCCTGGATTACTATGTCCAGACATAGTGTGCAGAATCATAGAGTCATAGGCTACGTCTACACTTAGAAAGTTAAGTCAACTTTAAGTCGACCTTATTAAGTCAACGTAGAGAGTCTACACTAGACTCTTAAGTCAACTTAGGGGGGCTGGAGGGGTGCCTTGTAGGAAGTGTGTCATCTTGACAGCAGAGAAGGTCTCCCCTCCCCTAGCCGCTCCTTCAAAAGAGGAAGTGAGCTCAGCCCCTTCCCATTGTGCCTGAGCAACACGGAGCCTGAGCAGGTCAAGGACCAACCTCTTCTTCTGCACTTTGTCAGGCAGCTGCACAACACCTGCCAGCTAGTGGTAAGGCTTCTCCGGCTGTGGAGCAGGCCCGTCTGGCAACCCGTCAGCATGGAGGAAGACAAGAGTCTGCCCCCCACCTTGCTGCCCCAGAAGCTGCCACGCTCACAGCAGTGTGCTCCATGCCTTGTTTCTGGGCACGTGAGGCCAGCAGCGACTGGTGGAGCAGATCGTCTTCACCATCTGGGATGACAACCTGTGGCTGCAGAACCTCAGGATGAGCAAGCGGACCTTCCTTGAGCTGGTCCACGAGCTCACCCCGGTTCTGCAGAGCATGGACACCAGACTCTGACCCGCCCTGCCCGTAGACAAGCGAGTGGCCATCGCTGTGTGGAAGCTGGCAACCCCAGACTCCAACCGTTCTGTGGCCCAGCAGTTTGGGATCGGGAAGGCCATTGTGGGGATCGCTCTCATGCAGGTGTGCAGGGCAATCAACCAGGTCCTGCTAGCCCACCTTGTCACCCTGGGCAACCTGCACGAAATCCTCGCCGGCCTTGCCTGACTCAGCTTCCCTAACTGTGGGGGCATTGTTGACGCCACCCACATCCCCATCCAAGCCCTGGAACATGGCGCCAGGGACTACATCAACCGCAAGGGGTACTACTCCATGGTCCTGCAGGCCCTCGTGGACCACCGTGGACCACCGTGGAATCTTCCAGAACATCTAGGTGGGCTGGCCGGGGAAGGCACACGATGCATGGATCCTGCGCAACTCCACCCTGTACAGGTGCATGCAGGTGTGCACTTCTTCCCCGACCACACCATCACCATCGGGGATGTGCAGATGCCAGTCCTGATCCTCAGGGATGCTGCCTACCCCTTGCTGATGATGCCATTCACGGGCCACATGGATGACAGCAGGGACCTCTTCAATCAGAGGCTCAACTGGTGCCGCAGCATCGTTGAGCGAGCCTTTGGATGCCTGAAGAATCACCGGAGGGCTCTCCTGACCCGCCTGCAGCTCGGTGAGAGCAACCTCCCAGAGGTTGTCGGCTCATGCTGTTGCCTGCACAACCTCTGTGAGCTGCGGGGGGGAAAGATTCCCCGGCGTCCGGGAGGCCGAGGCCGAGTGGCTCTCTGTGCAGTACGAGCAGCCCGACAACACCCTGCCCCGGACTCAGTGGGTCCAGCGGCAAGCACAGCTCATCCGGGATGCACTGAGGGCCGACTTCGACAGTGAGGAGCATGGAGGGGGGGGCCTGCTATCAGGCCCCATCACCTCCACCACCCACCCATGCCTGCCCCCCATGCACCCGTCTCCCCCCTGTCCCCACACCAATAAAGAGCACGACACACTGTATAACAGTGTTCAGGGTGTTTATTCAGAGGGGGAAATGGGGGTTGGGAGCTGCGGGGGTTGGGAGGTTTAGGGGGAATGAAGAGGGTCGGGGGAGGGAAGGGGGTCAGGGGGAGTGAAGAGGGTTGGGGGAGGGGCTGGTGCTAGTGGCCCCTGGAAGGTGGGTCCCAGGCTTGCAGATGTCCGCCCTCGGACCTGGCCCTCTGGTGAGGAAGGCTGCCTCTGGGGTGCAGGGCGGGGCCCCGAGGGAACAGGCTCTCCTCCAGGCACTCCAGGGATGGGTCTGCCGCTCCATGAGGTCGAACACTCACTCAAGCAGCCTCTGCTCGCCCCTCCACAGCTCCTGCTCAACCCTCCAGTGGGCATCCTCCCGCTCCTGCCACACCACCAGGTGTGCCTCAGTCTGCTCACTGATGCGGACCAGGTCTTCGAGGAGCTCGTCCCGCGAGCGACGCACCCTCCTTCTGCTCGTGATCAGGCCTGCTGGGGCACCGGGAGTGCCATGGGGCAAGAGTGCAGGGGCTGCTGGGGAGAAGCAAAGAAGAGAGTCCCTCCCATTAGCTGGTGCAGTGTGCAGCCTGACAGCAGCTGCTGTCCCCTGACCATCCCCCTCCTTCCCAGTCTCTGTCCTTTGGGGCAGGGACCGCTGGTACATGCTGGCGTGCTGTGCTGCCCAGGTGAGTGCAGTGCCCACAATGGTGAGCTGCAGGCAGCCCTGCCTCGGGGGTCTCTCCTGAGGCCACGTGCCACCAGTATCAGGCACATGCTGTCTGGCCTTGGGGCTCCCACCTATGATCCCCCCACCCCAAATCCAGACACACTACTGCACTGCTTGCCTCCGGGTTCCTCCTGCCCCCGGCCATGCAGCCCCCAGCCCCTCTGCCATTGTGTGACTGCCTCCCCCCCCCCCCAGATCCTGCCTGTCCCTGGGCCATGTCCACCTGCAGTCCCTGTCCTCTCTCCTGGGTCTTCTTCAGTTGGGGGAACCTGCTCCTCTCCCTCCTCTTGTGAGGCTGGGTCTGCCATCGGGGCAGGGATGAGCTCCGGGCTGACAGCTAGCTCCAGAGCTGGTGAGGTGCCTTCCTGCTCCTGCTGGGCACTGGCATCCCCTTCCTCCAGCATCACAGTCTCATCCCCTGAGCCCTCCTCCCGGTTGTCATTGAGGGAGTGGGGCTCGGCAGAGTCGATGATGTGGGCTGGCAGGCTGATGCTGTCCTGGCCCAGAAAGGCATCCAGCTGCTGGTAATACCGGCAGCTGGTGGGGGCTTCCCCTGTCCAGAGTGTCTCCTCCCAGGCATTTGGTAGCCCTGGCGGAGGTCCTTGATCTTGACCCAGACCTGCTTGGTATCCTGGGTGTGACCCTCCCAGTTGTGTTGGCTGCCCTGCAACTGGGAATGACTGCCTCGTCCCCCCATACAGCCAGCAGGTCCAAGATTTCCCGGTGGCTCCAGGATGGGGTCCTCCTGCAGCACTGGCTTTGCTCTGCCCTGCTCCTAAGAAGCAGATCTGGCCAGCTCTGGGGAGCAGGGTGGTCAGGAGTGAGTCCTGCCCTGTGGTTGGTCAGGCCAGGTTCTTCCTGTGCCAGGAACTTTGGGAGGGAGATCAGGAAGGAAAGTCTGGAGGCCATGGAGGTTGATTTAGGGCTACTCTGCATTTAGACTGGCTTAGGATGACTTAATAAGGACAACTTAAGTGTTAAGTCGACCTAAAAGGAGGTGTTATTAAGTCAACTTAACTTTTCCTTAAGTCAGCTTAAGGAACTGCTTAAGTCGATTTAAGGAAAGCCCAGTGTGGACACGGAGTAGTTTAAATCGACTTAAGCCTGCTTAAGTCGACTTAATTTGTAAGTGTAGATGCACCTACAGAAACTGGAAGGGAGCATGAGAGGTCATCGAGTCCAATCCTCTGCACTCATGACAGGACCAAGTACCCTCTTAAACCATCCCTGACAGGTGCTTGAAAGAAGGATGTTGATAAATAAGAGAGGGTTCATCATAGAGCAATGGGAATTGGAAATCATGGATTGGAAATCATGCCTTCTGGCTTATTACAGAGAACGTTACGGGGTGATTGGGTCATGGTCTGTGAGTATCTATGCTGGGAGCCGAACTTTCATAAGACAGGGCTCTTCAATCTAGCAGACCAAAGATAGAGAAAGATCCAATGGCTGGATTATATATATATATATATATTCCAAAAAAATGTTATCTAGTTCAATCAGCAAATAAATCAGGGACGCTCTATGACCTGTGTTATGTAGGTGGCCCAGACTAGATAATGTTATAAAATATAAGATATTCATTCTGTATTTTTTTAAATATATGCTAGAGATGAATTCAAATCAGTTAAATATATATCCATAATCCCCACTGGCCATGTACCTAACATCAAATACCCACTTTACATTAGATTAGAGGGATATATCTACCTTAGTTTTATACTGCTCCTACATACTGTAGTATCTGAACATCATCCACATAACATCAATAGTGAAGTCTGTCGTGGATATCATGGATTTTCTAGCACTCTTCTTTCTTTCTTTCTTTCTTTCTTTCTTTCTTTCTTTCTTTCTTTCTTTGCGGGGGGGGGGGGGGGCGTCAACATTCTGGAGTAAGTGATTTAGAGGAGCTAGGAAGGGTTTGAAAATAAAAGGATTATTCTGATTGTGAGTGGTACCAACGTTGGAAAGACTTTCTCAGCAAGGAAGAGCTTTCAACATTTCCTAAACAGGGCCACTCTGAATTCACTTGACCTCCTCTGATAGATCTTATTCCATAGCCAGGTTGTCCTTAGCTCTTATGTATTCGACCGTGAGGGAAGATATTTCTAGCAGTATTGGGTTTTCCCTTATAATGGGCAAGCACAACTTCCTGCCACATCCAGATGTTTCATGGTGGTCCTCCAAATACAGACATGGTACAATATTAATCCAGGTGCATTAATTAGCTACCTCTCCTGCAAGAAGGAAATATTGCATTTGTATGGCAGAGGGGCATTGTTTGTGTGCTTGTTTTTTACAGGAGCTTCATGTTATTCAATGGAATTCACCATGCAGAACAAGGAAATTCTTTTAGGCTCTAGGCCCTTAGTGAAGGGGGTTCACAGAACAAAATGGAATGTACTTTCTAGCTATTGAATTTACGTATTAATTTATCCAAAGGGAGAAAGTTAGTGAGAAAACATGCTAGTTCAGCCAATGTGAGGTGCATTGTCCAGTTCATCTAGGAAGTCAGGCTGCTATAGAGAATGGAAACATGCAGGATTTGACATGATGGTTCCCAGGAGACACCGAAGCAGCTGAAATGGACACAGAGATTAAATTTGGACACTTCTAAATTGATTTTTTGGGAAACTGTCTTGCTCTGTCCAACATTTAAATCTCTTAACTCTTTGTCCCAACCTCGGATGAAGACACGCATTGAAATCAAAATTTTCCATAAGACAGAAATTCCCTTTTTCAATCACCTCTAATGTCACCAACACTAATGGGAATGGTCATGCCTACCAGCTGGAGCTATGTCTGTCAGCCTGGTGCTCAGAGGTGAAAGAAGGCCTCCAGATCAGAGATGGAATGAGGCCTGAGAAAGAAGAAGTCTAGAGCAGAACAAGAAAGAGAGCTAGAGCTGGGGCTCGATGGCTTGGGGAATCTGTGATCACAATCAGGCAGGTGAGAGCTCCAAGGCCTAGGATGACATTGAGTAGACTGGTTTGCTGCTCCTCCAGTGAAGTTTATATACCTGCTTAGGAGTTACCCTCCCAATTCCTGGCTTGTTGCTTGACTACAGCATAGCACTGCAGTGACTCATCCCCATCTACTATGTGCTCATTTCAGGCGGAGTCTGCAAAACGCAGTTCTCCTGGGATGGGATGAGAGCCAATTTTAGCACACTGAAAGGGAGAGATTTTGACTCCGGCTCAACAAGATATTTAAGCACATGATTTAATCTCCCTATAGTCAATGGATACGTATAGATCTGGTTGAGTCAGGGACACAAACAAAGGGCACCTGACATCTTATAAATCTCCCTCAGTCAGCTGCAACTTTTTTTATTTGTGAAGGACGATGATTTAAAAGGCCAGCAGAAGAGCAGCCTGTCTCTGCTAATGACCCTAACCTTACAGCTTCATGGGGCTGCTGTGTTCACCAACAATGTCATTGCTTTCCTTTGGAATTTACTGCAAGCTCTCAGCAATAGTCCCTGGTCATAATCAGTTACACTAGAGACGGTTTATTACTTATCAAAAAAATCTTTTAAATGAAAGGAATTATAAAATCATTTTTACAGGAGTCTTGGGATAATAAATTGCAAAATCCTAAATATGAGTAGATTCTTTTATCTGAGTTTATCTCGTCGAGCTGAATCAGAGTGCTGCAATCAATCACTCGGCCTAGCCGTAAAATGGTTCCCTCAGCCATGTGTATTCTCTTAGAAATAAAGTTGTAACATTTACACATAACAACTTATTGGGTTTCAAGGTTAGTCCGGCCCCATGTTCAATATTATCTGACATTTTATTGGATGCGGCACAAACTTTGGCTTATATGACTTAGAAATGTTAATTGAAGGGTTGACTGTAATAGAAGAAAAGTAGGGGGAAATAGGAGAACTGAGGCAAAAATATGTTGAAGCAAAGAAATGATTGAGGGAAAAGTTGTGAAAAGAATGAGAGGAAGAAGGAAACACTATAAATCGAAAGGACAGATAGTCATATGGGAGTGTCACAGTGAGGGGCTCCTTTAAAGGCACAACCGTGCCATGGTTGATCAACTCTCAAATGAAGGGAATAAATCTACCAGGCAGTCACATCGTAGAAGATGCCAACTCCAAGCCTGGACTGCTGGGATAGAGAGGACAGCCCAAGTTTGGAGATCAGGTTAGAGACAGCGTGTGAGCAGAGGTACTTTCCTTAAGCGCTAAGGCAGACATGTAGTTTAGAAGTGCAATCCCAGAGGGAGCAATCGAGGAAGACGGGAAGTCCATTTATTGGAGGAAAGCCTCAGCAGAAGGGAACATAAAGCTCTCTCTAATTGCCAGCTAGAGAGCCAGATATTTAGGGAGTAGATAGGAGACCCGCGGGCAGGGGAAAGGACAGAGGATATATCGGGAACTTGTGCTGAACTGTTTCACTGGAAAGAAATAAAATCCAGTTCCAGAAGAAATGGAGCTGAAATGCTTGGAAATCATTGATGCTCTTGTCAGGAACTAGGGCTTGCCAGCCCTCATTTGAGTCTGGAGCTAGCTGGGTCCACGCTCAGCCAGGTTATTCAGCTCAGCTGGGCTGGGGCAGAATTGCAGAACTGTCCTGTTCCCTTCCCTGGCTTCTGAGTCCTGCTCTGACTCCTGGTTCTGACCACCAGATCAGACTACCCATGTCTCAGTCCCTGACAATATTGGTGGGCGAGTTGGCTCCCAGGTCAATAAATAATAATGTAGCAAATGGGAATCACAATGGCAAATGATTTTACAAGTGATTAGTGATTTTGAAAGTCTCAATTTGGGTGTCCAAGGTGGAAACTTTTCCAAGGGCTTAATTTTCAGAAGCAGCTGAGCATCAATGCTGTGAAAATCAGGTCCCCAGGTGAGCACCTAATATAGGAAGCCACAAAAACTGCTAGCTCATTTTGGCAAATGCAGGCCCATAACATTGATTCAAACCTACTTCCCCTCCTACCTGGTAAACACTTGGACACTTTCAGACAAAGGAGTCGGGGGGGGGGGGGGAGGAACAGTATTGAGTATTCTGGAAGTTAATGGATGAGGCCATGAATTTAAAAAACAAAAAACAAAACAGGTGCCTGGAATCAGCTTCCTGAGTCCGTATTTGGACAAACTGAGTGCCAAAGGTGCTGAGTGTCTGGCAGAGCTGGTCAGAAACTCCTCAGCAGAACACTTTTCTGTCAACGGACACTGATTTGTTGAAACTGAAGTGTCTTCCTGAGGTTGTTTGATTGTTGACCAAGTTGTCATAGAACCTTGCCTGATCTTTGCCAGCTTAGCAACCCACCAGGCAAATTGATGGGGGCTAAAAGCTGAGAAGTCTAGGTCTTCCATGCTCCCAACTTTTCTACAGCTTGCCTGATTGGATGTCAGGTCTCCTGTTCCTGTTGGCAGGGCTCCTGTGGAGCTGGATGCACACAAGCAAAGGTGCCCAAGCTCTGAGACTCCTGGCTCACCCTGGACTTGGATGCTGGCAGTGTGGACTTCCAGAGTCTACCTCTGAATTGGGGACCCCAAGCATTTCAGGATCTATGGCTCCAAGGCAGCATGCCAGATAGGATTCTCTAGATGCACCTCCTAAATAGACACACAGGCAGTGAACCAAGGAAAGTTTTGGAAATAATGTAATGAAACCTCTATGTGCACAGAAAGACACGTTTGTAGCTGGCCCATCTTCCTCTAATGTGTCTCTGCAAAAGCCATTGTAGGATTGGTGTCATAGGTCTGAATTGAGAAACACATTTCAACAAATCCTTTAAGCGTATGCTTAAGTCCATCACACTTAAGTGTCTTGCTGAATTGAGGCCTTAGACCTGCAAAGACTTACAATATGCTTAACTTTATGCATTGGAAGTAGTCCTAATTGACTTTAGTAGAACAACTCATGTCCATGTGCATAAATCTTTCGCAGATCAAAGACTAAGTGAACAGGCTGTGCCTTAAAACAACTTAGATTGTTTTGTTTGATCTAATCCTCCCTCCCCAAACTAATCCATTTCTCTTCCCCTCATGGCATTCTTTTCCCTCTGATGCTTGACCAAAAGAATATGAAACTAATTCATTTCCATAACAATGACTTTCACTAAATACAAATGGCACTTTGTTCCAGAGAGTTCAAAGCCAAGATGATTTTTTTTTAATGCCACAAACATTTATTCTCTCATCCTCCGAGAAACAAAAATATAACAGCATTTCAATGAAAGCACAGATTGTCCCCTGAATCAGATGTGGCCTTCTTACACTATCGTCTATCTATCTCCTGACTTCCATCCACCAACATCTGGTGGTGAAGTGTGATTACATACTGCTTCTGACCAGCTAAGAATTTTATACATCCTGTGATTTTTGTTATTCATCTCAATCCCCTTTCTTCAAAGCTCCACCTGTTATTTGACACACATTTTGGAGTAGGGACAATCATGTATTGTATGTTTGTACAGGACCTTGTACAGTGGAGCTTCAAATGTGTTGACTTCTAAGTGCTACAGAGAAACAGAAGTATTCAAAGATTAGGCAACTAGCACAAGATCACATGAGTTAATGGCAGAAATAAATTTCCTCTTCTGAAACCTAGTTCTCTGCACTCATCATTAGACTACCCTTTTGGCACAGATCATTCTCAGAGATGGAATATTAGGAAAGATGGACAGATGGTTTGACCTCGTATGGCAGCTCCTGCGTTCTTCTTCCAAATCAAAATTTCATTCCTATGAGACAAGAAAAAAAGTGAGCTGCTTCAAAATGAATGTGATAGAATCACTAAAGTGTCCTTAGGGAATGGTTGTGCTTGTCCCAAAGACCCAACAGAATGTCTGCAAATTTGGCAGTGTCTGCTCAGAAGTATTTGAATTATAAGAAGGATGCTGTAAAAGATCAGGAGTGAGTCATGTAGACATAGCTGGACTAATAAAGGGTAGTGTGGGTTAAAGTGCCTCAAATGTGTATGAAGGAAGTTGGTATAAAAATAATGTATAAAAATTATATAGCAGCAGTCATGTGCAAGGAAATAGATCTGATGGAAACTTCTTAGATTTTGAACTGAATGAGAACAATTTGAGACCAATGAGAACAAGATTTTGACAAAAATCTTCATAAAAAACAGCAAGCATGGGGAAATTTCTACCAGCTGGATCAAGAAACGTTTTACACATAAAGAAAGAAATGGTTTCTAACGAGTTTGTGATCTACACAGAACAAGACACAAGAGAAGACACAGGGCAATCATTCTGCAGAAGGTGATTGTATGATTAGTGGAGGTAAAAGCAGCACAGGAGTAATTGCTTGAAGAGATGATTTTAGAGGAGAACAGAGAAGAGTGCTAATGTAACCTTCAGGTGGGCTAAAATTAATTAAATTGCCCTTCTCCAGTGCCTCACAGAAATACACCCCAACCCCTGTGGAGAAAAGCAGCTGGAGACCCAGGATCCAGTTTGTATGGGACTCACAGCAAAGATTGTTCAAAGCAGATAAAAACAAAGAAAGAAAAGTAATGAGTTTTATTAAACATTAACTTTATAAATCATATGATTTAAGAAACAAAATAATGACTACCATATAAATCTATAACAAGATGTGGCTAATTTTGGGAACTCACATTTACTATTTCACAATACATATAAACAAGAAAAAAATGAATTTAAACAGAGCAGCCCCTCAGAAACACTCTCCACTCAAGTGTCCCAAAGTTCTGGTGGAGTTCACCTGGCTCTCAGTGATAGTCTCTGTGTGCTAAGCTCAGAGGCTTGAGTAGGAAGAAGCAGCTCCTTGTTCTCTGTCTGCTGGACTCTTCCAGGCAAACCCCTGCTCTTCAGTCAGCTGCTGCTTAGGCACCACTCATTTATATATAGAGAGAGAGAGAGATAGAAAGAAAGAAACCCTGAAGCAAAAGAAAACATACAACTCTGAGAATAACAAAGTATAATTAACTCTTCCCCCTTATTACAGTAAAGAACTGTTCATTCCTCCCAGTATTTAATACTACTCAAAGTATCCAATTAAAAGAAACCCCCCTCTTCTTCCAATGGTCCCTTTTCTGCACCCAGTGCCCCAGACTGCCCTGCTGGAGGGTTAGCAATATCACTCACCTGAAGCAAAATGCTTCAGAGTGGGGGGGAAACAGGCTGCTGTCTGCTCCTAGCTTGCTTCTCCCTGTGCACAGAGCACGTGGGCTCCTCTCAGTCCAACCACCCTGGCTGCTGGCTCTCAGGCATCTCACTCCAGCAGCCAGCAGCAGGGGACCATGTGGAGCAGCTCAGAGCTGCCCCTCCACAGACCAGAAACTTCTGGCTCTAACCAGCTAAATCTGCCTAGCAATAGTAACCCACCCTCAGCAGGTCTCCCAGAGATAGCCTTTTCAGGCATATGGGTTACACTAAGTAAATCAATGCACAGAATGTTCATTGTATAGCCGGGCAAAAATAATGGGGGTGAAACTTTTTCTCTGAATAATGCAGATTTGTTGACACAAGCCTTTTATGAATTTATGTCTATTTTGCTGGATTGCTGGGGTAGGGAAGAAATCTAAGAAATTCAAAGCATTTTTTGTTTTGCCGCTTTTGGAATGAAAGGTTTGACTTTTCAGCGGAACTAAATCTTTGTCTCGGTTTCCTTCCATTTTAGTTTTTAAAAATTCAGAAATATTTTTAAATGGTAAAAATGGAGGAAGGGGAGAAGCAAGGTTGTTTTTTGTTTTTTTTTTTTGAAACAGAACATTTAATTCCACTCAAAACAAACTGTATTTGAAATTTTAACTTCTCAAAAATATTTGTTTTCAGTGTGACCCAAAATGTTTGGTTTTATTTCCATTTTTTTGAAATTGCCAACAAACTGTTATTCACTGAGTTCTCACTCACTGTATAGGGGTAACCTCATAGACATTGCAGAGGCTAGAGGGGAAAGAAAATGAGATAAGGAATAGCCAGGCAAGAGTGTGAGAAGTAAGAGTGGTATGGGGAAATAAGAGCAGAGAAGTAGGTAGTGGAAATGTGATTTGGGGACAAGAAGCTAAAGAAGATCTGTGGATACATCCAAAGTGTAGCCACTCTGTTAAAGTTGACCTTGTTAAGTCAACTTAACAAAGTCGACTTAACAGAGTCAACTTAACTTTACAAGTATAGTGCCTGCTTACTCCTGTGCAAGGTTTAGGTAGCCCAAGAAGAGGATGTCAGAGGAGTTCTTACTCACCCTTACTTGGGACTGTAGCCTGAATCACTATCTAGCCCTAAAATGAGTAATTAAAAGTCATTATTATATCATACTTGGCAGGACCTGAACTGGGGACACCAACTGACCAAAAATCACCCTGCCAAAGTGGGATCAGCTTGCATCCCTGAGCCTTACCAGAGGGAGAACCAAGAATTACAATCACTTTTATTTATAGTTTGTACTCGAAAGGTCAGGGAGGCCAACTCACAGCTCAGGGTCACAATGTGTTTGATGCAGGACAGATAAGTAAGGAAGAAAAGAGATCCTGCCTCCAGAGAGCTCACAGCCTAGATATGAGACAGGTGGACAAAGCAGAGGGAGAGAGGAAGAAATTCCCAGAGTTTAGCAGAAAAATAGTGGGCTTCGACCATTGCTTGCCCAGCCAGTCTGGTGGCAGATATTGATCCATTATCAGCTGAAGCCATTCCCTCCAAGTTAGAGCTGGAGGGACAGCCAGGAAGCCTTTGTGCTGTAGATAAATAAATAAATTCAGTTACTAGGCCTGTCAATCTGGTGCGTTTCTTTACCACTAAATTTGCTCACAAGAAAGAAGGGGAGGGGAGGGGGAGTACAAAATACACAGTGGGAGGGGGTGTTGCTATAGGGGAGATGGAAACGCAAGCAGCATGAACCGAAGCCCAAAGCATTGGAGATCATTTCCAAAGTGAATAAACAGAAGGTTTAGAATTGAGGTACCTTCTCAAAGTGACTCAACAAATGCTTTATCACCACCACATCCACTCCCCCTCTCTCCATCCTCCTTGAGATCTGATGTATCATTGTTTTGTGCACACCGCTTTCCATGAGATGAGTTTAATGGCATTGTAAAAGTCACATTGTGCACAAATTGGGAACTTCAGCGCCTCGGAACTGCTCTGATGCATACACACTTTCAAAGTTTTCAAAGCAGAAACGTTGAAGGCACTTCAAGGCACAAAAACAGCCTTGGCTAAATTACTTCCTATTAGTATGTCACATATTTCTTATATACGACTGCGGTTTCATGAAGTGACAGCCGTGCTTGACAATAAAACTTTGCACTCTTTCTTATTTATATTTTTCTTGTTTTTTTTTATTCCTTCCAACATTATATAATGTCTGATACTAACTCGCGCATATTTCTGCTACATGTGAGACCAGGGCTGCTTCCTTTACTTACCAATAAGCTGCACAGTTCTCTTGACTCAACCCAAGAAGTCAGATGCCTGAAATGTTAAGTAGTTATAACTGTCAACAGAGAGAAGAAGGAATCAAAAAACATTTAAAATGCAGGGTGGTTCAAACTCATTACTCAGGACCCATTAGCAATAAAGGGAGAGCCCATCAAGACAGAAAATATATCAAAAAAATATGCTTTCTGGCTAATGTAAATTACACCTTAGATAAATGAATCTCAGTCTTTTTTTCCTAAGCTGACCATCCCAATGCAACAGAAAAAAAAAAGTTTCAAAACTTTTCTCCCATCTATATGGAAATATATGGTAGTTTTGACCCCCTGAAACTGGTTTCAATTTTCTCCTCTTCACCCTGCATCATGACCCTCAAGCCGAGAAGCCAGGCTTTAGATTATTGAAAAGAAGAATCCAATTTGCTTTTCACCATTGTTTTATTTCCTGTGTGTTGGCTGGACTTTGAAATTAGAACGGTCAGTTTTACTTTGTGCTTATATTCAGGTTCCACTTCCTGGTTCATAGGGCTCTGTGGTTGAGTTCAAGACATTGTAGGGAAATATTTAAATTCTCAAACCCTATATGTTTTTCAGTGCTCTCTCTCTCTCTCTCTCTCTCTCTCTCTCTCTCTCTCTCTCTGTGACGTTGTGGGGAAACTGTTTACATTGTTAGAGAACTTTTTTTCTACATATTTACATTTTGAACCTAAATTAAGGCTGAAGGCCCTGTATCGATATATGTTATCATATAAAAAGCTAAAGAGGCTACAGCAAGGAAACTGCAAATACGCCATCACTCTTTGGAATAAAGAGTTAAACCTAGAAACTAGTTGACTGCAGTGGACTAAAACTGTAAAAAATATACCATAGCTCCAGAAAAAGAAAGACAATTGTACAAACCCTGATCTTTATCATCCTTAGGGTCTTTATTTCTCCAGAATTTTTTTTTTTTTTTCGGACAGCATATGCAATAAAGAACACAATACTTACAATGAACATAAATTGCTAGATGTTTCCTGTTATAATAAGGTTGTGTCAGCTAATAAAAAGTTCATCGGGAGAAGGAATATATGCAGTTGAAGATATGGCGGAAAGTTTTGTTCCAAAATACCACAATGGTGAATTCTTGGCATTGCGTATTTGTGCATGTTTCTGCTGTGGCTGATCCAAAGGTGGTATGTCTGTTACTGTATCTGTGACATCTGATGCCTTTAGCTCTGATATTCTTGAGTTCACGTCTAGTATCAACCAATAGTGTGGTTATAATGGAAAAGCTCTGTTTCTTTTAACCCTGAAGGTATGAATGAATCTCGTAGGACCACAGTGTAACCCGTAGCTCAACTTGATCCCAGAAACCCTTGTATTCCCAAAGCAAGCTTTATTAGAAGGGCATAATTGGGTACAGTGAGGGAAAGAACCCATTCATAGTCTTTGAAGTCAGGACAAATTCCTCATCCTGCAAATTATGTGTCAAAGACCAAGAGCATAGTTTTTTTCTGTGGTCCACAGTTCAGTGAAGTGACATTGGTACAAATAACAGGAGAATTTCACCCCAGAGATTTGTTTTTTAAGTCGAGAAAAATAAGAACATTCTCACATGCTCTGATTATTCTGTTCATCTTTCTACTTTAGCAAATAAGTATGTGGTGATTCTTGAACTTTCTCATTCATAACTTTTTAAAGGGACCATAATAGAGGTTCAATTTAAATGTATATCCCAAATTTAAAAAATAAAAATAATAAGACGATCAAAAAAGTAACAACAGGGCTAACCAACAAAGTAAAAGAAATAATTAGAGGCAAAAAGGCATCTTTTAAGAAGTAGATGTTAAATCCTATTGAGGAAACCAGAAAGGAGTACAAACTTTGGCAAGTGAAGTGTAAAAATATAATTAGGAAAGTTTAAAAGAATCTGAAATATGGCTAGCCCAGCACTCAAAAATTAACACAAAAAAATGTCAAGTACATCAGAAACAGGAAGCCTGCTAAACAACCGGTGGGGCCACTGGACGATCAAGGTGCTGAAGGAGCACTCAAGGAAGATAAGGCTATTGTGGAGAAACAAAATGGAGGTTATAGAATCATAGAATCATAGGGATGGAAGGGACCTCATGAGGTCATCTAGTCCAACCCCTATTCATTCCCTCCAAATCACCTGGCATTGGCACTGTTGGAGGAAAGGATACGAGGTATCTGATCCAGTATGGCCAGTATTATGTTGTTAATATTCAGATTCTCATGCAATTATTGCCACAAAGTACTTTAGGAACGTCCCATAGCAACATGACTAAAAACAATCATGTGTGACAAGTTCCAGAGGGGGAGCCGTGTTCATCTGTATACAGCAAAAACAACAAGAGTCCTGTGGCACCTTAAAGACTAACAGATTTCTTTGGACATAAGCTTTCATGGGCTGCAACCTATATCTGACAAAGAGGGTTGGAGCCCATGAAAACTTATGCTCGAAGAAATTTGTTAGTCTTTAAGGCTATGTCTACACTTGTTAATTTAAGTCAACTTAGCATGTCCACACTCAAATTTTAAGTCGACTTAGAAGAGACCCTACAAAATCAACCTAAATCGTCCACACTGGATGCCTAGGTCGACTTCTAGGGGCTAGGTAGACCTGGGACAGGTCCACAGTGGCAGGGGGGGCACCCCTTGCCAAGTGCCAGGGGGCTCAGCTTTTGCCCCATTGTACTTTGGTACAATGGGGCAAAGGGGGACAGGTACCCTGGCAGGGCATAGAGGCAGGCCCTGTGGGGGAGCATGCCAGGCTGTGGCTGTGCCAGTCACCCTGGCAGGGAGGGCAGTGGGGAAGCCCTGAAGCCCCCTAAGTCGACTTAAAGTCGCCTTAGGTCTACTCCACGTCTACACTGGCTAAGTCGACTTTCTCTGTATCCTGCACCAATGAGCTTTGCCCATGATGTAGACAGTACTGCTCTGCCAGAGGTGTGGAGCTGTTGACTGTGGTCCTCAATGTTGAGCTTTCGGTGATCCTTTAGGTGTCTTGGGCTGAAACAATTGAGTGTCTTGAGCAAAAGGACTGAGACTTTGAACTTGACATGATAGTCTATGAGAAAGTAGAGTGACAGAATGGATGGTATGATGGAAGTCAATATCCACAGAAAAGGATCTGGGTTTTTGTTCTAGAAACATGAAGTTGGGTTCTGACACCCTTCCTCATGGTGCATCATCTTCCACAAAGTGGTCCATTGGTTCATGGAATAAAGGACTAGTCAGTGGGAGGAGGCTCCTCAAAAATCTAGGCCATGATGACCTAGCAAAATTGAAGAGAAATGAAACTGTCCTCAGTGCATAGCAAACCATCTTCCAGCACAAAACAACCTCTGAATGTTTTCCACCCACATCCTTGGGCCTCAGGGAATTCAACCTTCTTCTCTTCTGACTGCTTGGAAAAATATGCTTTTAATGGCATTTCCCAGAATTCTCTTCAAGTAGATGCTCCTTTAAATTTGGACAAGAGAACTACCTTAACCTCTACTTTTTTATTTTTTATTTTTTTTTTGCCCCACAATAATAGGTTCCCTAGTATTAGAGAACTACAATTGTCATAACAACCTGAATAGGTCACTTGCTCCTTTCTACCTAGCAAGAATTTTAATCTTGTTTTATTCTGGTTTTCCTCTTCTCCTATTTCAGCAGAGATGGTACATCCTAACATGGAGAACAATGCAGGCCACACATCCAAACCTTATCTCTGTAACTATTAGGTGAGGCCGTATAACCATAGTATGGAATAAGGAGTCATTTGACCAGAAAAGACTTATTTTGGTCACCTTTAGTTATTATGGAAAAATAAACCATAAACATATAACAATAATATCAATCTTGCTTTTATGTCCATGCACACACACAAAGAAAAGGAAACAAGGGGAATTTGGGTTCAGTTTACGTAGATGGATAATAGGACTTTCAATTATTATTGCATTATTTGTTAGTATATGGATGAAAGATTGGGTGACAATATGCAAAATATATTTCCTGCATATTATAATATTTAGTAATGTCATTTGATTTTTATATGTTTCATTAAATTGTTTTGTGACTTTATTATCTACCCAGATGCACAGCTCAGAAATACAATTATTCAGATTTAGAAGCAATAAAATTTGGCATGCATTTACTTGTATTCAGAATTCCTGCATGTTAAAGAGAAATTACTGCATTCTCCCCACATAGCTCTATTCTCTTGCCTTTGCTGAACCATTTATTAGATGGAGCACATTATAGAAAATACACCATTTATGTTAAGGGGCCCTCTGATAACAGATGTATTTGTACAAAGCAAATATTTCAATATATCATAGCCTTTTGATCATGGCTGTAATAGAGGCAAACCTATACACATTTTCTGTAATGCATATCACTGTTCTATGGCTATTGAGAAAAAATGAGTGCTATATATTACGTGTTGTAAGAAAAGGTACCTGCAGACATAGCTGCAGAGGTTGACAATGCTTTGAAAACATTATCGAAAGCAATACAAATTGCTCTGCTTTATAATGAATGTTTCAAGTCTGATTTTTAAAGCATATTGCCCAGTGGAAGCACAGGGAGTTTTATGATGACCATCTTTGATATGTCCTTTCACCTGGTTCCATGAATCAAAGTCCTACACACAAAGGGGCCAATCCTGCCCCAATCCCTCTGAATTTATGACTGGTCCAATGGCCACAGGGGCTAGTGTAGGAAATGTGTATGTCCAGGGACAAGGAAAAACATGTGGAGCTTGTACAGATCTGTGGATCTGAGGATCTCCAAGTGGAGGACTGAACTGTGGCCAATGGATTCACCCCATAGCTTTCAGTAATGGACAAAAGATGTGGGGAAAAAGAACAACATCTGCTGTAGAGCACCTCTGCTCAAATGCCACTTACTCTTTGCATAGGAAAAAGGGCTTAAACTTAAATATTTGCAAGCACACACACAAATACTGCAAACACCCAGGAAATACTGTACAAGTTCCAAAGGGGTAGCCATGTTAGTCTAGTTCAGTAAAACAAAAAAGTATTCCTGTGCCGCTTTTAAAGACTAACATTTTTTTTTTGCATGAGCTTTAGTGGGCAACGTCCCACTTCATCAGTTGCCAGAGTGGAGAAAACTAACAATGGAAAAAACATTACAGTATGGAAGTGAAAGATAAATCCTATGATTACATTTCACTGCATCAGGTTATATTACTTCAGCAAATCAAACAAGTTGTATTGATTTAAAAACAGCATATCAGAAAGTGGTGAGATTGAGAGAGAATCACTGGGTGCATCTACACTTACAAATTAAGTTGATTTAAGCTTGCTTAAATCACCTTAATTTACTCTGCGTCTACACTACATTTTCCTTAATTCGACTTAAGCTGCTCCTTAAATTGAATTAAGGAAAAGTTAGTTCGAATTAATAACAGCTCGTTTTAATTTGAACTAGTGCTTAAGTCGACTTTATTAAATCAACTTAAGCCAGTGTAGATGCGGATTAGCCCTAAATCGACTTTAAGTCGACTTAAAGGGCTTCAGAGCTCCCCCACACAATGCACAGTCAACCTGAGGAACTCATTGGGAGGGGGTCCTGTGAAGGCTAAAGGTGTAACTGGTTCAAAAAGAAATGAGATAAGTTCATGGAGGACAGGTCCATCAATGTCTATTAGCCAGCATAGGCAGTATGCAACCCCCTGCTCTGAGTGTCCCTAAGGCTCTACCTGCCAGAGACTGGGATTGGATGACAGGGGATGGGTCACTCAAAATTTCCCTGTTCTGTTGATCCCTCTGAAGCTCCTGGCACTGCCAATTGTTTGAAGAGAGGATACTGAGCTAGATAGATCATTGGTCAGACCCAATATGACCGTTCTTACATTCTTAAGTAATATAATCCTTGTTATTTTTAATATAAGTTAAAAAAATGGGGCAGTGGGTAGGTCAGGAGGCACTTTGCCGTCTGGAGCAGCTGGAGCTTCCATGTGTGTGAAGAACACCTAGGGGCCTCATTCCCTCACGGTGGTCTGGGTAGGGGAGAGGTGTGAGCACATGAGGAAGGACACATGTCTCTGCCTCCCAAGGGCTGACATTCTCCTCTTAGAGGCACATGGGTAGTTCACATTGAAGCTAAGGGCATCAATATATATGCACTCAAGAGTAGAATTTGACCATTTGTCATATAGGGGCTTATTAGCATCTTTAATGCGGGACTCCCGTTAGCAGCAATAAAAGACCTTGCACATGGGAGAGTGGATAGATCTGTGGGTCTCATTACCATGCTTTCAGGAGCAAACCCACGAGGGAAAGCTTTGAAAGGTATGGAAGGGAAGAGCATACGTAATAGCTCCATGAGCTTTAGGTGGAGAAGCTCTTAGTGGAAATGGGGAACAGTCATTTCAAATGCCAAAAATGATGCTGTTTGGATCAACATTTTCTGGCCAAAAGGGATCATGATGATCATCTACCCTGACTCTGTGAACAACACAGGGCAGAGAATTGCACGCAATGATTCCTATCTCGAATCCCACAATTCATGATTGAATTGAGGCATGCTTTTTATAAATGCATCCAGTTTTCATCTGAATTATCACCATCACACTACCCCTTAGAGGATGGGTGAGGTACAAACATTGCACAGGACAAGCACCAGGACAAATCTTGAAATTTCCACATTCGCTATTAGACCCCGTTCTATTTCTAATGACTGGGCATAACTGTATATATAAGCCCCCCTCCATCTTTGAAAATTATCATTGTAGCGCTCAGCACATAAACAATGTTACAGTATGAGCTGGGGAAGACTTGGTGGGAAATGGTATTCTTTTGAATTACGACAACAAAAATAATATCAGCTGATATATGCCAGGCCCTGTATTTGGTTTAGCCATTTTTTATGTAGCTGATAGGGTGATTACTAATGTTTCTTTCCTGATGGAGAATAAAATAGGATTGATGGAACATGGTGAAGAGTGAAATCAAAAGACAGCTTCAGTCCCTGAAAGACAGAATACCTCAGTAAGGAAACACTCACACTGGAAATCTGGAAGCTCTTATTCCACAACAATCTGTTTAAATGTCACACCACTAAATGAAGTTGGTCTGAATCTATTGGATGTGAGCTCAGAACTTTTTGTTCTTCTAATAGAACATGCCAAAACTTCATAAAACTTGTTGATTCAAATATTAACAC
The DNA here is from genome assembly GCA_007922175.1 of Pelusios castaneus. Lineage (NCBI taxonomy): Eukaryota > Metazoa > Chordata > Testudines > Pelomedusidae > Pelusios > Pelusios castaneus. The sequence continues at coordinate 3,635,632 of ML685885.1, read as the reverse complement.
CCTCACATTCTGCCCTCAGGCTCAGGTAAATAAGAAGGAACTCTGCTGACGTCAAAGAAGTTGCACCAAATAAAGAAGAATTATTCATTTTGAAAAAAAAAAAATTGCTCAGGAAAGTTTAAGTAATTCATACTGTTGCTCAGAGACCAAAGTCTGTTCTTTCTTGAATTGGCATTACTCAGTTGAGTGGCACTGGTGTAAAGGAGAATAAGAGTTAGTCCAAGTCTACTTGTCTGGTAATATGGTCAAGAAAGTAGACTAGTACTCAAGTCACGTGACTTCAATTCCCAGCTCTACCAATAACTTCCCAGATGAATTGAGGTAAGTTCCTCTGTGCCGTGTGACCTGTCTGCAAAATGGGAATAACAGTGCTGCCCTCCCTCATGGGGTGTTGTAAGGATAAATGTGTTAGTAATTTGGATGTACTGAGAGAGTACAGAAAGGGAGTTACGTGAAATCAATAAATCCTGCTGTCAACTCTGCCCACATATTAACAATAACACCACCATCACAAGACCCAATAAAAAGAGCTACACCATCAGAGGCTCATTCACCTGCTCATCCACCAATATGATTTACACCACCATGTGCCAACAATGCCCCTCCACCTTATTCATTAGACAAACTGGACTGTTGCTGCGCAAAAGAATAAATAGACACAAATCTGACATCAGAAATAAGAACATTCAAAAACCAATAGGAAATCACTTTAATCTCTCTGGCCATTCAGTAATGGATTTATCTGTATGTATCCTCAAACAAATTTATTCTAGATCAAGGCTTCAAAGAGAGATTTCAGAGTTAGAATTCATATGCAATTTCAATGCCATCAACTTGGGTCTCAATGGGTGCGTCTACACTTGTAAATTAAGTTGACTTAAGCCTGCTTAAATTGACTTAATTTACTCTGCATCTACACTACAATTTCCTTAAGTCAACTTAAGCTGCTGCTTAAGTCGACTTAAGGAAATTTTAAGTTGACTTTATTAAACCTTCTTTAAAGTCGACTTTACTGTGTAGATGCGGATTAGCCCTAAGTCGACTTAAAGTAGACGTAAAGGGCCCCCAAGGCTCCCCCACTGCCCTCCCTGCCAGGGTGGCTGGCACAGCCAGAGCCTGGCGTGCCCACCCACAGAGTAGGACACAGCCCTGCCCATCCTGCTCCTATGCCCTACCAGTGTCTCTGTCCTGCTCAGCCCCCTTTGTACCCTCGTACAATGGGACAAATGCTGAGCCCCCTGGCACTGTGAAAGGGGTGCCCCCTCTGCCACCATTGACCAATCTCAGGTTCACCTACCCCCTAAAAGTCGATCTAGGTGTCCAGTGTGGACGATCTAAGGCCATGTACACACGATCACTTTATCGCACATTAAGAGTCATTACCGCGCGATAACAGCAACAGCGTACACACATGCAATAGGGCTCTTGTGCGTCAACAGCTCAGTTGCAGCGCAATACAAAAACCACCTCGACGAGGGTGGTAGCAGTTAACGTGGAACAGCTGTTGTGCCTTTTGACTCGTGTGTACGCTTACCGTTCAATGATTGGCCTCCGGAAGTGTCCCAGCATTCCAAAGTCGTCCTCTCTGGGCTTCCCCCCACCCGCTCTGTGGCCGTGACGAAACAGTCCCCACCCTGTTTCGATTCCCGGGATTTTCGAATTTTTCCTCTGTTTCACTTCCTGTTCTCTTCCTCGTGGAGTGGAGTGCAGCTCTGATCTTACCTAGCAATGGCGGCCCATCATGGAAGACGCGCACCCATTTGGAGCATGGCAGAGGTGCTGGACCTGATCAGCATCTGGGGAGAGTCTGCTGTGCAGGCTCAGCTACGCGGCAGCAGGTGAAATTTTGATACATATGGCATAATTTCTTGGGCCATGTCCGAGAGAGGTCATGAGAGAGACACTGTGCAGTGCAGATCAAAGGTGAAGGAGCTAAGAATAACCTATCACTGACCGAAGGAGGCAAACCGCCATTCGGGATCAGCGCCTGCTACATGCAGGTACTACAAGAAGATCGAAGCCATCCTCAGTGGGGACCCCACAACCACTGCAAAGAGTCCTGTGGACACATCGGCCCCCCCTCCTCCACTGAATGCCAGAGCAGAGCAGGATGAGGACGTGATCGATGAGGAGGAGGAGATAGAGGATGACCTGGAGGAGAGCGCAACAGCGTGTAGCCAGGAGCTCTTCTGCACCCCCGCTGAGACATCCACCCAAGACATGAATTGCAGCGTGTCCTCTGAGGCGGCAGAGGGGTGTTCAGATAAGTTTCTCTTCCGTGCAGCTATGGCTCCTGCTAAAAAATCATTGTCCAGGGCGGGGGTGCTTGCTGTCTTGGTCCCCGCTGTGCACGCTCTTTACTATGCATTCATTAGAAGTGCATCAACACAAGCAGTGATTGTCAAAAAATCATCTGTATTTAGGTCACTAAAGGTTTCCTCGATGTACCGCCAGAACCTCCTACTCAGGTTAGATGGGATAGCGTATGTATCTATGCTCCCGTATAAGGATACTCTGCCTCGCCAGCTGCAAAGCACAGCCCTGGGAACCATGGCAGCACACAGTGCAGCAACATACGGTCCCGGCTGGCATCCGGTGGCATGTAGGATATGTATTCTAGCTGGCAGGGGAACTCTGAGGAGAGAGATATCGGGTTCCATCAGTGTGCCCTGTGCAGAATGTTAGCCCCCAATAAGGTTTCTATTAGGACGTACCTTGTCCGCTTCATCAAAGCAAAGGATGTTGGCTGCCTTGTACCTTCCAGTGGAATGTGCTACTGGAAGGTTACATTGGTTATCTAAGCTGTGTTAACAACAGCTTTATTTTTTTTTTTATTAGATTCGACCTTCACAAGGCTGGTGTCTACCCCAGCTGACCGCATGAGAAACATTCGGCGGCATGCTAGAAGAAACAGGGAGGATATGTTTCAGGAGTTGATGAAAACAACAGAGGCATCCGTGAGGGAGAATTGAGCCTAGAGAGAGGAATCCCAACAGAGGAGGCAGAAACACAGGGACGAACTGATAAGCGTGATGAAGGAGCAAACAGAACTGCTCAAGAGCATGATTGCTCTGCAGACCCAGGGATTAATGTCCGGGCTACACTCCAGACAGTTCTGCCGTGTCTGCCTCCCACACCCCGTAGTCCTTCAAAGCATTTATTTGAAGGCCACCCATCCCCCTGGTATACTGCAACATCCAGTCCCTCACAGAGCTACTTTTTAGAAACCCACAGCTACACCCACCTGTAACCCCTCCAAAAAACCCCAACCCCCCCCTTTTATCTTTTAATAAAAACAGTAACAGAAAATTTGAAGAGTGGCTTTATTTGTACACAGTGAAAATCTCATAAGGTGAACTTGATGCGTCCTTGAAGTGAACTATGGGAGGGCATCATTGAAATGCTCCCTGAGTGCCTCCCTTATGTGAGCAGCTCCTCGTTGGGCCCCCCTAATACTCCTAGTGGCTGGCTGTTTGTATGCTTCTTTGAGGCACTGTGCCTCCATAGCCCACCCCGGGGAAAACTTTTCTTCCCTATTTTCACAAATGTTTTGAAGGACACAGCACGCCACAATTACAGCAGGGATGTTGTCCTCATCCAAGTCCAGCCTCCCATACAAACAGCGCCAGCGCCCTTTTAAGCTGCTGAAGGCACACTCCACAGTCATTCTGCAGCGGCTCAATCAGTAATTGAACCGCTCCTTGCTGCGATCCAGGTTCCCGGTGTACGGCTTCATGAGCCATGACATTAGTGGGTATGCTGGGTCTCCAAAGATGACTATGGGCATCTCCACATCCCACACAGTAATTTTTTGATCTGGGAAGAAGGTACCCCCTTGCAGCTTCCGGTACAGTCCAGTGTTTCTGAAAATGCGGGCATCATGCACCTTTCCCGACCACCCAGCATTGATGTCCGTAAAACGCCCCTTGTGATCCACAAGTGCTTGCAGCACCATGGAGAAGTAGCCCTTCCTGTTTATGTACTCGGTCGCGAGATGGTCTGGAGCCAAAATCGTGATATGTGTGCCATCTATGGCTCCCCTGCAGTTAGGGAATCCCATGGCAGCAAAGCCCTCTACAATCTCACGAACATTGCCCAACATCACTGTCCTCCGTAGCAGAACACTATTGATGGCTCGGCACACTTGTGAGAGGGTTAATCCGACGGTGGACCTCCCAACTCCAAACTGGTTTGCAACCGACCGATACCAGTCAGGAGTCGCCATCTTCCAGACAGCAATTGCAACACGCTTCTCCACGGTTAGGGCTGACCTCATGTTGGTGTCTTTACGTCGCAGGGCAGGGGCCAACTCTGAACACAGTTCCAGAAAGGTTGCTTTCCGCATTCGAAACTTCTGTACCCACTGCTCGTCATCTCACAGCTGCATAACAATGCAATCCCACCACTCTGTGTTCGTCTCTCGTGACCAGAAACGGCGTTGCACCACGTGTAGATGATCGGTGAAGGAGCTGAGCAATGCGGTGCTGTTGCTCTGCAGAGCATCGATCAGCCCCTGCTCCTTGGCGTCCTCATCTGATTCGGAGCTCATTGCATACTGAGCAACCAGCCGAGATGTATTTAGAATGCTGAAGGCGACAGTGGAGATTAGAGCAGGATCCATGCTGTCGCTGTTGTGATTGCTCGCAAGTGGTGCGGTGCGTCACTGCACTGTTGAAAATAGGCGCGAGTTGCTATTGGCACCGAGGAAGACGCAAGGGGAACACAGTGCACCATGGGAAAATGAGAGTTTACCCATGGCGCTTTGCGTTCCTTTCCTTCATCCCAGGATTCGAAGCGCCGATTGCGGGAAAACTGAACTGTGGGATAGGTGCCCAGAATTCATTGCGCTACACCGTGATATTGCAAAGAATTCTGTTGCGTTGCAAGGAGCGACGTGTGTACGCGCTCTCCCTCAATAAAGGTCACGTGTTTTTTATAGCGCAATTGCCATGTTGCCCTTTAATCTGATCGTGTGTACATAGCCTAAATTGATTTGGCATGGTCCACTTTAAGTCAACCTAATTTTATAGTGTAGACGTGCTAAGTCGATTTATTTGGCCTAGTGTAGAAATAGCCAATGAGAGTATGAAGTGGATCTCCCACTACAAACATTAACTTTAAATGGACCACAGGACTGCTCCTTTGTTTTTCATTACTAACAGTGACTATGTCTACACTTGTTAATTTCAGTCGACTTAGCATGTCTACACTCAAAAATTAAGTCATCTTAAAGGGGACTTTCCTAGATGAAGACTTTTTAATTGAATCTGGCAATGCAAGGAAAGGCAGTGGAGAGTACACATCTTCACGTGTTTTTAAACTCTCCGGCTGCGTCTACACTGGTAAATTAAGTCGACTTAAGCTTGGCTTAAGTCGACTTAATTGGCCCTCCGTCTACGCTACACTTTGCTTAAGTCGACTTAAGCATCTTGCTTAAGTCAACTTAAGCAAAATAAAGTCAAATTAATGAAAATTAAGTCGACTTTATTAAACCACCTTTCTACTCAACCTAAGGCTTAATTCAACTTTTTAAAATCGAGTTAAGCCAGTGTAGCCCTGGGGTAGCCCTAAGTTGACTTAGGGCTACCCCAGGACTACACCAATGCCCTCCCTGCTGGGGGGGGGGCACAGGGGGAGCCTGGCATGCCCCCCAAAGGGCAAGGCAGAGCCCTGTGTGATGCTGTCTGGATTTAGGGAAGCATATATGATATTATTTTCAATGGATATCTCATAAATGCTATAATCCATAGGAACTATGTCATGTTTGGTATCAATAGAAAGGTAGACAATGGTCCCAGGGAGTTACCTGATGAGCCATTAAGGACACAATGGGACCTGGGACCATTGTCCTGGCACATTCCTAAACATTAAGGACACAATTGTTTTAACATAAGTTAAAGTATGGATATAACACCAAATTTTAACTTCTAATCGAAATAGAATTCCTAGACATAAACTATATAATCATTCCCAGCAAATTACTACCTTTCTATTGATACCAAACATGACATAGTTCCTATGGATTATAGCATTTCTGAGATATCCATTGAAAATAATATCATAAATGCTTCCCTAAATCCAGACAGCATCACATACAGGGCTCTGCCTTGCCAGGGTCCCTGTACCCCTTTGCCCCATTGTACACAGGGGGTGCCCCCCTGCCACCGTGGACCTACCCAAGGTCCCCCTAGCCCCACAAAGTCAACCTAGGGCATCCAGTGTGGACACTCTAGGTCGACTTTGTATGTTCCCCTTTAAGGCAACTTTAATTTTAAGTGTAGACCCACTAAGTCAACTTTAAGTCGACTTAGTTAAAGTCGACTTAAAAGTGCAAGTGTAGACATAGCCTCCCATTCTGCACATCTGTTGTGCCTCTAGGAGGTGTGATATAGAAGGCAGAGCCCAGGCAGCTGAAGTTCAAAGACAGATTTTTGCTACTTTTGCACTCTAGTCTCTGGGCTGTTCTAACGGTTGCATAACATAAATTAGAAAAGCTTGTAGGTATTGTTCTAACTCTACCACTGCCCCCAAAATGATCCTGGACCTATGCATGCAAGAAGACCAGCTAAGGACTGCTTACAGCAGCCCTGAGCCGTGTGTTCAATGGGATTATATGCTAATACTGAACTAATGCACCCTATATGTTGCTGGACTTTCCTATTATTTTTTTTCAGCAGTAGATGGATTTCCCTAAAAAATAAAATACAGTCGGATTCAAAATTCCAAATTTCTATTTTATTCTCCCCCACCCCTGGATTGTTGGCATCTCTGAAAACTTTTTCCTTATGTGTGCAGCAAGACAAGGAAGAGAGGGAAAAACAGTGTTAGAGGATCTACATTTCCCCTGTGTCATCTGTCTGTTCATTTACACAAGCATGGACTACAGGTCTGTGCATCTAAGAGAAGATGGTTTTGCATGGTTTCCGGAACTGTGTCAGTATTATTAGCATTGAGCTTTGAAGCTTTATAGTCCTCAGAATTGCTAATGTCAAAGCATTATGAAAAGGAAACTGGATGGCTCTGGGGATCTGGTCATTTTGTACTCTGAGTTCCCAATTTGAAGCCAGTTCCCGGTAGATAGCAACCAAACATTATTACTACCTAATCGTTGCTTGGTGCTCTACATGAAGGGAGTTAGAGGTCTGAGGAGGACCAAGATAGTTCTCAAATATATAAAAGAGTGGTATAAAGAGGACAGAGATCAGTCGTTTCCAACATCTACCCAGGATAGGACAAGAAGGAATCAGCTTCTTTTTTAGCAATGGAGGCAGGTTAATATTAGGGAAAACTTTCTAACTCTATTTGTTAGGCACTGGTCAGTGAAAGCAAAGAGAGACTGTCTACACTGCAATTAAAAACCCATAGCTGGACCATGCCAAATAAGGGGCTTGGATTAAGGGCTGTTTAACTGAGTTGTAGACGTTCAGGTCTGGGCTGCAACCCGAGTTCTGGAACCTTCCCCTGTTTCTGGGTCCTTCAGCCTGCGCTCCAGCATGAGCCCAAATGAATACATTTGCCGTTAAACAGCCTGGTAGCCAGAGCTCTGCGAGTCTGAGTCAGCTGGCCTGGGCCAGCTGCAGGTTTTTATTTGCAGTGTGGACATACCCAGAGAGACAGCCTCCCTGCTTTCAGTTCAGGTTTCCAGACACAGCAAGGTCTACAGCAGCCCAGAGCTTCAGTCAGAAGTAATGTCCTTTTGAGTCCTGGGCCAGAACATGCCCAAGATGGATGGATTCTTTGGGAAATGCAGGGAATGGCTGACTGCAGTTTTCCTGTTCTTCCTAGACCTGTCTGGTGCCCAGAGAAGTGGTCTGGGCAATCATGCAGACTTCTGGCCTGTTGTGATCCCAAACCTCACCTTGCTCATTGATCTCTGGCTTCTGACCTTGACTCTTGCCTAACTACAGCCGGGTAACTACCTCTGGTCTCTCACCCCAGTTGGATCTATTGATTATGATGACCGCTGTGTCATGCCTCTCCTTGAGACAATGACACCAGACCAGCTATAAGACTGCTAGACCAGACCGCCAGCACCCTTATCCCTTACAGGTATGGATGCAAACTCAAAAAGGTCCTAGATCATATTGACATAGACTTCTTCAAACATATTCCATTAACACAAACGAGGAGCCTTTTTAGGCATGTCCACGTGGAGAAGTTACAGCAATTTGGTGTGCTCTGCTATTCGCACTCCGGTTTTCCAAACTGGAGGGCAACATGGCCATAGCCTGTGTGACTCATTCATGGAGCAGTGGATTGAACCCAGTTTTGTTTTGTTTTTTTAAATTGCTCCTTAGCTACTGAATCACGCTTCCTCCGAATTAGCTAATCAACAGGTGCACACAGACTGACACACCCACACAGAGCCGCAGTACAGTCAGCAGAGTTCCAGGTGGATGCAGCAATCTCTTTGCCTGTCAAACATTGCCAGAATGGGGCCCAAGGTTACAATGTCTCTCATGGACAGGCATTTTAAACTCCAAATATCAGCAGAGTTCAGTCTAAATCCCTGGACCTATTGCTCCAACACATACACTTATACTAGCTCAAGAATTAAAGGAAGGACCGTTAGCTGTCACCTCGAGAAAGACTATGACTATGAATAATTAAGGGCTTGACTACACTGAAATCCCTGCGTCAATCTCCATGGATCGACTTAGCAGGATCAACTGAGTGGCCAGTGGAGATCCCAGAACTATGTATTAGACATGGTAACTCCATGTAATGCTGTGTGAAACAGAAAGCATTTTGCCTCAGCGCAGCCCAATGAAGATGCTGTAGTATTGGAAGGTAACTAAGTCGATGGGAGATATGCATTCCACAGTACATAGACTGCATATCTCCCATTGACCCAGCATCAGAATATAGACCAGGACTAAGAATTGTAAAGAATGTTTAGTGTAAACTGCATTCAGCCAATAGAGGGCAACATATTGATACATTACTTGGTGTTATCTGATCCTTCTTTCCCTAAAATCAGTGCTAATCCGGCTACTATTAACATCAATAAGCGCCAGATTGGGCTAGTAGATTCCATTTGAATTAAAGCTGTGTGAAGCATTTGAACATCTGGAACTTCAAGGAGATTTCAGATTTCATCATTTTATATTTTTTAATTGACAAAAAAATCAACCTCCACCCCACAAACACACTTTTTTTCAACCACGCCTTCAGCTGACCGAACATTTTTGAAACTTCAAATTTTGAAATTCAGAAACAGAAAAGGGACCTTTGTCCCCCAAACAGTTAGAAAAAATGTTGTTTTTTTTTTACTTTGGTTTATTTGACTATCTTTAATTAAAATCAATGAGAACACACTTGGGGCCAAATTATTTGCAACAAAAATCATTAATTACTTTGCTTAATTATGACCTATGCTCTCCAAATGTAGTTCATGAGTTTTCAAGGAGACTTAGTTGTCTGTAAAGTATGAAGGGACAGTAAAATGCTTGATTTTAACCAGAACGATGCAAAGAAATGTTAGACAAAAATCAAAATTTCAAGTCGGAGTAATTTTTATTAATGACCTGTTACTGAAAAAAAAATGCATCGATGAATTTTCTTCCAACAGTAATTTTCTTTGCTTTCAAAATAAATCTGGCACATTTTAGACCAAACAAAATTTTCAAGGCAAAATTATGATGAAAAGAGGGATTTACATTTTCAGTTAAATTTTGGAGAAACTACTGAAAGCACACCTTCACTTAGAAAAATGGTGTTTTCTAAACTTAAGTTAGCCAACACATCTTAACTAACACATGGAAAACTCAAATGAAGAAATAAGAGCTGGCAGATTTAATGTGATGTAGTAGGTTAAGGTAAAGACTATGAGTAGTGTGGGCAGAGTTTTATTTTTATGTTTTTCTAATTTTGGTTTTCAGGGTGTTTTTTCTATTTAAATTTTCAGTTTTGATAAATTATGGATGTCAGAAACTGGGGGTCAGACAATAATTATTGAATTATAATGGATGCTCACATGCAACAAACACAAATAGTTAATATCACATGTCAAGATATGCAAAGTAAATATCCTTAAATTGAACTCATAAGTTCTTGAGTAGCATTTTTCTTACTTTGCCTATCTGAAAGTTTGATTACTATGGATAGAAATTTTTTTATCAGTTTGTGTGTGTATAGTGAAATCAATGTTTACTTACATTTACAAATATAAATCTAGTCCTTCCATGCCTCACTACAGGAGAACCTAGGGTTTACATTGATCTGCCTACAAATCACTAGGAATTTACTGTCTTTTGGTTATTAACTAATGTGGATTCAGAACACACTTTTTTTTTATTTTTCTAGTGAAGACAAGGCCTAACTCACCATAACATGCAGCACCAGGCAATCAGAGTATTGAGGAACCCAGAAAGCATAGCTGCTCTGCAGCTAACATGGAGGACACTAGCTAGCTCCATGATGAGTCCGTTAGGAGTGGTGGTTAGGAGCTATTATTCACCAGAATAAGGGCAGAGAAAGAAAATAAAACAGCTTGTTACAAATGATAAAATATCTTGCTAAAGTGGAGGCCTAATTTGGAAAATATTCATAAGGCTTCCTAGGCTGGGATATTTGAGACAAAAATAGCACTCTTCTCTTCAATGATTTATAAGATTGCTTTAGCGAGACAAGACAGAACATACATAGTGAGACAGGGAACGAAAACACTCTTAATTGCAGAAGTGTTGCAGTTTAGGGAGTAGCTACACCATTTGCATTGCTGAATTTTCTAACAACGCTCCCATGATCAGCACAGACCTGTCCTTTTGGGGGCTCATGAACTATATAGCCTCTGGACCTCCCTACACAGGGAAATCTAGAAATGCCAGACTTAATCTTGGCTGTCATGGATAAAGGAGGTTTCTATCCCCATTTGCCAAAATAGCCTTGAAGATATACAATGACCAATGGGGCTGACAAGTTGTCATCGATTTCCCCTAAATATAGTCGTTAAGATTTCAAAAGTGATGTGAGTAGCACAAGTTCTTCTAAGACACCTAGATGCTTTTCAAACTCCCACCCAATGAGTTATTCAGAGTCCCCACGCACCCGGAAATAACTGTTTATAAATGGCTTTTACCAGAGGGTTTCCAGTTCTTGAGAAAACCTCAGATCAGACTGTATGTGAGGGAGTCATGCCCACTAAGCTTTTATAGATGGTCCTATGGCCACAACAATCTCCTCCCACCTGACTGTTTGCAACTTAGCCATGTCTTCTGTTTATGGCCAATAATGGCTCTAGCTAGAGAGATGGATAGTGACAGGGACAGAGGTCAAGGGGGCTAAATGTGCACTGGAAGCAAGTGATTTTGGCAATATCTGGCATTGACATCTTGATTGGCCTTTGTCAAACATTAAACCATTTTCACTTGGGGCCCATCCAACCTCTACTGAAGTCAATAGGTATCTTTGGGGTCACTTTAAGCCCAGAATTTTCCCATTTTTACACTGGGGACAATAATGCCTCTCAGTGACTCTGGTGATGAAATTCTGCAAATGCGAAAATTCATTGTTCATTATCTGAATGACTACCAGCTCTCAGTTGTCCCTCTCTTCTAAATAACAAATGAGTCAATTGCACGTTTCTGTAACCAGGGTCACCTTATATGTAGGCTAATTGGTTCGCTGTTGTGGTTCCTACGTTGGAGTCTCTATCTCCTGTCTCACTCCTTCTGCTACTGCATCTGAAAGGTAGGAGTAGCCAGAGAGAGCAGTTAGTAGTGGTAACCTCAACTTCAGCCATGAGGAAAAAGGAACGGGATCAGAACTGGTCTGTTACAGCGTGGGTTGCCCTAGGGGCTAGAGAGCTTGGGGTTCAGTTAATCTGGTTACAGAATAAGCCCCACCAGAAGGGAATCAGGCCAACCCCCCATAAAGAACAAGTCCACCACAGGGATTATTCACCCATCAATAAGGAGTTAAGGAGAAGCCTCAGATGGGGGAAGTATTTTGCTTGCATTAAATATAATTTTGGGACTTTTAGCTTGGACAGGTTTAACCCCAGAAGGGCTGGAGTTACGATTACAATGTGGTTAGAGGGCCGAGTCACTGACGGAGAAACCACTGCAACACCGGAGCAACCACTGGCAGGGGTTCCTAGCCGAGCGAGAAAGGGCTGCCACCCCAGGCCTGGCCATAGGGGGTGCCTCACAGTGAGTGAATTCTTTGATGTTGCCAAATCACAGCGCTAGCCCTCATCTTCTGCTCCCAGAGTACTCCACTCAGCCCCCTGTTGCACTGCAAGCATTCTCAAGGGATTCAAGCAACGTTGCAAAAACAGACTTTTCCCTGCAGGGGTCTCTCCGCAGAAGCAATCTATTCCAATCTCTTCCCAATCCTGTCAAAATAAATAATGGTTTTCATTTACTTAATATTTGTATTCGTTCCTGTAAGCCCCCATCAAAGTCTCAGCTTCACCGCGCTAGGCCCTGTACAAACATAGAGAAAAAGTGTCAGGAGTCAGAGCCTGCCACTGAGCCTGGGACCTGCTAGTAGCCCTGCAGCTGACCCTCATCCCCTTCAACAGGCCTTGTGAGTGGCAAAAAGTATCATCAGGAGTGCTCTTAAGTCCGGCATCAGCATCAGGCCAGCAGCTGCTCTGGGCTTAAGCCAACAGTTGCCATGGCTACTGTGCTCCCAGCCTTTCTCCTGCCCTGCTACCATCTGCTCCATCTTGTCTGGTTCCTAACCTTCAGTTCTGACGCCTGGATCCTGTCTTTGCTGCTCCAGTCAGTAGCCTTGACTGCCCACACTCTGGTTCATGACAGAGTCCCAGTCACCAATAGCTTACAGTCTAAGTAGACACAGCATGGAGGATGGATTACATGAGCTTATTGATGGTGAGTGGAGGCTCAGAGCGACTTTTTTGTGGTAGCACAGGAGACCTGCAGCTCAGCTAGGATCCTCTGGATCCTAAATCAGAGCCCTTAATCCCAAGATCTTTTTTTTTTTCTTCTTACAAATTATTCTGAGTTATGGAACTGTTAAAATATATGGGAGACTCAAGTTTCTGGTGATATTCTTTATTCCTCCCTTTTAACATTAACTTGATTAATCTTACTTTCCAGTGCTCATGATAGTTTGCATTAATTTCATGATGTAGCCAGTCCATGGTTACAAAGCTATGAAAATCAGAGCGGTCAGCAAATTCAACTCTTCTCTTTGGGTGCCAGCCACTAGAGGGCAACATAACTACAATCGTGGAAGCTGGAACAAGAGGGGTCACACACAATCCTGCCGCTGTACCACAATGAAAATGTGTACAGACGACTAGTGGCAGAATAAAGCCCCATGCCCCTTGAATCCAGTGGTAAAAGGGCTACAGGAGTCTGCAGAGATGGACTGAGGTCGAATTTGGGTTATTGAGCTCAATAGGAACAGGAGTTAATGCTACAAGTACATATGACATTAATGAAATATTATTGGTTTTGGAATGATCACCTTGCAACTCTTGAGCAACACACATTTTGTACCTGATCAACAACCCCCAGAGGTCAATGGGAGTCTTTCCATTAACGCCAGTAGACTCTGGATCAGCCTTCCATAGCTTTCTTGGAAAGTGGGAATAAGACCAAAGCTCTGATTTGTGGAATATTGACTGATGTTAACCCAATCAGTGAGTTCTGTAAACCTTCCTGGCCAAATTCTTCTGGTATAACTCCATGGACTTCTGCAGCATTATGTCAGCAAAGAGTATGGTCCACTGTAGCAACCATTTTAAGCATTCCAAATATGGCTTCCTAAAAGGGAAATAAATCGCTTGCAAGAAATTTCCAGGAGAGCTTCCCTCCCACCCTCCCGATACTCTATTTTTTTTTAACAGAGGGTACAAATTAAATAAATAAACAGCATGAACTGAGAACGTGAAACTACAAGTAAACAAACAATGGAATTTCTATTTAAGATTGTGGCACAAACTGGTTAACAAATTGGGACCCTCCAAGTTAAAACCAGTATCCCCTCCTAGTCTAGCAGCAGTAGTAGTATATTCATCAGGGGTAAAAATTTCAAAATTATTTAAGGAATTTAGGCACCTAAATCCCATTTTTCAAAAACCATGTAGGCCCTTAAACTTATAAGTCCAACAGAATTTCAGGGAGACCTAGGATTCGTCTCTGCCGCTGGAGCAGCAGTCATTAATGCAGGGGCTCTATTGATCGCTGAACGCTTCCCCCATTGGCTCCAGTACTCCACTGGAACAAGAAACATTAGTAATGTCAACAGGAGACGTCACCCATCAACATTGCATAGTGAAGACCGCGTGGCTACTCAATGAAAGGTACTTCAGCCTCAGTTACATTACCATCCATTGATGCAGCTGCTCAGTTCAGACCAGCCCTTTGGTTCCTAAGACTCTAAGGCCAGATAGGAACACTGTGATTGTCTAGTCTGACCTTTTGTATAGCATAGGTCATTGTCCTTCCCCCAAATAATTCTTAGAGCTGATACTTAAAAAAAAAAATTGAATCTTGATTTACAATTTTTGCCAGTTATGAAAGAACCACCATGATCCTTTGTAAACTGTTAATTACCTTTGCGGTTGGAAAATGTTGTTTTTTCTCCAGTCTGAAATTGCCTGGCTTCAACTTCCAGCCATCAGATTGTGTTAGATCTGTCTCTGCTAGACTGAAGAGCCCATTATCAAATATTTGTTCCCCATGTGTGTATTTATAGACTGTAGTCAAGTCACCTCTTAACCTTCTTTGTTAAGCTAAATAGATAGATTCAAAGAGATCAGTCACTCTGAGGCATGTTTTCTAAGCCTTTAATTGTTCTTATGGCTCTTCTCTGAACCCTCTCCAATTTATCAACATCCATCTTGAATGGCAGACATAGCAGTGCAAAATACAGAGGCAAAATAGCCTCTTTGCTCCTTCTCAAAGATCTTCTGATTATGCAGCCAACCTAGGGTCCTGAATATCTTTGAGACTCTGGACCTAATTCCTAAATTCCTTTTGAGAATGGGATATTACTAATACGACATGGGATTCAAGTTGCCCTAATTATCCTAAACAACAGCGAAAAAATGTCCTCACTTTCACAGTAGGGAAAATAAGAGGGTAGGAATGTAGCTTGGTTATATATCAGGACTGACCAGCAGGACTGTAGTCGCCAGAACCTCAAGGAGGCATCATAGAATTCAACAGCCATGGAAGTCCTGTTCTAAAGTGATTTTTATGAAGTCTCTACAATAGGCCACAGAACTTTTTAAAGAAATACAGCAGACGGTAAAATTATAATAGCACATTCTACATCAACACTGTGGGTTGTTGTTTTTTTTTTTTTTTTCCTTTCTTTCTCAGCAGCAATGAATCTGGTAGTAAAATCAGCAGAAAGGCAGTGCACAGATCCAGTATCGGCAAGAATAAATCAGGCTCTAGGGAAAGTCTAAATGGACAATAATTGTAGGTTATTACGTAGTATGGTACAGTACAGTGGAAAGCTGGTCAGCTATTAACAAGGTTGGAAAGAACAATCAAGAGGACAAAGATAAAGTTTAACACCTTCCAGGTACGGCTACTTGGCAGCAAAGCCATGGAACTGCAGGATGAGAAAAGAGATCGGAGAGAGAGAATCATACCTTATAGCAGCAGAAAGGCTCTGCATTTGAGGGAGGAAGGTGATTGAAGTTCTCTGAATACATGGTTGTGAGAGGCTCAGATACAATGGGGATTGAGGGCCTAGAAGCACCTAAATGGATACTGAGATGATTCATCAGATTTTTAGTTGATATAAATCGCTAGTAGCACTGTAGAACTGATGGGAGTGACATTGGTTAACCCCAGCTGAAGATCTGGCCCATTGCTTCCACCAGACTCACTGTGGTAATCAACAAACAATAGCAGCAAATGGCAGTTGAACAAGGGAGTTCTCCAGGGAAGGAGGAACAACTACATCAGTGGTCTTCAACCTTTTTTGGATCAGCGCCGAGTTTTTCAATATTTTCACATTTGCAGTAAGTTTACCACCCACCTACATAAATTGTTACTTTTTATAAATGGCCACTGTCGTTAAATTAGTTGTTTGTAGCGCCCACCAAAAATCACAAAATGCCCACTAGTGGACAGTATCACCCAGGTTGAAGACCATTGAACTACATGAGCCTTAGGATGAGTGTGTTTTCTGTTGATGTGTTTGCTGCTTGATTTTAGTACACCATTTGGCCTTTTGGGGGGCCATATACTGAGCCGAGAGGCCAGCTGGGCAAGGCTAAGAGCTTCTTAATGAGGCTTTGCTCCTTAATCCCTTTAGGATCTATTAATCATAACTAGGGGTGGAGCTATTCAGGTAGAACAGAGGTTCAGAGGCCCACTCCAAAGCGACCAGAGGAGCTGGGGAACAAGAACAGCAAACTGGAGTACTGAGGGAGCCAGATACATCAAACATTTGCTAAACGTAGGCCAATAAATGCCCCACCCCAGCAATAAAAAAGAATAAACAAAAATACACGCCTAAAAAGCTGTAGAAGTAAAATCAGTGCAGACAGAAATACAGCAGCAGAATGGGGGGGGGGGGTATCCAATTTATTGTGGTGAATGCAGCATGCATGATTACCAGCTTTGCAGGCAGGTGGCACCAGTGAGCCCTGCATGCAAGGTGCTCATGGCCCTCAGAGAGCCAGTGTAACCTTCGGGTGCCCTTCTCCAGTGCCCCACAGAAATCAATCCCAACCCCTATGGGCAAAGCAGCTGGAGACCCAGGATCCAGTCTGTACAGGACTCACGGTGAAGATTGCTCAGAGCTACACTCACACATTAAAATACTACTAAAAACAAACGTAACAATGAACTTTATTAACTACTAACTAAATGAACCTTATCCTAAGAAAACAAACTACAATTAACCAAGAACAATCCCTTGCATGAAAGATACCCAAGAGTCCCAAAGTCTGTGTGGAGTTCACCCAACTTTCAGCTACAGTCTCTGTTCCAGTGTGGAAGCTTGAGTTGCAAGAAATAGCTGTCCTCTTCTTTCTTTGCTGGGATCCTCTGTAGCATTCCATGCAGGCTTTCTCTTCTCCTCTGCAACCAGCCCTCAGTCCCATATGCATGTCTGCATGGTCTGTTGCAAATGACTCCTTTACATGGAGAAAACATCTTGTTCACTCCTGGCTCAGCTCCTCTCCAGAACACTGAGCACATGGTCTCCCCTCAAGGCAGCTCCTGCCTGCTGTCTGCTCAGGCTGCTGCTCTCCAGTCATCTGACTGACAACATCACATCATACCAGCAGGGTACACTGTGGAGCATGCTCAAATTGCTACCACTCCCTGCCTCTGGAAGTTTCCAGTTGTGGGTTACTAATCTGCCCAACAACAGTAACCCACCCTCAGCAGGTCTCTCAGAGATAGCTTTTTCAGGCATATGGGTTACACCAGCACAGGCTCTGGAGAGGAGGGCGGCTGAAATGAAGGAGCTAAGCAACACAGGCTATGTCTACACTTGGAAATTTAAGTCGACTTAACTAAGTCTACTATCCAAAAGTCGACTTAAAAGCAGGTTTAGTAAAGTGAGTCTACACTTAAATTTTAAGTCGACTTTTGAGGGAACTTACAAAGTCGACCTAGAGCATCCACAGTGGACACCGAGGTCGACTTGTAGGGACTAGGGGGACCTAGAGTAGGTCCACAGGGGCAGGGGGTTCAGCCTTTGCCCCATTGTTTATAGGTACAATGGGGCAAAGGGGGACAGGGACCCTGGCCGGGCATAGAGGCAGGGTGGGCAGGGCTCTGCACTGCCCTGTGGGGGGGCATGCCAGGATCCCCCTGTGCCCCTCCCACCAGCAGGGAGGGCATTGGTGCAGTCCTGGGGTAGCCCTAAGTCGACTTTAAAAAGTCAAATTAAGCCTAAAGTTGAACTAAAAGTAGGTTTAATAACGTCGACTTAATTTGCATTAAGTCGACTTTATTTTCCTTAAATCGACTTAAGCAGCTTGCTTAAGACGACTTAAGGAAACTGTAGTGTAGACGCAGAGTAAATTAAGTCGACTTAAGCAAGCTTAAGTCAACTTAATTTACAAGTGTAGACGCACCCAAAGATGCCACAGAACTTTCATTGGGTATGTCTATACTTAGAAATTACGTCGACTTAAGCTTGCTTAAATCGACTTCATTTAATCTGCATCTACACTTTCCTTTTCCCTCCCCACTCCCTGCTAATTGCTGTACTCCACTGTTTGAATCCAAACAACTGCTTTGATTTGCTGTAACAGTCTGACCTGATCCTCTGACTTTCACTCCCCTACATTTATTTTGCTCCCATTCTGTAAGTTCCTCCTCTTCAAGCATCTGACGAAGTGGGATTTTCTCCCACAAAAGCTCACGTGGTAAATACATTTGTTAGTCTTTAAAAGTGCCACCGGACTCCTTGTTTGTTTTGCTGACATAGACTGACAGGGTTGCCTCTTTGGAAGGACATTTTCTGTTACCTGATTCTGAAACAGGGGAGGTGAAGGAACATGTTGAAAAGGGGAGACATTTTAAAATATTTGCCTCTCTCTTCTAGTCTCATCTACGAGCAATAGAAGCATTGATCACAGGTGGAGGGCCTGGCGGGAAGCAGACCAGCCAGCCTATGGTGAGAATCAGCTAAGACTGTAAGGTTGCTGAAAGGGTTAAGCTTAGTTAATGTGATTTGCAATTTATTTACTTTTGATCAACTATGACCTGCTTTCCTATCACTTATAATGACTTACAATTTTTCTGTTCTTAATACATTTGCTTGTCTTACCTTCAATAGTGCCTTTTGTTTAAGCTGTGTTAGAGACTCCATTTAAAGTGATCAGCGTGGTGCATATCAATTTCTTTGATGAAGTGAGCGATTGATTCTGAGCTGGCATTGTTCATTGGAAACGCTGAATATTGTAAGACGGCAGTTCCTACGTTTGCATCTGGGACTGGGGGGTGTTCCGGGCTCATTTTAGTGCATAATCCCACGAGTGGCTGGCCAGAAGCGCACACACTGAGTTAAGAACAGCTGCTTGCAGGAGGCTGTGAATGGACAGTCCAGGAGTGGGGGTTCACACGGCAGAGCAGAGTAAGGTGGGCTCCAGGAATGAGGATTGGGGTGACACAGCATCACACTAGTGATTGCAGATTGCAGAGGTGAATGTTCCGAAAAACTGTAACTGAATTCAAAGAAAGAATTAGATAAGTTCATGGGGGATAGGTCCATCAATGGCTGTTAGGTGAAAGGGTCAGGTGTGCAACCCCATACTCTGGGTGTCATTGGCTATGTCTACACTTGCTAAAATTAGTTCAAATTAGTTAGTTCGAACTAACTAATTCAAACTAATTTTAGTTAGTTCGAATTAGCTTAATGCGAACCAGCATGGCCACACTGGAATGTTAGTTCGAACTAAGCAAGCACTTGCTTAGTTCATATTAGCGATCCCCATTCATTTCAATGGCTGGTTAATTCGAACTAAGAAATTAGTTCAAATTAACATGGCCACATTGGTTAATTCGAACTAGTTAGTTCGAATTAACCCCTTAGTTCGAATACCCCATTCAAATTTATTAATTTGAATTAAGGAAGCCCTTAATTCGAACTAACTAAAGCCTAGTGTAGCCATGGCTTTAGTTAGTTCGAATTAAGCCTCCTTAATTCGAACTAACTTGCCAGTGTAGACATAGCCTTTGAGCTTCTGGCTGTCAGATGTTGTGACTGGAACAGAGGGTGGATCACCTGATAACTGCCCTGTTCTCTTAATTCCCTTTGAACTGCCTGGCAGTGGCTACTGTCAACAGGCAGGATGCTGAGTTAGATGGACCATTATTACTCTGACCCTCCGTAACAGGGAAGAGGATAGTAAAGCCCACCCCTGCCTCTGTTAGCCCAGACCTAAGGGGCTCTGGCAGGGCAGGTAACAGCTGTGGCCCCTGATTAAGCTAGCTTGAGCCTGACCTAAGGAAAGGAGGGGAACAGCTGGTGACCTGGCCCAGGGAGATGTATGGGCCATCACCAGAAGTCAGAGGGAGGGATGGCCAAGCAGAGCAGGGAAGCCTTGGAGACAGGCTGTCTGCTGGCAAGGAGAGAATCAAACTCTGAGCCACTAAAGTAAGGAGCATGAGTGTTTGCAACAGAAAAGGACACGGTGACTCCTTTGGGCCAGGAAGAGGGGACCCTGTGGGTAGATCCAGGGAACCAGGCCACCCGGCCTGCTACATCCAGTATGGCCATTGTTATGTTCTCTTGATACTTTAGTCACAGAACCCCTGGTAACAGTAAAACCAGGTAAGAGATAACGTCTTACCTATGGCATCCTCTAAGCATTCTGGACAGAGGTATAGAAAAATACATCCCCTTTCTTCTTATTCCTTGGTTCATCTCAATTTCACTAGAACGTATTACCAGAAACCTGTGAAAAGGACATGAGGAATCAGAAGATCTGCATTTGGAGAACACCAGTAACTGGAAACTGTTGTCACAATATAAAATTTCAATGGAGATAATGCTTTTTTTTTTTTTTTTTAAAGTCTGACTCCCTTCACCCTGTGTTTTGACAGATCTTGACACACTTCTTTTGAATTTTGATGAGAAAAAAAAAAAGAAACAGAGTGGAGAAAAATGTCATGAATTCCCCCTTTGCCCTGTTTTTGACCTACTTCCTTGATTAGTAGCCCCATTTCTCCCTCATCAAATTGCCACTGAAAAAGGCTAGTATATCTAAGTGAGATTTCTGTCTCAGCTATAAAGGATAAAACCATACTTTATGAACTTATCTAGACCCTGTCATCCCACTCTTCTCATGTGTACTTAGACTTGGTTTTCTTCACAGTTATGAAGACTAGAAACATCTGAGGAGTTTTCTTTGTTTTGGGGGGTACTTTTTGTAGTTTTTAAAGGAAAGCTTAGATTGTTGTGTATCCATTCAGTGTAATGTATCTTCTCATGCCTGCCAGCCGCCTTTGGCAAATCTAGATTCACCTATGACAACTTTTTAAAATAACTTTTCCATTTGATTATTTCACATCCCACTGCATAGCCTGTGCCTGAGAGATCATTAAGATGAGTCGGAGGTGAAATTGGAAGCATAGAACATTTGTTAAATCAAAGGTAGCCATCAAATAGCTACATGTCAACAAATCCACATTTTTAAAAGGGAGCATCTTTACAAGTATCCTCTGTCAAATATACAGAGTAACTTACTGCCAAAGGGGTGGGGGAACTTACAACTTCTGTTTTGCCTATCAAGAGTTTTTCTGCCAATTTTGGAAAAGTAATCTAATCAATGTACTATAAAATGGGGTGACTTTCATTTATGAGCAATCAGTGTTGACCATCGCGGCGTTGCCAATGCCTCCATAAGAGGTGTGTGATAAGATACATGCAGAGAAAATCCAGCGCAGGAGTGCCAGGAAATGTGGCGGGTAAAGGAATAGATGCTTTTCTTTTCTTTCCAGGAAAAAATCAGTGTCCTACTCTGTTCCCATGAGGCACTGAGCATCTGCAGATGCCCTTCTTTGATGATGAGACATAAAACCACAATCCTGCCTCCCGACGGTCACTGAGAGCATGTCTGAAATTAAACACCCAAGTCTGTCCCTTGTCAACTGACTTGGGCTCACAGGGCACAGGCTATCAGGCTGTTTAATTGTGGGGCAGACATTTGAGCTAAGGCTGGAGCCCAGATTCTGGGACCTCCTCCCAAGAGAAGAGGTCCCAGCACCCAGATTCCATCTCTAGCTTAAACAACTACACTGCCATTAAACAGCCCCATAGCATGAGCCTGAGTCAGCTGAGATGGGTCCAGCCATGTATTTTTAATTGCAGTGGAAACATACCCTAAAGGTCCCATGATCAGTTTTACCTTCATGGCCTGGCCAGAGGCCAGCTTGGATAATCACATTCTGCCTCTCTACTCTCTCCCTATCAGCGAGAATAAATTTTATTCCTCAGTTTCTGCTCTAACCTGTGGTACTGTTGCTGCGTGGCATAAGCAAAAGCTGTACTCCATATTCCCGGGACAGCTCCAGGATGACAATTTTACATCCTCTCTAGAAGGAACCATTTTCTAGCAGCACAGTGCCCTCTAGCTAGAGTGTCGGGTCAATAGAGAGAGCCACCTAATCGATCCTCATCACCACTTCTTGCTGCGTGGGTGTTTTCCTAGAAAGGTTCCAATCCAGTACATATGAGGCTTAATTTAGAAATTCGGCCAAGGGGCCAGAATTTTTAAAGATGGAGTTTTGCACACATAAATTGGGCAAATGCAAAATGACGCCTTTAAAAAAAATCCAGGAGCTGAGAGCGGGGAGTGACTGCACATGAGACACACAAGCAGTAGCCAGTGTGATGATGAAAAGCGCTGGGCTCTCAGTCATGTTCGGGGCTACAATGATTTGAGCATCCTTTGTCAGAGAATTTCCATTCTTGATCTGGGGCAGATTAGGAGTAAAATGAGTCTATTGTTGTGAACAACGCACGAGTGACAGTTCTTGTGATACGTATCCTATAAAGTGCAATAGAAAGCAGTGTAGAGTAGTGGTCAGAGTAGAGTCATGGGAGCAAGGCTTCCTGGATTCTCTTCCCAGTTCTACCACTTATTTGCTGAATAGACTTAGCAGAACTATACTGGGAATAATTACACTCAGCTTCCTCACAGGAGACTTCAAGATGCTCAGTAAATGATGATCTGTAAAGTGATCTTCCGTACATGTCCATATAAGCAGCAAATCTTGGGAGGCTGAATTGTCTTTTTCCTACTGTTCAGTTCCAGTAAGAAGTGGCACATGACTGGGGGTTCGAAAGATAAACTGGTAAGGAGACAAGATAACCAGATTAGGGCAAATAGGATATAGCTGATAATGAGAGCTGCTGAGAGGGCTGAGCAGAAAATGGAGATAACTGGATTTATTGAGGAAGGTAAATGTTGGTTGACAAGGTTTTGGGATATTCAGTGGGAGGGAAAATGAGCAACAGGCAAAATAACAATCCAAGGACCTGGAAGAAGATAAAGGGATGATTATAAATGAATATAACATAATAGAAAAGACAAATTACCTAGAAGTGGACTGGGAACACAAAGACTGGATTAAATGAGATAAGGTAAAATGACAGGAGTCAAGTGTTGGGAATTAAAACATAGATAGATAGATAGATAGATAGATAGATAGATAGATAGATAGATA
>ML685885.1:3271520-3612493 GCA_007922175.1 Pelusios castaneus | reverse complement strand
TAGATAGATAGATAGATAGATAGATAGATAGATAGATAGATAGATAGTGTTTAATTCAACACCTTTTTTTTGTAAAAATCTATTTCATTGTTGTTCCTGCTTTTACTACCACCAATAAATGCCAACAAAAGGAACATATGCAAACTTTAAGCTTAAAGAACGTGTTCAATCTTTCAGCTTTTTGGCCCTGCACTAGTGAATCCTATTTGGCTCAACCAGGCCCAATGGCTCTGAAAAAAGAATCATGGACAATCTATATGCAGTACTGAGGGCTTGTCTGCATTGGGGGCGGGACTGTAATTCTATTTTAGGCTGTCGAATTACAGAATCCATAGGAGACTGATCACACTCTGCATATGGCTCCGGTCTCTTGTGTCCCCTTTGGTCATTGCTACTTCTTCCTGGAATGCATTGCACTGTGGGTAGATATTCCACAGTGTGACTAGGCACAGGGACTTGGGGGGAAGCAGTCATCCTTCCCATGATGCAATGTGCTCACGCCTCCTCGCCTCTTCTCTCTCAAAACAAAAGAGCAAAAAGTTTTCCATGCTGTCTTTCTCTGCTGCAGGCACAGACAGACACAGTGCTGCAGGCAGAGAGAGGGATGAATTTAAAACTTCCTGGGGCTGCAGGCAGGGGAGGAGCTATGTGGAAGGTGTAGCACAGTGGAAAATCAAGAGCCACAAGAAAAGAACAGAGAGTTCTGGGATAGACCCTAGGGGCCAATAATGTCGAATTTCTCTGTTCTCTGGCTACATAGACCTTAATTTGAATTGTAGATTTCCACCTTGCTGCTTCTCCACTTGCAGGGGTGGTGTTATCAGATTGAATTATAGCACCCATTTAATTCCAATTTACTGCTCTGACAGTGGAGACAGGGGCTGCAGAAGGTTGAGGTAAGTAGCATTCCTTCAACCTTCTCTGTCAGTGTAGACCAGGGCTCAGAAATTGAGAGAAGATGACAGATGTATCTGTATATAGCCAAGGGAAGGGAAAACCCTATTTTTTCTTTCCGGTGGAGATTGAGAGATATTTTGTTTGGTTTGGTCCCCCACCCCCCGCCCCCCGCCCCCCGCCCCCCACCCCCCACTGTGATAGTGGATCAGGAAGGACTTGCACCATGTCACTCAATCCTATGTCCCAGATATCATTGGAAGCTTTGCTATTGACTTTGCCTGGTTCAGGAGAAAGCCTGTTCTGAGATAGTAAAGCACAGATATTTGGGAGCACAAAGAGATTGGTGAGGAAGAATGATCGAATGGGTAGAGCACTAACTTGGGAGACAAACAATCAGGTCTCTGTTCCACCACAAACTTCTTGTGGGACCATGGGCAATTCATTAACCTCTCTGAGCTTTGCTTCTCCATCTATACAATGGGGTAATGGAGCATTCCTACCTCATTGGGGTTTTGTGAGGATAATACATTATGGAGTGTGAGGGGATCCAATACTACAGTGAAGGGAGCCATGTAAGTAAAGATAGACAATGGAGGACAAGATTTTCTGCTGCCCTTTCTGTGTGTGTGTGTGTGTGTGTGTGTGTGTGTGTGTGAGAGAGAGAGAGAGAGAGAGAGAGAGAGAGAGAGAGAGAGAGAGAGATATGAATAAGTGAATGGAGGATAGGAGAAAGGAGTGTGTTACTGTGGATATTGGGTCCATATTTGTGCTTCCAGCATAAATATATATGTGTAATCTGAGACCCCATAGTGCATTGTGGTCAATAATGTGGAAGGTATTTGAATGGTTAAATGCACACTATTTTCAAGGGTGGCCCAGTTTCAGAGGCGGGAGAGACATCCTTCCACTGTGGCTGGAGGGGGTCTGTGACTACAGAGGGGGCTGCAGTCCTGAGGTCACAGACGCCCGTGAAGAACACATTGTGAGGTAAAATACTGAGAAAATGCAAATGATCTTGGATCCAGATTAGCCAAAGAATCGATTCCCGCTCTCTCCACAGCAGAGCAGGGAAGGCTTGAATAGTTGAGATACACAGTCAAGTTGTGTTGACCCCAGATTTAGCTTGGAAGGGCAGGGGGACCAAATATGAATAGAAATGTTTTCCTGTAAGTTCCAATTAAAGGATAATTTGTGGCCTGATTCTCCTGTCAGCTTTACACCTGCATGTGTACACATACATTACAGTTGAGTCACTCCTGATTTACACAAAGCGAGAGGAGAATCAGGCCAACGATCATGCCTCAGAAGTGTTACAAACCTACACCTCAAAGAATTGCACACTAAGAAGTGAAATGTCTGAAAACAAGAGGGAAACTGACCAGAACAGTTTCATCATTTGAGTAAAATGCCAAGTAAGCCATTGGCACAGTCTAGGTCATCAGCCTGAATCCAACACAGTGTCTGAAGTTGCCTGGTGGCCTTCAGCAGGATCTCTGTCCAAATCCTAGTACACAAGTGTCTGCGTTAGAAAAAGCTCTACCAGGATTGGTACTAATTAGCATGTTTCACTGCCACTATTTCCACTAAAGATGGCCCTTGCACATCAATTGAAATTGATGGAGATACTTTTGAGGAAACTTGAACTACCGTTGTCCATTTCATTGATGGTGGTAACCTGTAGATTTC
Organism: Pelusios castaneus; assembly: GCA_007922175.1. Taxonomy (NCBI): domain Eukaryota; kingdom Metazoa; phylum Chordata; order Testudines; family Pelomedusidae; genus Pelusios; species Pelusios castaneus. The sequence continues at coordinate 3,609,910 of ML685885.1, read as the reverse complement.
CAAGCACTTTACAAAGGAAAGCAAGCATCCTCATCCTCATTTTACAGATCTTGAGACAGGCATGGAGAATTGGGTCGCTCGAGGTCATGGCCAAGAAGAGAGCCCAGATCATTAACACTTTGTGCCCAATCTGTTGGAGCTTTCTGTCTTTCAGGAAGGGAGGGCTTCAGTCCACCAGGCTGTTAACCTGATGTATTTCACCAGCATTACCGTCACATGGAAAAGGACAACAAACAGCATAAATGATGGGAAATTCAATAAGATTTTGAACTTTTTGTTTAGTTTTAACAGTCTAAAGTGTTTATTAATAGGCCCCTGTGTGTGTGTATGAGAAAGAGAGAGAGAGATAGAGAGTCGCATACTGACAGTGTCTATTTAATTACCTAGGGATAGGATGTTCACACATACAGTTGAGGGAAACCATTCAGTAGGATGGCACTAGAAAATTTCAAGAGAAGAAGGACATGAATGTATCTTTTCATTCTTTCTGTCACTTTCTATTATGAACCATTTCTGAAGAATCCTTTTATATATATATGGATAATCAGGTATGTACTGACCGGGCAAGCCAGAAAGGAAGCAGAAGCTGTACACACAGAAGAGAGGAACAAAATGAATCCTACACTGACCTAGTTCAGAGTGCAACAGTTGGGTATAGAGAATTTGGTTTTATAAATTGAACTTCCTTTCATATCCCATGGGTCCCAAAGTTCTTTACATACAGTACAATGAGCATGGTGCTGATGGTGCTGAGGCTCTGTAGGTAAAGCCAGCAGCCATTGTGTGCTCACAAATAGCTTGTATGTAGCATTATGTACTAAAATCTGCTTTAATGGGACAAAGAGAAAAGATCGGCCTTGAGTTCAGCATTAGCATTGACTCCTTTCCGAAGGTGTCAGGGAGTCTTGAAACCACTACTGTGTTGGCACCAGAGAGGAACACAAAAGGAATGACTCAGTGTAGAAGAATTCTGCCTTTCACCCTGGCCTACATCCTTCCCTCCTGCTGCTGAAATCAGACCCTGCCCTCCTGAGAATCCTTTAGTCTGGGCTGTTCCTTTCCTCTCTTTCACTTACTCTTGGCTCTGGGACAATGCAATGCCCATTGGAGTCAATGGACTTGCCTACACTGAGAATTTTGCCAGCGAAACATTCTGCCAGCAAAGCACTGACATATCTATTCCAGTGGAGCACATTCCCACTCAGCTGTTTGGGCTGAGGCAGAAGGTCCAAGCAGCATTATGGAAGCATTGTGATGCACTGGGGGTGTTATTTATTGCCTGTATTACTGTAGTGCTTGAGCCCCACTCCTGGCCCATCCTGATAGGAAAGTTCCTGCCCCCAAAAGCTTACTATCTAAGTAGGTATCCCAGTGTCCTCTGCACCACGTTCAGGTGCACAGCCTTGTGGGAAATTGTTGCTGTATGCCTGCATTGCTCTTGGAATTTTGGGGTGGCTGGGATCTAATGCCCACAATTACTATGCTCTAGCCTAGACATCAGTGATTCTTACACACCATTCATGAATTTACAGCTGGAGTCTTTCTACTGACTGCCACAGATGCTGAATCAGCAGCTGCTTCTTCTTGTCCCTTCTCTTCCTTCCGAGTCCCTCTTCAACCATCACTTCTTCTTCTCTTGAGCTCAGGAATAATCTCTTCCTTCCTTACCTTGTCCTTCTTTGTCATGTCCACTTTAGGCTGCCATCCTTTTAGACAGAGAACGGGTCTTACCCTATGTCTGTAACACCACATGTCATTGTAACACATGGTTTAAATGATCATCAATCATGAATAACTGGATATAATATTTCCCATTCTAAGACCTTATGAAGCTTTGCTGCCCACTGCTAAACAGCTGCTCTGTGCCCCTTCCGAGGTGGCTGCATTTCCATGGTGGGCGAAGAGATTTTTGTATGGCTAAATCAGAGCACATCAGAATGAAGTGGTGAAAGCTATAGCAGAAAGTGACAGAAAACTGTGAGTGTTGGTGGATATTTTAATTACACTTGGAATTTCTGAGTTTAACTGGGGAACAGCATCTTGCTGGAGCATGACCGCATTGGCTACCCGGTCCTGGTTGCCAGCTGGGCTACAGTAGGTTTCCTTACAATTCATATCACAGGTGATGCCACTTCTAACACCAGAAGACAAAGGAATAAAACTGAGGCTGAGTTTCCACTCTTCTGCTGATTCGACAATGATGCAACTCCATTGGCTTCAGTGGAATTACTCCTCCATTTATCATTGTGTATATGTGCTCAGAATTAAGAGCATCCTGTTTAAAAAATCACTTGGGAATATACACACACACACACACACACACACATTGGTGAGTGCTCACTGACACAGGCAGTCTCTGACAGCACTGTGCAAGGAAGTGTTCACCAGGGGCAGTGCACGTTTGGCAGTTAGACATCATAACACCCAAAGATTAATACTGAAAAGTTGGAGTCCTCAAAAAAGTGAACTCTGGAAATTTTTAGCCTGTAACAAACACAGGAAAAGGATCACCTTGTGCATAAGGCACCGGTATAGGACTCAGGAGATCTGAGGTCACTTCCCACCTTTGCTATAGACTGTAGTGTAGACTTGGGCATGTCACTTCATCTCTTTCTCCAGATGCTGTTCTGGAACCCAGTGAAGACTGCTTCAAAGACCATTATATCCAGAATAGTCATTTTATTATCTAGTTTCTGCCATGCCTCCATTAGAGGATCTCAAAATAGTTTACACAAAGTATTGAATTAAGGTTCTGAATTGAAAGCAGTAGAGAATTTTCAGAAGAAATGTTTGATTTTGCTTTGTGTGTTTTGCATTGGTAGGGAAATCCTGATTAATCAAAACCAGAATTTTTTTCACAAGAAAGGACTGGTTTTGATTCAACTTTTGATGGGAAGCTTTTGAAGGTCCAGGGTTGACTGTCTGACCAAGAGCAAAGTAAAATAGGCCACAAAAGAACAGGTGGCTAGGCTATTGAACTGAGCTGTAGGAAGGCCCAGGTTCAAGTTTGCACTGTCCCGAAACCTGGGTCTCCCATGCCTCAGGAAAATATCCTAAGCACCAGACTGTAGGCTCTTCTGAGTAGCTGTATCTGTTTTACATTATATTAAATATTCATTTGGCCAGAGAGTGTGAGTGACTGAATAGCCCTATGGTTAGGGCTATCCTGTGGTCCTTATCTCTCTCTGTTTTTTTAACACACCCACTTTCTCCCCCCCCCCCCAATTTAATTCTGCTGCAGAAGAGGAAAAAAATAAACATTTCTGTGCAATGGGAAGATTGTTTCCTGCCCAGCTATATTACCAACACTTTTGTGCTGAGTAGTATTCAGTCCAGGTCACAGAGAAGGAAACTAAGGCATGGAATGCATAAGTACCCTGTCCTTGGCTATGTGGGGAATCCTTGTCAGATATGGGAATGGAATCCAATTTCCCTGATCCATGGCTCTGTGATTTTGCCATGTGATCATCCTTCCCCTTTGACACAACAACAATTCTAAGTTCAGGACTTCATTGGGTTTTTCAGACCAAAGCGAAAAAAACAAAAAAATCCTCACCGAGGTTCCGATCATCAGCCACTTGCAATCAATGAAAAGACCTCCTATTGACTTGGGGTTTGAAGTGAGTGCTAAAACAATTGAGTGTTCTCTTCTGACAAATATTTAGGGCCTGAATCTGGTGTTTCTGGGCCTAACTCTGATATGAACTCAGGTGTAAACCCATTGATCATAGCAGAGTTACTCCCTGTTTACAACAGGTTTAAGTGAGATAAAAATCAGTTCTTTCCAATTTAGGTTTAGAAATGTAAAGCAGTATGTGGCAAAAATATGACCCAGAATATTAAGGTCATTCCCTGACTATTTGGGAATAAGCTGTGACTGTTAAATTGATGAATTGGTTCATCCAGAGGCACATTGCTCTCCCTAACCTACCTTCCCTTATTGACTTCTGATTTTCAAAACTACAAAGTGCTATATTGCAAGAATAGCAAAATCAATGAGACATGATAACTGTGGATAATGTGGTGTATAATTGATCATTGACCAAGTCAAGCACTTGGAAAGGGGGTGGAGGGGAGATGGCTAAATTCTTTTAACAATAACAATAAATATGTCATGAGGAAATGTCAATACAAAATCCCTTGAAAAACTTTCAACACCTACAAATATTTGAGGTGAACTTCAGGAATCAGAACAAAAGTTTGTGTAAAGTTCATTGAAGGGGACTGTCTGTCTTGAGATTTGGGCTGTGTATATTTTCCTGCTTTGTTCTCATGAAATATAATGGGAAAGTGACTGATCTGGGGGTTTATTATATAGGAATTGGTTGGAATACAAGGGCAAATCCTCAGCTGGTGTGAGTGGGACAATTTACAGCAGCAGAGGATCTGCCTTATTAGCTGTGATAGTGTTAGCTATACCTGTTGTCTGCTATTGGTCACGTTAGTGTAAAGAGCTGTTCTCTTCAGTTTCCTGGGCTGTATTTTGTAATTAGATCTGGCCTCTTTGTGTGACATAGGAGGGACAAATAAGTGGGGAATTGACCACAGCTGGAGAGAAGAAGATTTTCCTCTCAGAGAGGAAATCCCTGCTGGTGCAAGTGTCTGCACATCCTCCACCTCAGTTTATTGAGGTGAAACTGGACACAGAGAGGCATGGTGTGTAGCCTATTCTTTATGTGCCTAGAGAGTTCATTAAGGACCCTGTGTGCATGAGTTAGAGGTTGGATTGTTTTGTGCAGGATTTTAATATTGTGAAATTCGGTTTCAGGCTGAGGAAAAACAGAATTCTCTGCAAAAGGAAATGAGGCCCCAGCTCTGGACCAGCCCATATATTGGGATGCCCTGGAACCCCAGAACCTGGAAGCCCTGGGTCCGGGCTGGGTTTACACCTTATGCACAGCACCCTCCTACCTCTGCTGACCTTTGTGGGTTTTGCATCGTGAGGGGCAATGGGGAAGAAAGGAGCTGGCCAGGCTAGCTCCACATGGGGACATGGGAAAGAAAGAGGCTGAGTGACCCGCTCAGCCGGCTCTAGAAGGGGGAATAATGCTCAACCCTGAGCTCTGGCTTCCAGCTTTCCCAGGGGGCAGGGCCTCAGGAGGAAGAGGAGGAGGAGGGCAATGTGGCCCTTGGGGAGAAGTAGGGGGCAGAGTCAGAGTTCTTCCATCCATGTGAAGCCCCCCAGATTACCTGAGGCTCCTTGGCACATGCCTCCTCTGCCTAATTGGAAATCTGACACCGCTGGGGTCCCCAGCTCTGCGGCAGGCTGTCTGGATGACTGTCCCAGAGCTAGGTAGTTGAGCTGGCAGGAAATAAGGCAGATTTCAGAAAAGGCCCAGCCAATGGAGTTCCTGAGTGCTCTTGTACCTTCATCTCCACAAAACAGAAGGATTTTGACAAATTTGAAAATTTTGTTCAAGTTAAAAAGGATCTTGACTCTTTTTTTTGGCCAGCTCTAGTCAGACCTGAGGCACAGGAGAGAAAGAATCCCTTTGGCTTCTAAATCAGACCCTTTCATTGCTCTTGCAAACCCCAGGCATGAACGAAGCACTGTTCATGCTGAGTAGTTCTTGCTTATGTCCGTTGTCCATACAACTCAGGCCCATGCAGACAGACTCACGGCTTGTCCTTGCGGAGAACTATAAACCATTAGTTATGATTCTGACCCTGCAGTGGACTCCATCTGTGGACAATATTTGATTCCCCTACACACCAAACCTCTTTGCCATTGAAATAAATGGGAGCTTTCCAGGGACTTCAAAACGGGAAGTCATTTTAGGCCCCCTGCTTCATTTCTCTCCTACACACACACAAGTTGACTGAATTAAGGTGGACAAGCAACCATAATATTGGTATTTCCTGACTTGGGTGCTTCACTCCACCGTCTTGTAACATACTTCTCCAGCTTCCTGCTCGGAACAGATGACTCGTACATTTGTGTGTGTGTGTAACACCTGTGCTCTCTTTATTTATAGTGCAGACTCCCTTTTTCCCAACAGTCCAAGCTATGCTCTGACGTTCTGGGCTTCTTGTCCCCACTGGCCCTGACAGAGCCATCCCTGGGGGGGCGAATGGGGGCAATCACCCAGAGCCCCGCGGTTACGCGGGCCCCGCACTGTCCTGCTCCAAGCAGGGCACTGCGGGGACCCGCACCGCGGCACCCCCACAGCCACACTCTTCCCTGCTCCCCGCTGTCTTCGGCAGGGAGCTGAAGGCAGCGGGGTGTGCAGGGAACACTGAGCCTGGCCCCTGGGCTAGCCCTCCTCGCCCCCGGGGCTGAGCAGACAGGCCCAGGGGGTGGGGCAGATGGCCGGGACCTGCCTCTGGGCCGGCCTGCCCCATACGGCCAGGGCCAGTCCTCGCCGGCAGCGGCCTCAGGTCCCAGCCTGGGGTCCCGGCTGCAAATGGGCCGGGACCAGAGCCGGCGTCCTCAGGTTCCCCGCCCAGGCTGGCTCCCCTCCAGCATGGAGGCAGGGCCCCACCTAGGCCAGTTGGCCCTGGGCCCCGGTCCCCCCACGGGACAGCGCTGGGCCCTGAGGCAATTTGAGTGCAGGGCTCCAGCCCGCCTACCTGACCACACCTCCCTGATTCCTTTTTCCAGGCCTCTTATATCATCTGGCTCCAGGGACTCAGGTGTTCCCATTTAGCCCATTAGGCAGATTTTCCCTAGCCTTAATCAGTCCCCAGCTATGGAGCACTCCTGCTTCTCTGGGGTTTCTCCCCAGCTCAGTCCACTGGGAACCAGGTGGCAGCAATCCTGAGGGCCTAAGCCCCTCCACTCCACTCCAAACCTTAATATAATAATATTCTTTTAACAGGGGGGGCGTGCTTGTGTATGTATGTAATTTCCTGGGGTTTTAGAAAAGCAAACTAATAAAAACACTAAACATCTTCAGTCATATAGCATTGCATGGTCACCCACATGGTTCCTGGAACTCTTGAGACCACCTCGCTGACCTCTGCCACTTGCACCAGTGAGGTTAGCAATATCTGTAGTAGGTTGTCGTCCTCTATACAGATGAGCATGGGGTTGGGTGGGGAGGGGGGAGTGATGATTTGCCAATGGGTTTGACACCTATTTGCTGACAACAGAGGAATGGTGAGACTTGGGAATCGGTTCTGTGCCAAACTCTTGGGAGGAATGTGGTCTAATGGGCACAATTCTTCCCCAAGTAGTGATCCTGTCTGCTCCATCCCTTACAAACTGTCCCAGTCCTCCAACTTACTGACACATGGCTCTTTCTCTCAGTCTCCTCATTTAAATATCCTAACAAGCAGCTGTCTCCTGGGGGCCCAGCTTGCAGTTCATTGGGAGCATAGAAGCAACACTCTTCTTGCTTCAGATCATGTGCCAAGACTCATCTCCCAGCATCCCAGATCTGAAATTGCAGGGAAGGTGGAGCACGACCAGTGACAAGACAGAATTTAGTCGTTAAAATCGAAGTCTCCACTGAGCATGTGTGAAGTGCAATATTTCAATGGCTTATAAATAGGCCATAATTTGAGCACATTTTCAAAGGGGCATCTCTAGGCATATCTCTGACACAAACGTCACCTCCCTTTCTCAGAAATAGCTGAATCATTTAGGTTGCAATTTTCTAAGACAACACAGCCCGAGCTGGCATGGGGAAATGTTAGCTAAACCGGTACAATGAGCAAAGCTGTAAGCAACTAGAAAAGGTCCTTATCATGGGAAGTGTTGGGGAAACTTAATAATAGGTGGTGCTCTGAGCCCTGCCTATGACACAAAAGTACGCTAGTTGGATATAGAAGGGAGAAGAGCAGAACAGAACTGGTTTTGCACAGAGATCTAGAAATCTATAGAGATTATCTATTAGACATTGTGACAGGGTCAGTCTGGATGGTTTTCAGAAAGTACTAGAAGGCCAATATATCAGCCCCAAGCTCAGCAAGTCCCTTTTCCCCCAATAGCTGAGCAGGAGATTACTATAGGCTAATTGGCAGACCTGGAGCTAATCAAGGCCCTGCCCCAAGACTTGTTAAAAAGCCTCCCCTCCAGAGAAGTGGGGTACCTGGAGTGTGAGAGTGAGGAGAGATACAGGAGTGTGTGAGAGGAGGCAAGGTGTGATTGCAAGACAGAGAGATCTGGAGAAGGAGTAGAATGCTAGTCAGGAACAACCCCACAGCTACAAAGAGTAGGGGAAGGAAAAATCCCTTCCTGAAGGGGTAAATGACCTTTCCCAGGCTTGGAGGCCTGAGGGAAACAGACACACCACTAGAGGGAAGCGTGGGTCCCATCAAGGTAGAGGAGGAACTTTGTCACAATATGTATTAACTAAGGTTAAGTAGCATCTAATTTAATCTCCAAGCTAGGGCAAAGTTTACCTTTAATTCACTGGGACATGGATCTGTTATATTTTCCGAACATTTTTACCTCTTCCACCACCCGGCATTATCTAATGGCACTATATAATTAGAGATGACTATTCCAGACATAGAATTGGGAGCTGGATATTAAGTACCCCATTGGGCATGTTTACATTCATAGTTTGAGTTTGGCTCATTATAAAAAGGAGAACAATTTCCAAATTTATTCACTGGTCTGTGATATATAGCAGGTCAGATACATCATCTGGTGATTCTTTCTGATTTCAAAGAGCTTTTGAGCAGGACCATACATTTTAGGAGGGATTTAGTGGTTAGAACACACTTTGTAATATTGGATAAACTGGGGAAGTGATCGGATGGTGTGGTGCTGAATCTGATGATACACAGAAAAATAGGGGAGTCAAATAGAAAAGCAAATAGTATAACTTTTCTTTAACAATACAACTAAATTTTAAAATGAAATAAAGATGGTAGGAAACACTTTGAAGCTTGACTGCATCCTCTCTTCATCACTGTCTATAGTATTTATATATACATGCACTTTCAACACTTAGTAATCTGCTATACAACTGCACGAGAATGACAATGAATGAAGTCAACAGTGTTAATATCGGCCTTGACTTCACACTGCAATGGGCAAGCAAAAGAGTTAAACAGAAGCATGAATAGGTCTTCCAATATGAACATTGTTTTCATGGGCTATGTCTACACTTATAATTTTAAGTCAACTTTAGCTAAGTCAACTTAACTAAGTTGACATAAAGTCGAATTAGTTAAGTCGACTTAGCATGTCCACACTTAAATTTAAAGTCGACTTAGGGGGAACTTACAAAGTCAACCTAGAGCGTCCACACTGGATGCCTAGGTCGACTTCTAGAGGCTAGGGGGACCTTGGGCAGGTCCACGGTGCCAGTGGGGGCACCCCTTGCCCAGTGCCAGGGGGCTCAGCCTTTGTCCCATTGTACCTGGGTACAATGGGGCAAAGGGGGACAGGGACCCTGACAGGGCATAGGGGCAGGGTGGGCAGGGCTCTGCCCTGCCCTGTGCGGAGGCATGCCAGGCTCCCCCTGTGTCCCCCCCCCCCCAGCAGGGAGGGCAGTGAGGGAGTCCTGGAGTAGCCCTAAGTCGACTTAGGGCTACTCCAGGTCTACACTGGCTTAAGTCGACTTGAAAAAGTCGACTTAAGCTTTAAGTCGAACTAAAATGAAGTTTAATAAAGTCGACTTTATTTTCCTTAAGTCGACTTAAGCAACTTGCTTAAGTCGACTTAAGGAAACTGTAGTGTAGACGCAGGGTAAATTAAGTCGACTTAAGCAAGCTTAAATCGACTAAATTTACAAGTGTAGACGCACCCATGCAGATTTATCCACTATTGAGGTTGTGCTTGTTACATTGATCAAGTAATGTCAGAGACAACACGGTCTAGTAGATGAAGTCTTGCATGGGATACTGGGAAGTCCTGAGTATATATAGTGCATCTGCTGTTGTTTCACTTGGATCCCTGAGCCAACATTTTCAAAATCATCCACTGATTTTGGAAGACACTCATGGGTGGCCGTTGACCTTATAATCCAATTAAAATTAAGGTGGGCATCCAGAAATGGACTCATTCAGAAGAAATTAAATTTGTTGCTTTGTATTTCCATGCTTCAGTTTCTCGAGCTGCAAAATAGAGATCATTGCACAAAAAATACATTAAAAGACCATCTTTAAGTTTCAAAATCAAGCACTCAAAATAAAGGAAACACAAGAATGAAGCTTGCCTGCACAACCTCCGTTTAGCCCCTTTGTGCATATGCATTATAATTAGAACTAAGCAATTAAGAAGAGTGATAGTTTTCAGCACGGAAAAGAAAAGACAAAGAGGGGATATGACAGCGATCTATGAGATCATGACTGGTGTGGACAAAGTAAATAAGGAAGTGTGTAGCCCAGAGATATGGCCTCCCTCAGAGATTGATACAGAGGGAGGACTATCTACCTCTTAGTGGGAGGAACCAGAAGTTCACACCCACCAGACCAGAAGCAGAGGGGTAGAAAAGGACTAGAAGTATAATAAGTGGGCCTGGTACCTCCTTTGAGCAGCAGACAATGAGGGAGACAAACGTCTCCTGTCAGCCCCTGAATCCACCAGAAACGCCTGCCAGTCCAGCAACAAACCTGAGCTACCAGAATTGCCGGTGATACCCAACACCAAGAAACTGCTGAGCTCACCGTTAGCAGAGTACCCTGAAGAGGTGGACGATGACCCTGGTCACAGATGCACCTGGGGATGATATAGCAATTAGCTCAGGGATATCTGACTACCATCCAGCTGTGTTTGTGTTGGAGCACCCGCTCATTGCGTTTCAGCCAGAGCCCTGCCAACCCAGTGGTGAAGCACCCCACCACCCTTAGGACCCGGGGCTGTGATGGAGTGAAGTCGGGTAGGCCTATGTCCCCTTAATCTCTCCCCCACCAAACCACTGCTGGTGCAGCAGACATCTCACTGGGCCAGGAGGCCTGTAAACCCACTCAGCCATTGTTCTAGATGGCTATAGATTACTAATTCATACCCTCCACCCCCCCCAACCTGAGGGTTGTGGTCCACAACTTTGGGATTGCCCTGTTTGACCAAAAAGCCCCAAGAACTGCTACTGTCCCCTCTAACAGAAGCATCCTTGCAGGATGTAGTAGCTGGGAGGTGCAGCCTCCCTCAGAGATTGACCTAAGGGAGGGCCACCACCTTCTACCCATGCCTAAGATCGCCTGCAAAGTGTTATTTGCTCCATCTCATAACAGAAGAACTAGGAATCACATAATGAAATCAGTAGGCAGCAGAAGGAAGTGTTTCTTCACACAACACAGTCTACCTGTGGATCTCTTTGCCAGATATTATGAAGATCAAGACCAGAAGTTCAGAAAAGAACCGAATACGTTCATGGAGGTTAGGTACATCAAAGTCTATTTGCCGAGGTGGGCAGAGGTGTGAAACCACACTCTGAAGCATCACAGCCTTTGTTTCCCAGAAGCTGGGAATGGGTGAGAGGAGATGGGTTATTTGATGATTACCTCTTTTATTCATTCCCCCTGAAGCAGCTGGCATTGATCATTGTCAGAAGACAGAACACTGGGCTGACCCAATATGGCTGCTCTTATATTCTAATTTATTAATTTTCAGGTCAAGGGCTAAACTGAAAAACAATATGGTCCTCTCACAATGAAATTAAATTTCTTTCCTCAACAAAATTAAAACAAAAATGCATTTTGGGTGAAACAAACCCATTTATTAAATACAGAATGATTTGGCCCCATTTTTCTTTCCATTTTGAGTTGGTGTTGCTTGTTTTTTTTTACTTTTTTATTTTTTAAGTGGTTGAATGTTTAAGCTAAATGCTGGTTTGAAATGACAAGCCAAAACAAAACATTTCAAAATGGCTGAAACAAACGTTGAGATCGTCAAACGTTTTTTTCCCCCATTTTTTTGTCAGCTGAAACTATTCACCATATTTGATCCAAAGTCATGAAGAGTGCCAATCCCCTCTTCAATTTGGAACACACTTACTATTTGCTGGGGAAAAAAAAAATTGTCCAGCCCTACTTATGTTACAGGCTTTAATTAGATGATCGCCCTATTTTTCACAGAACCCAGACCTTATCCTGTGCATACATTGGACAGCGCTCACTTAATGATATGTGCTGACAGCAGAAGAATGATGAGACTGTGGAGGAGAATGTGTCTTCTGTTCATTCCTCCAAGCATGATCTGTTTTGCCCTCTCCCCTTCAACCAGCCCGTCTAATACTGCAAATTCTTCATACCTGGTTCCTTGTCCCAGTCCCATTTTCCTCATCTATCCAATCCCAGTCTTCAATCCTCAGGCTTCTTATCCGAGTTTCAATCCCCGTACTGCTCCCTAGCACAATCTCATCCCTAGTCTATAATTACCACCATTTTCGGCGGCAGTCGACGAGAGATACGGAAGGTACATAAAATACCTTGAGTATCTCCTGCTGACTTCTTAAATCCTCCCTACACACTACGCTAAGCCGCCGGAAATGGCATCCGGTCGGTGTACTGTAAGTGCGGTTACAGAGCTGGTGTCGGTTATCAATTGAGCGTGTCTACACAGACGCCTCAATCGAAAACTGAAGATTGTGCTGATGACGGCGACTTTGCTGTCATCAGTATAGACTTGGCCTCAATCTCCCCGTCATCACAGTCACAGTCTCCTTTCCCAGCCAATCCCAGTTCTCTCCTTCTGGATTTAATTTCAGGCGCCCAGAGCTGGACGCTGGTATGGCCCATACCAGTCCAGAGATGCCATTGTTAGGAGAGTTCTGCTGATCATCATTATGGTGCATGACCTGTGTGAATAAACTATGCAGGGGATTTAGCTGCTAAAATTTAAGACGTCTCTACTGAGCATGTGTGAATTGCAGTTTTTCAAAGATGGATAACTTGTGAAAATGTGGGTAGATGTATACAGGGACAACAAAAGACACACCTGACCCGAAGGCCACCCCTCTGCAGTATGTCAACTTCCAGTCCCAAAGTGTAGCAATACTAGAGCTTTTCAAAGAAAAGGTCACCCACTTTTTTTTTTTTACATGGGCAACACTATACATTTTCCCATAGTCTCATTTTCAGAAATGGCTGAACACTTTTGTTGCAAATTCAAAACAAAACAAACTAACAAAAAAACATCTGAGTCTAACACCCACCATGGAAAATTTCAAACAAAGTTATTAAAGTCTGACAAAATTATTAACAACTGAAAACAGGGTCTTAGAATGGGAAATGACATGCAACCTTAATAGTAGGCTCCAACTATACTATTTTTTCCCTATCTCAGTAGGTCACTGTGCGTGTTAATTCATTAAAGACTGCACGCTGATTTGGTGATGAGAAGTGCAGTATGAATCTGAAGTCTTATTGTTCTTACAATGCAACCTTGCCGGCTTTCATTACTGATTATGCACAGAGAAATAGTGGCAGAACATATGACAGAAAAGGGATGGGAAGATAATCTACTTGATATCCACTTTCAAAGGGCTAAAACAACATATTTACAGTGGATACAGCATAGATAATGGGAATAGCTAGGAGACTGGTGTTTAATAAAATTCACTGAGTGGAATTGGGGAGATACACTTAAATGCTATGCATACACACCCATATACAAATGCAAGTATATGCACACATACTCCGATTTTTCAACCACTAGTTATCACCTAAAAATCACCATTCTTAATTTAATAAGAAAAGGCCGAGGTAAGAAAAGCTCCCTTTTGTTGCTGCCTGCCTCTGGACTACAGAGCTGAGCCCTATCCAAAACCCTTTCAGATGCAGATATTTCTCATTTCTCTCCTCTGTCACTCCTTGCTGTCCTTACTAATGCAGAAAAGCACCGACTCCTGTATTCATTCAGGGCTCAGCCTTGCAAACACTCATGTGAGTAATCTTTCCTCACATGAATAATCCTTCTGATCTGAAGGGACCAATTCCCAAGAATGCAGAAATTGCCAGGAGGAAGGGGTTGCACATGGGGGCTAGACCCAGATACACACATAAGAAGGCACATGCACTTCTCAGTTTGTTGCATGTATCAAGGGCCAGATGCAGCGACCACTGATTTTATTTTAATGAGAATAGGTCTGGGCACTCCCTACCAAATGTAATGAATGCTACCATACATACTCCCATTGCTTTTGGTAAGATCTGCAGGATTGGGCCCTTCCATAATAGCAGACGAGTATAGCTTTGGTCTGAGATTCCAACTTGATTTTTTTAATGAAGTAATAGGGTTTGGGGTATTTTTTTTAGCAACAGAATAGTAAAATAATCAGGTAAACAATTTGTGAATATATATGTTGAATTATCAGACCAGATCTCTGGCTGGGTGACAGATTTTCTTTTCTTTATTTTTAAATGTGTATTTGTCAAATGATTTATTTGACATTGTGAAATTTGTCAGATGAATTATTCCGCAAATACCCAGTTCTATTTATAAATTCTGCCTCCATTAACCCCGTAATTGCTTTATTTCTTCTCTACCCACTAGAACTAGCTTTTATACAGGATACAGGGGTCAGAGTTGGGATTTTACTTTTACTTCCTCAAATATTGTTCTGTATTCACTTCAGAAGCCTGATCTAACTCCTCCCCGCCCCTCCCATCCCCCCCAACCCCCACCCAAAGTCAATGGAAAACCTCCCACTGCCTTCATGAATACTAGGGTTGACTTCATCTCCCCCACCCACAAGATAGTTTGAGGCTCAATGCTGCAAAAATACTAATGCCCCTGAATGCCTTTACTGATGTGACTAATCCTATTGCTATCAACGCATCTGCTCATGTAAACAAAGTTACCCACGTGCCCAAGAGTTTGCAGAATTGGGGCAAATGAAAAATGAAGTGGCCTTCCCAAATAAATGCTTGATCTAGCAAAGTTTTGCTCACAAGAGTAATGCTTACCCACATGACCGGTTCCATCCGTTGTTCTTATCTACTGCCTTCAGTGCATTAAGGGCTGGATTCTCTCGCCCTTAGGTTGAACGGAGGCCTCATTTTCTGAGGACCCACACTGAAATGAATGGGGCTACTCACAGAATAAGGTGATACCATGAAAAAGGATGGGGCAACAGGACCATAGAGGCTTCTCTGCAAGTGTATGTGTAGAAACTTTAATAATAATAATAAATAATAAATAGGATTTCCAAACTCCCATGGATTGTGAAGTCCATTTTGCCTGGTTAACAGCTGGAAAAGTGGGTCTGCAGCATTACCTCAGGCATGACCTGGGAACTGTTCAGTTGGCCGCATCTATGCCTACGTTTTGTACTCTGTAAATTATAAAGCTTCAAAATATAACTAAAACAGAGTAACCCTTTCGTACTGCTAAAAAGGTGCAGGGGCATAGCTTATTTCAATACAATTTGTGTGCTAGATTTCTATAAGCACCTTTATACTGGTGTGTCTGTGTCAACGTCATATTAAGGTTGTATGCTACCACCCATCATCATGGTCCACTGGGTCTTATACCATTTTATCTCAGTTTCTAACCACTACAGAAACCTCTACAACCTGTGAACCCACTACAAACACTGTATATGAACCAGCCCCATGCTGAAAACCTGCAAAGGGATACCCTAGCTGAGTGGTACAGTTGCTCTGTCCACTGCCCTATTATTGTTTTATTTGGGATGACTTTTCTATGCCAGGGGCTTGCTCCATGCAAAACATGTTAACAGATCCGCCCCCTGAACAGGTCGGTGCTGCAGTCTCTTTCACCCTTAACTTCGGTGGATGTTTATTCTTTCAGTAGGGTGTAACAAGTATTAATTCAAAAGGCCTTCCTGGCTCTTTAGCATAGATTTGATTTAAGACTAGGGAAAGCACATTTTTTTTCCCCAGCTCTCTTCCTTCAGATATTCCTTTCCCTGTGCTCCTCCGGGGGCTTATGTGTAGCTTGGCACGAGTCAGCATCGAAAGGGAAGTAATTCAAGGGAACTAGAGCTGGGCAAGGTTTTTAGCCCCGTCAGTTCCCCACTGGTGTGCATGTGACATCGGGTTGTTAAATATTCTAGGAAAGGAATGCAAAATATTTAGACATACAAGGGAGGGACCTGACACGGCAGGATTTTGTAAAGTATCTCAGAAAGCTATCATAGGAGGGAAGGGCCATCAAATGCTGCTTCTGCCCTCGCCCAAACCTGCTGGCCACTGCAAGATGCCTGTGTGGACGATGCTCCACTATGGGAGGAACTGAGGGTTGTAGCAAAGAGGATCTCAGGCGATTCCTAGGAAGGAAGGATTTGATCCAACCTCCCCTGAACGCAATAGGAACCGAGGCTGAGTCCTCTTTCATTACTCACCTGGCTTCAGCTGGCCCCGGGTTTATTTTTAGCTGCAAAAAATCCTGACCGGACCCGACAACCTTTTTCCCCAATCTCAAATCAAGGGGATATTCCTCCTACTGTGTGCTAGGCAGCCTCGGCTAATTTAATGCAAGGGGGGCACAGAAGGCCACTTTTATTTAACGTTTCCTGAAAGGAAGGTGACAAAAAAGTTTTTTTTTTTTTTTTTTTTTTTTTTTTTTTTTTTTTTTTTTTTTTTATATTGTCTTACAGATTTGGGAGAAGAGCTGTCAATAAGCCATTTGGAAATGCTCACAAAATTCAACTCATCGTGTCTTTACACCGGCGGCTTCCCTTTACAGTAACACGTGTGTCAAACACACACACACACACACACACACACACACACACACACTCATTCCCTCTCCCTCCCTGCCTCACAATGCGGTCCCCTAACTGCGGGGGCTCTGTGCCCCCCCCCCTACACACACACACACACACACACACACACACACACACACACACACACACACACACTGTTACTGCACGAACCGATGGGGTGGGGGGCATTTAAAACAACGACAGCTCCCTCCCCGGCTGCAAATTTTCGAGCAGGCAAGAGGCAGCTCACCTGACTGCTGAATCCATTGCTGGCCCGGTTCTCAGGAATCAGGAACCGGCTGGTGAATGTGGAGAAATACACATATTGAAACCCACCCCAAAGGGGGTTTCTTTTCTTTTCCGGATCTGGCCACTTGAAGTCTGTCTGGGAAGCAGCATTTTATCCGCCTCCCCCTTTCCCCTTTCCCGGCTGGTGGCATGAACCCCAAAGATTTCCTTGCAGCCTGGGGAAATTGGGGCGAACCTCAGGCAAACTCCTCCGCTTTTTAATCTCATGCTTACGGGGCGTTTGTCCTGTTTCGGGAGAGGAGATCTGATTTCTGTAAGAGAGCACAGTGGGATGGCCTGTAATGCATTGGTCGGGCGAGCGTCTCCCGGCCCTGATGAGCACAAAATGCGGTTTCGGTTTCCAGACTAGCCCGACGGGGCGGGAGGCGAGCATGGGAAGCGAAGGCAGTTCTGCCCCAGCACACACGCTCTCTCCTGCCATCCCCCGGCGCATGCAGAAGAAAGAGCCTCAGCATCATCGCCGGGATTAGCAGCCGCTAGATTTCCCTTTCCTCCCCGGCGATCGCGAGGACTACCGCCCCCCCCCCCCCGGCCTGGACTGATGGCCTTAAAAACGCCTAAAGAGCAGGCAGGGCGGGTTTTTTCAACCAGCTCAGACACACAGACAGGGGGAGAGAGAGATCGCACAGCCACAACAACAGCTGGCGAGCTTCCTCCATCTCTCAGCTGCTTTTCTGACCGATTTCATCCTCCCCAGGAAGCCAGAAGCCCTTGGGGTTCCCTCCCCCCCAAGGCCGTTCCCCGGTGCGGACAGAAAGGAAAAGCCTGCTCGCTGGGCTGCAAAGGGGAGAGAGAGGAAAAGCGCCCCCCCCCCCCCAGCTTCCTGGCTCCCAAAAGATGGACTCGCTCGGCACAATGGAAATTGACTGTCTCCGCAATAGCCATGCGCCTGGCGCTATTTATAGCCAGGGGCTGGCTTGGAAGATACCAAGGCGCGTAACGCAGGCAGCAGACGGGGGAGATGGAGGGAGGAGGGTGAGCCATTGTAGAGGCAAAAGCTGCCTCCCCCCCCGCAACACACGCACCCACAGAGCCTCTCTCCTGCTCGTCCACACGCACAGCACCCCCCCAGTCTGGCTGGGCATTTGAACCGATCCAGCCTGTTTAAACGGAAAGGACACAGATCCTCAATGTAAAAAAAAAAAGCAAAAGAAAAAAAAAAAAAAAAAGCCCCAGCCCAGAGCCAGGCGGAGAGGAGAGAGGGAGGAGTGCATGTGTGTGTGTGTGAAAGAGGGAGCGAGAGAGCAAAGAAGAGAGGAGGGGTGGGGGGGAAAAGGAAAGAAGATTTTCTCTATGTATATAAAGATGGCCACGTTAGCAAACGGACAAGCAGACAATACCAGCCTGAGTAGCAACCACAGCAACCCCAGCACCAACGGGCACATGAACGGATTAACCCACAGTCCCGGGAACCCGGCCACCATCCCCATGAAGGACCACGACGCGATCAAGCTCTTTATTGGGCAGATCCCCCGCAACTTGGACGAGAAGGACCTCAAGCCGCTCTTCGAGGAGTTCGGGAAGATCTACGAGCTCACAGTGCTCAAGGACAGGTTCACTGGCATGCACAAAGGTGGGCTTCCCCCTCACTTTTCCCGGAGAGCCGGGGGAGCCAGGGAGCTGGGGGGCGCAGGGGCAAGAGGAGCCAGGAGGTGGTGGGGGGCCAGATCGCGAGCGAGGGGGGTATTTTTATTTCTTGCCACGCTTTCGCTTTTTCTTTCTGGCTGCGAGGGAGCCAGACAGGGGCAGCTGTCCACAGCCTGGTGGTGCTGAAAAGGCGGAGAGGGCTCCTGTGTTCAGCGGAGCGGCCCCCTTTCACCCGGGGGGGAGGAGAAGGGGGCTCTTTTGACCGCTGTTTCCTTAGGAGAGAGCCAGGCTTTGGGGAAGGGAAGGTGGAGTTCAGGTCTGAAGCGTGGGGATCAAAAGCAATCTCTTTCCACGCAATTGCAAAGTGGGGTTCCCCTGAGAGAGAGGAAGGGGGCTCGTTGCATCGGGGGGTATTAGGAGAGCATTCCGAACTAAGAGAGCACCCCACCACTTTCTGTAGGTGGAGGGTCAATTGTGGAAGAGATCGGAAACTTTTGGGCTTCATTGTATGGGCTGGCCCGACGTGTGTCCCCCCCAGTCTCGCTTGGGGCGGCGAAGTGGGGTCTGCAAATGTTTCATCCTCTAATCTGCGGGTGTGTAGTTCACAGGAAGAGGAGGGTTCCGTGGTGTAGGGGAGTTTAAAGCTTGGGGTAGATTGATCGCCTTGCAGGAAAGTAGGGCTACTCGGAGTTGGCGGTAATTTACATACAAGAGCCGCTCATTAACAAGCCGAAATGAACTACCTTATCCGCCCCTGACTTCTTCGCATTTCATTTTCTTCCAAAAGAGGACGCCTCTTCGAGCAAACAGCCCCCAAACACCAATGGGTTGTGGCTAGATCTAGGGCCGGGGAAAGGCAGATGTATTCCGCTAGGGCTGAAATTCACCAGCAGACTCTTCATGGCCAGAGTCCCAGAGAACAATTTTGCTGGGTTAATATCGACTCAGCTTTCTGGGTGAGTTGTAAATCCGAAAGTCGATGGCATGTTTAGAAGTCGATGACCCACTCTCCCCCAAGAATGCAAATATCCTATATTCAATTAAAATATATATATACCGAGCAAAGGGACAGGACACAAATTGCAAGGCATTTGCCTTCTCCCTCCCCGCATGATCAGTAAGAACGAAGAGCTTTTTTTCTTTTTACTTTTCACTCAAGCTTCCTAGAAACTACAGCAAGGTTAGTGTTTGATGTTTAAATAAATCGTCGATAAAAGTAAGCATTAAGGAAGGGGAGGTACTGGGAGATTGCGCCTAACAGAGGAGGGGTAGTTCCAGGGATCGCTGTGTGGGAATTCTGTACCGTTTGCTTCTTTAAGGAGGAGAAAATAATAGTAAAAAACTTTCCCCCGTAGATTTCCCTGAATGCAAAATGCAAGGCACAGGGCGGTTTGAACGTGCATCTGGCTTGAGGTTTCTTCTTTTATTTACTCTGTAATTCGTCTGCCTCCGGGCAAACTTTATTTTCTGTCTATTTTATGCAATCTTTATCTCCTCCTGTAGCCCGTACGTGGTCCGTAGAGCTGTGTGTTTGTTTGTATACACATACCCAGAGGGAGAGAGAGAGCCCTTATCTGTCCTGAATAATCTTCAGCAAATATTCTTGAAGCCAGCAAGCCAGTAGACTGCCTTTTTCTCCAACTCTTGTGAAAGCTGCAACCTCGGGTGGGGAATATATCGGGGTATGAGAGCAAACGACACGGGGATGGCTAGAAAACACGCTCATTTTTCACCTCGTAGAACTTTGGAGGGGGGGGATGCAGACGATTATTTTTCTGGAGGGGGCTAGGGACGGAAAACGCCGGCGTTGGTGAGATCGGCTTGGTTTAGTTCCCCCCGAAAAGTGTTTGAACTCTTTCCTGGTGATGTTGCTGATTTATTAGCTAATCCTGATAAAAATGTGCCTCTGGCTACCTGGAAAAAAAAAAAAAAAAGGCTTTCTTGCCCTCGGTGATTAATTACTATTAAGTCAGAGAGTATGACGGCATGAGAGCTTTGAAAAAAAATAGGATTGTGTTTCTTTTCTCGTTTTTTCCCCTCTCCCCACCCCTTTTCCCCTCCTTATCTAAGTCAGCAACGTAAAGTCAAAATAATAACTCAGATCCCTTTTTGTGTGTGTATGTGGCATGGCATAAAAGTCCTGTAACTTAGATCCAAGGGTGTAGGGTAGCAGAATAAAACCCCAAGGCGCTGGATATTGAGGGTACATTCATTGATCCTTTCCCCTTAGTAGATTTCACGTGCAGACCTCACCGGGGGTGTCCCACTGAAGCACGCCAAGGGTTAATAGGGGCTGTGGCTTATTTAACTGTGTGGGAAAGCGATACTTTAATAAGTAAATAAATAAATAGTCATAAATAAATGAAAACCTAGACTAAAAACGTGGAGCTCAGTCATCTCAGGTGTAAACCGACTGAAATGATTGGTGCGGCTCAGAGATGCCTGACGGGGGTTTCTTCCTAAGAGTGGAAACTGGAAATAATAATATATCAAAGAAAAGTCTTTGATTGTCCACCCGATGAGCTCCCAGGCTCTGACACCGAGTTCCCGCTCAGATACTTGAGGAAAATACATTTGTTTTGCACGCCTGATCCCTTCGCAGAAAGATTTTCATGGCATGAGCTTAGAGCCTATGTCTCCTCGGTTCCCCGATCCTCCCTTCTCCTCCCCCCCGGCAGGGACACAAACCACACATCCTCAGATACTTTATTGTGATGCTGGGAAGAAATCTAGGCAGGGTTGACCCATCCACACTGATACACTTGCACAGAGAGAGTCAACTAATCACAGTCGAACAATTTAGCAAGCCATTCATTCATAACTTCTCCCCTCTTGTCTAGCAGTGGAGTATGTTTAAAGGTTGAGTTACTGGGAGACATAAAGGTTAGTGCTCTCAGGACACCCATATTATAATGCATTATTTGAAGTCATTTAAGGCCAATTTAAGTGGTATTTAGTATAATATTTATGAATTAATGTAATCCAAATATAGAATAGTCCCAACAGATTGAAGCAGCCTTTCTTACCCATGCATACTTGTACCCAAGGCCTGTCATATATTTTAATTTGAAACACACAAACCTGCACAAGAGTCCATTTAGGAAGTCGGAATGTATCTCTATATCCCTGTCTCAACTGTGATTCAGTGAAACACAGACAGGTTTATGCACTTACGGAGTGAAGCTAGGATTGCTGGTTGGTATAGCAAGAGTCATTCATTGTCTTGAGAGCTACAATGTCCTTCCAAATCTCCTCTGAAAAGAGAACTCAGAGAAAACCACCCTGGCAGTCACATTTAGGATGAGGTACTTCCATGACTCAAATCTCACTCAACAAATCAGTAAAGGCAGCTAGCAAGGTGTAGTAACAAAATATTAGTTTATTTCCCCTGTTTCCCAGACCCTCTGCCCAAAAGTATGAATGCTTTTGGAATTTAAGTCATTTGGAGTGAAGGTAGACAAGTCTTCCATTTGTTATATTTGAAAGAGGGAGAGAGATCTCACCATGGAATCAGCCTTTAGGATACCTCAGAAATTCAGAATAATCATGACAATGACCATTAAATTAAGAGGCTAGATAGATAGATAGATAGATAGATAGATAGATAGATAGATAGATAGATAGATAGATAGATAGATAGATAGATAGATAGATAGATGAAAATGTAGTCAAAAAGGAACACAGCTGAATTCAGGTGTTGAATAAATACTTCCATAATTGAAACATAAGGTATGCCTTGCTGAACACAATGCACCAAACTATTTAGTACAATAATAAAGCAAACATGTTTAAGGGAGGAGAATGCACAAATAAACTGGAACAAAAGAGTGGAAGCTTTATGCCTACTGTCTAAAGACCAATCCCTGCAAACAGTCAAAAGACAATTGGATAGCTTGATCTAAGTGAGGAAAAGAAAATAAGCAAACGACAAAGAGCCAGACAAACCTCTATACCTTAGCAATATCCCTTGTTTACGTATCTATAGCTATGCATATATTATGTAAAAAACGCAGCTTAGCTTGCTTCATAAATTTAAATGCTAGTTTTTGTCTCTTTTTTTTCCCTGTGGCCTGGACATGAATTCTGGTTTCCAACAGCATCTGCAACCATTCCTGTTATGGTTGTTACCGTTGCATCAGCATTTCAAATACAAACTCCAATTTTCAGGGTTCCCTCATTTGGCTGTTAAGGTTTGCACTCAGTTACAAATTTGTTCTTCTCGCCATCCCCTTTCAGTTATATAACTATAAGATAAGCCCATTATTATTATTATTATTATTATTATTATTATTATTATTATTATAGGGGGAGAAGAAGGAATATGGAAGTTGGTGATTTTGGGTGCTTTTTTCTTTACATTCCTACAGCTTAACCCTGTATTTGGACAGATCTATGTTTAAAGTGAGACCAACATGAATGGAAATCGTAGCATGTATGGAAATCGTAAAGGGAGGCCACAAAGGTTGCAATCACTTACAAATATTTGAAAGATTATTGAGGCTGGTCATTGAAGGAAGTGACCAGCAATGACAATCCGGGTGGTTGAAAAACAAAACCCCCTAAAAACTTGGTTGCAGTGATGAACAGGCCTGTGAACCGTCTACTCCACTAGCTGGTCTCTGACAGTGACCAGTGCCGGATGCTTCAGATGAAGATGCAAAGTACCCTGCAGGGGATGATTCAAGCTGGCTATTAGCAGAGTCAGGCAAGCAGTAAAAGGGTCCTGTGAGCAAAGTTTACAGAATCATGGGGAATTTTGCCTGAGCAAAGAGGGAGTAAGGCTGCAGGAGTTGTGTTGTAGTCAACAGGAATTTGGATGCGAGTCTCAGAGAGGGAAGATTTAGAAACTCATGTGTGTGTTGCAGGTGGGCTGAGGGTGAAGGGGCCAGAAGATTGAGGAAGCTATCCTCTGGCCACAAGGGCTGCAAATACGCAGCAATCTTTTTCAGCCAGACGTCAGAGGGTTTTTCATCATGCATACCCTATACACATGCATGCCAGTCGCACTGACTCTGAAGTAGCTGTTCTGGTCATGTCAATCAAGTGTGAATAAAGAAGGGTCTATGTGACAGGCAGTAATATTTGCAAAGGAGAAAAACTGGGTGTGTGGCAGGGAAACAGTCTATTGGGTCAGCTACTTGCATTGAAAAAAACCCCAAATCCTTCCAACAACTTATATATGTCGGCTGTAAAGTTACAGTAATCATACAGAAGAGCAGAAGGCCATGATTTTCATAGTGATTCATCTGACTGCTCTCATATTTACACTTTGTCCCCATGTTTGTCCCAAGCAGGAGAATAGTTACATGAGTTAAACTGAGCATGGTTCTCAGAGAATCAGACTGTGTTTTATGAATCCAGTCATCCTCCTCTCCTAAGCACCACGGGCCTGCCCTCTCCTTCACCTGTGGAAGTCAGTGGGAGGTCTGCCATCTACTTCAGTGGGAGCAGGATTGTGCCCCAGGTTTGCATGCAGTCAGCTACCTCACCAAACAGCCCTAGCTGGATAAGCCACATGATTTTTAAAATGCTCTGGGTGGTGGGTTTACAGAGAAAACCGCATCTATGGCCGAGCTGTCCTACACTTCCAGGGCTGAGGACTTATCTCTTTTCCCAGATTCCCTTCAATGGGACAAAATAATACTCAAATAAAGAAAGGAACCCAACAGAAACAACTCTTATTACAAGTCCTTTCCTGTCCGCTGATGCCAAAGGGAGCGGTCCCAGAGACAGTACTGAAGGACTGAGTTCATCTATTAAAAGCTGCAGTGGGGATGGGAAAAAAAATCACGAGAGGTAGAAATTAAGGCTGTTACTCTATTCTAGTTCCCTGGACTGAGCTATGGTCTATGTTATAGGGATCTTTTTCTTCCTGAGTCCTCCAGGTGTGCCATGGCATCATCGGGATCCCAGGATCTCATGGACTGATATTCTGCATACTCCGTGCTGCAGTACGGAGAATGAGCTGCAATCAGGGTGTCATCTTGGAATTTGCATTTGTTCGACTTTTGTCACTTTGAGGCTTAGCGTGGATACACCACGAAGGGGAATGCAGCTTTTGATACACATTTGTTATCCACAACTGTTATCCTCTCAGAGGAAGCTCGTTAATCGTAACTCCTTAACAGAAAGATAGATGGGAACTCTAAGTCCCTCAAATAAAGTGTCTGACCATATGTCGTGGCTAAAAATAAAGAATATACAGCCATCTATGGCTGGAAATGAATGGAAAGGCATATAGGTATAGACATTGTGTTAAGTTTGTCAAGCAGGAGCAGCCAAAAATATTGATCAAGGCAAGGGGAAAAATTGATAATGAACTGGACTCCAACGGGATTTTAATTGACAGTGACTTCTGAGAACCAGCTTTGGACAGTGCATATAAAGTGACCACAGAGGAACTTTATTGCAATGCACTCGCCTTTAATTAATTGTCACCTTTGTTAAGACTCGCTACAGATCAAAGGTTTAAAGATACTTAACGGGTCCTTCGTAACAAACCCTTAACATGCATTAGAAATATCCGACAGCTCAGCCAATGAGGCATACAGATTTCGATCTATTTCGCCCTTATCTGTTTATTTCTCCCTCCTTTTTTTCTGAAAAGGAACAAACATTGGTTAACATTAACTGTTTTGTTGATTGTTGTTGAGGCTGATGGCCCTGCGCGTGTGCTGTTGACAGAGAGAGGTGGGTTGTAAAGATATAAGCATTTTTGTGGAGAGTGGATAAGACCAACATGCAATAGAAATAGACAGACAGGCAAAGAGACAGCAATTTTCTCCTTTGCTTATGCCACACAATCTCTTTTCCCCCACTGCTGTTTAACTCTATAATTTTCTTATTTAACTCCGGAAAACATTACAGGATATAATTTGTATAAAAGGTGCGGTACTGAATAGAGTTGTATATATAATGTTTATATAGAGAGATATGCTAATGCACTCCATCATGCATACATTATACATCCATGTTTATGAAAACACTTATTCATTAGACACCTACATAGGTTTTTATATCTGTGTGCGTATGCAACGGGCACAAGCCACATACATGTCTACATTTTCACTTCTTAACTGCAATATTGCAGAAATCTTATTCTTAGGTGAGTGACAGGTGACTCGAATTCTTGGAATCCGTACATGAAGAGTTTAAGGTGATATGACGCTGTTTGTTCATTGTACTGATTTAATGATACAGTCACACCTAATTAATCCATGTCTGGTTTATGCGTAGCATGTCTGGGTCTCAAAAATATTTAAAGACAAGTAGGCTGACTTAACAGTGAGCTGATCGTGTGGCTCCTAACATGAGTTTTCTTCAGATAGAATAAAAATGGAGCTTCACAGACTGCTTTGGTCTGATGAGATCTGTCTGCATTCTTGGACAGTTTCTAATACAAATATCTATGCATACAGTGCCACGCGCAGAGCATCCATGGACACATGTATATAAAGGACAGACTTACATTTGCACACAGTTCCTCTTCTTTTCAATTTCTAAATAAGAGGCATCACCCACTGCAAACACAACACAGATATCTATGTTGAACTCGACAGCTTCTTGCAGGTAGATGAATAAAGAAGCATCAAGCTAATAACATCCCTATAAAGCAGTGCTTCCTTACTAGGATCCAGAGGGATGGAGGCTTTCAAAAGATCAAAATAAATATCACAGAGTACTTGTCAAAATCCCATGATTATACTTTCTCTGCATAATGTTCTAATTCAAAATGTGATCAATTCTAAGGGGACCAGTATTTGGGGAGTGGGGCGGCGGGGCAGGAAGAATATAAGTTTTCTAGCCTAAGATGTTTGAGAATGATTGAAAAATCACACCTCAAATAATATGTTGCAATACAGTAATGAGCTTATCAATAATTTTTTAAGGAAACTGACAGCCTTGTAGGAGAGATTCAGTTTCCTGAGCAAAGGTCATAATGTAGATATTCTTCATTAATAATATTGATAGCTCGGTTGACCAATCTAACCAGAGACTATATAAAGTAACTGCTGTAATACACAAGGAGGAGGATGGTGCAGAATTTACAAAATTGCCCTGTAATATTAATAATATTGATTGATTCTAATAATATACTAAGGTCAAGATGTTTTGAAGCACTTCTTTGAAACGTAACATGTGAGACAGCTCCCTTTCATGAGCAGATTGCATTGGCTCGAAACTCTTTGGAAGCTAACAGTGAAAACTCTGCTTTTCTGTCTATTAAAAGCAGGACTCATCCCTTCCCTATTATTAAGAGAAAGGAAGTTTCAGCCCATCCAAACAGAAACTGACCCATTTCTCTGCCATCATACACATTCATCTGGATCTTTCTTTCAAATAAGATCTGTGCATGACTGTATCACAGGAAGAAGGGGATCATAGACATTAGAGATGGCATAGACTCTTTAGGCCACCTAGTCAAGCGTTTATCAGTGAAGAATTGTTCCCTAGGAACATTTTTGTTCTTTTGTTATCCTGCATGATGATGCAGAAAAAATGGTCTGGCTATTTTCTGATTATTTTATTTTTGTTTTAATTTAATTAATATGAAAAGACCATGCACGTACTCTATACATCTATAGCTGTATATTTATATCTATTAACTCTTTACAAAGCATGCAAGGGACTGATCCAGACCCCACTGGAGTCGGCAGAAAGACTCGCCTTGATTTCAAGGAGCGTTGGATCAGGCCTCAAATTAAAAAAAAAAAAAGTAAGATATTGCTCATGAGACAGGAAGTCCAATAATATGGAATGTGACTGCCTTCAGATTGTTACTCATATAAATCTAGACATGCAGATCAACTTGTTCTTTTCAGCAATATGTTGTCTTATCTAGGCTTCCTAGTTCATTCATTCGGTTCTACCATTCATCCTGAAGTGCCTCATTCTAGTTGCCGGATAGTAGCTTAAAGGTGGTCTGCTTTGCATTATTCCTTGATTCAGTTTAGAGGGCAAGTGTTTTCCTTTTCCCAGAGCTTAATTGCTTTTGAAAGCTATTTATTTGATCAGATTCAGTCTTCAATAATACATGGATCAGGGATATGATTTTTCACTCTCTTCTGTGATGTGCTGTTCTTTATTTATGCACAACCCTTGGCTACAAAGAACATAATTTTGTTTTTTGTTTTTCTTGGGATTTTTTGTTTGTTTTTTACTGTTGTTCTTTTTAAAGACAAAGAAATGTAGATCTCATTCAATTGGCCAGCAGTAAAAGAGGGGGGAAACTATGTGCTTTGGAAGGGCAGGAAAGGTAAAATTCCCTGCAAAAGTCTTTAGAATGAATTATTATTACATTTTTTGCTTACAAGAGCCGGAACATAACTGATTGAGCCGCCAAATAAATACATATTTTACAAATGATTTCCCTCCAAGTTTATCATGAGCAGAAGGGCGAAAAAAACCCCAAACCAACCCATCAACACGCTGCAGGGGAATCTGCACATCAAGACACGGTTGGAGATAATAGTGATATACTGAGGACAGTTTTTACTTTCCACTACTGGGGATAGTAAAAGTTAATGTCAAACTAAGCAAAACAAAAGAAAATATTGGTGTTCATTCTTTACTCTTTGCTCCTGGCTAGTATGTGGCAAGCCTGTACTCTTCAAACGGCTGCCAGCGTTTTCAGTTACTTTGCAAGGCAGGAAGGAGTATGGTCTAGTGGTTAAGGGCTTAGGCGGGGAATTAGAATACCTGGGTTTTAATCTCGGCTTTGATAATGACTCACTAGTACAGCCTCGGCAAGTCATTAAACTCGGAGGCCCTGATCCAAAGCTGTGGAATCGATGGAAAATACTTCAGTGGGTTTTGGATTATGCCCTTCATTTCTTCATCCGTAGCAGAGGAATTATCAGACTCCTTGGGGATGGGGGTATGATGTGAGACTTAACTGTATTGGTGAATGCTTTTGAGAACCTTAGATGCTAGATCAGGGCAAAACAGCATGTGCAGGGGAAACACACGTTAGGAGTTCAGGCTTTCGAAAGCTGGGACGGGACTGGGCAAAACGGTTCTCAAACGATTTTGGCCGAACATGTGTTTGGGCCTGTGTTTGCATGGCTGAAATCAGTGGGAGATTTGCCATTCATTTGAGTGAGAAGCAGGATCAGGCCCTTTCTGGTCCATGTTGGTGCCTATAGAAAAGTATTTATTCGCTGACTCAGGTTTGTGAATGGAATTTTTTTTTTTAATGAATCATACAGGAACTATGCGTTATTGCTACTTTGGGAAACAGCTATGTCACCCTTTCTGCACTGAGGGCCTGGACCATACCCTGTTGATTGCAATATGATTTGGATCAGGTCCTATACCCCTGGGACCATAGTCACCCTGGGTCATGGTGGCAATCGGAAGTTTCTCCTGCTTGATGGCTCCCAGAGATTTAGGTTTACTGAGTTGGAGGTCTCTCTCCATTCACTAGGTCATGACCCAAAGTTCCCACCTGACTTCGGTGGACTCTGGATCAAAGGGGCTAGTGAACAGAGGGCTTATTCACAGAAAACTACCACCACTCTGGGCATGAGAGGACAGGAAAGGAAAAGGCCCTGGAGTGTAAACCCCCTTTACCCTTCCATGGCAGGGTGGGTCAGTGTAGGGGGGATCTTCCGGGCCTGATGACCAAGCAGTGTCTCACTATGGGGATAAACAGAGGAGTCCAGCAGCCAGACAGCCCGCTCAGCCTGAAACTGGTTTGAAAACCATTTCAGTTAAAAGCGGTATTTCATGTGCTTTCCGACACTAACAGCCAGCTACCCACTAGCAAATCAAACAGGTGGGTTTCGGTTTGGGTTTTTTTTTTTTTTTTTACTACTACGTCAATATCACATTTTCCATTCCTCATCCCCTTCACGCTCATCATTTTGACAGCCCAAACTGGGATTGATAAAAGGGTGGTTTTGAAATGCTGAAGGCATAAGCCCTCCCATCCTGCTTCGTGGCCTCCGTTTGCTTGCAAATCAAGATGATCCTCTTTTGTCACTGATATTCCGCAGAAGGTGGGAAGGCAGGTTTTGTGTGTGTGTGTGCATGTGTGTACATGTGTGCGTGTGCACACGTACCCAATGTGGTACTGTCTGACTGCCTGAAATCCAACTTAGTCTCAGTTTCGCAGGCCCTGGGGCAGAAGGGGAAGTATATGTTTAATTATTTATATATTTACACTTTACTGATAGCATTCACAGAAGGGGAGGAATGGTGGGTGCTTTGTTTTCAAAGGCGGGGCTCCGTGTTTTCTCTAGGCTCTGTAACTGCGGGTGGTTTGTGTTTTCAAATGATCACTCATTGCTGACCAATGTATAGTCAGGGGCCATGAAGGTGCTGGTAGAATTTGGACTTGCCCTGACTATTCAGAAAAAGATTCATCTCTGCACCATCACCTACATCCACGAACACGTTCTCCCTCTTTAGATTCAATGAGACGATACCCGGCAGCAGTTTTCCAATTCAAAGCGTGACCTACTGGCCCCGGGATCCTGCGATGCTCGAGAATTAGTCTCTATTGCTGACAAGTTTCAAAGGGGAAACCGTGTTAGTTCTCAGACCAAAGCCCATGCTTTCCCTTTGCAAGTTCCATTCCCAGGCACTCACTTTCTGGGTTCTCCAAGGCCTCGCTTCTTCAAGGTAGTACCCAGGCCCAGTCTCTGCCCCTCAGCTGACGTGTCTAAGTGCAAGCTCTTGTTCCAGGGGGGTCAGTTCTCAGCCTTGCTCTGTCAGTCTCCAGTTCAATCCTCCATGCTTGCTTTGGAGACCCAGATCTCAAGTCTACCTGCTCACTCATCACATTCACTTCCTCTCAGGCCTGTTCTCCTCTTCCCAGCATCCCGCTTTCCAGACCAGGTTCTGAGCCCAGGGTGCACATTCACGTTTCACTCTGTGCTCTTGTAAGCCCCAGTTTAACTTTACTCTAGCCTATGCCTTGGCTTTTCTGCCCTCCCCCAAATTAGCCGGGCCGGGGGCATATTCAGTATTCAGCTGGGAGATGGGCCACTCTGACTAGGCCAAATAAAAGCCATGACAAGCCTTTGAAAGGGTCTGACTGCCCATCCAGGGCAAAGAAACCAAACCCAATGAAGAGAAGGGGCGTAGAGGATGAAGGCTCTGTGTCTTCTTTTGAAGACCAAAACATAGTACAAGAAATCAAAGGCTTATACAATTTCACCCTTTTAAAAAAAATGTCAGAGCAACAGCAAAGCAATGATTCATGATATTCTTTCCAGTGAATTGTGTTTTCCCTGCAGGGCAGGAATGCTGCTTCCCGTAAGCAGATTTTCCTGTAATTCTGAAGTGTTTAAATATCTTAAATTGCTGCACCCCAATAAACAAGCAAACAAAACATCCCATAGAGGGGAGGCAGCATAGCCTGAGACTGGGGAGACAGGGACTCAGGAAACAATGTTCTGTTTGCACCTAACATCCTATGTCATCTTGCGCACAGTCTTCTAACCAATGCATGCCTCACTCTCTCTGTGTAAGGAAGAGATGCAAAATGCCCACCTTTGCAAAGAGCTTGGTGTGGAAAGCATTTGTCCAAGTTGAAAATATTTATTATTATTATTAGGCTTGGCTTCCATCTGTGCTAAAGGACTGGGCAATTCTTGATCTAGCGGGCCAGTGCAAAGAGCACCTAAGAGAAAATCACCTTTCTTACTATCCACTCTGAAAGCATCTGTGATGATTTTATAAACCGTGACAGTCGTTGAGCTCCGGTCCTGCAGACAGGCTCACTGCTTTCTGTTATCTTGAGATAGGCTCCCTTACTGAGACTTGCATGGCCTTCCCCTACCCCTGCTAGTGTGTTTGATTTGTAAAATTGCTGGCTGTGTGCGTATGTGCGTGTTTGTGCGGGCAACTGCACAAACACCTCCAAGTTACCGAGCTAGGTGTCGAGGATGTTGCAAAGGATCATGCAAAAAGTAAAGAGAGGAGGAGAGCCGGTGAAGGAGACTTTGAAAGGAAGAGGATTTCTTCTTCCTCTACTGATAAATCCCTGCTCCACCTTTCAGTCTGGGGCAAATTAATACATTTCATGGTTTGTTGCTTGTTAGTTTTGTAAAGGCCAGCTGAGAACACAGAGCAATTGCAAAGCATCCTGAAGCATTTAGCAGCTTCTTAAGAGACGGCAAAATTCAAGTTGCATGCACCAAGAAGCGCTAGACAGAGGATGACTATTACATATGCTTGGCTCTACTACCAGGGAGTGTTGGATCATCTATTCAGATCAGGATAGTCAGCTATGGCAAAGGGTTAATCAAATATTAAACATGGTCAGTAAACTTGAACCAGTGCTGGATCTGCAGTGCTTCCATTATCTTTTAAGCAAGCACTATGGAGGAGAAAGTTCTCTCTTATCTCCGTCGGACTAGGGTTTGCTGTGAGCAAAGGGAATTTGATCTATCTATCTATCTATCTATCTATCTATCTATCTATCTATCTATCTATCTATCTAATTGTACTTGTGATTCTGGGTATATAAAGGTTTATGCATAAATTTAAGATAAATACATATGCAGAAAGAAATGTGTCTGTATGTGTTATGCTTACACATGTGTGTGTAATATGCATGTACACACAAAGGTAGATAGAAGGGGGTGTGTGTATACACAGTGTACATATTTACATATTGGTGGATAAATGTTATATCTCCATATTCACATATAGTGTGTGTGTGTATACACACACACATCTACCAATAACTTATATAACCTATATAAGTGTGTATATATACGTATGGATAATATATATGCTCCAACACTTATTTATTTTGATTGAAGGGTACTCTGAGATGATGTTCTTCTCAGGGAGCTATGGTTTATGACTTTCCCTTCTCCCTTCTATTATTAATTCTTTCTGATTTTTATCTAATCTTTCTCTGATCGTCCTGGTGCAGCTTAATAGACAAAGTGAATTTTTATTACATCATCAATATAATCTCCAGCTAATCAGCATCTGTGTGCACTGCAGTGTACCCGTTAGCTTTTCAGATGGATTCTTAAATAATAAGAACAATAATTCGGGCTTGCTTTGTTTTGATTTTTGGCATCAGGCTAAGAGTATCAGGCTCGGATGTAGTACTTTACTCCAGCTAGTTTGTTTTAGCAATTTTGCAACCCACTACATCTAATCAGCTCGACTGTTTCCTGGATTAATTGTTTTGGTCCTAACATTTAAACCACGGGTGAATTCGTAGTTGTATTTTCAGTACAATAGAGATGTGCGGTAATCATACTATAGCATTACGTTGTCTGTGTAAACATGGACACCTTCATGGCTTCATTTCCAATTTATTCATCACATCAATATGCTGAACTGTTTGCATATACACACATCTAATCTACAGATTTCTACAGTACATTTATATCCATATCTTCTTTTTTCACACAGTAATCGCTAGTTGTAGGGCAAGAAATGAGGAGGCAGGATTCCTTGGTTCTATTCCTGATTTCTTTTCCTAGCTTACTACGTAACAATCATCAAGTCACCCAGTGCTGAAAGTTTTGCTGCTCAACTCCTTAAATTCTTTCTGCCTCAGTTTGCACCTCTGGAACGTGGGGCCCAAATAAACGATCACCATTGGTAAACATAATGCCAGCTATCCATGCAAAATGAGAGCATCTAAATTAGCTGTTACCACTCAAGAAAGAGATCTTGGAATCATTATGGACATCGCTCTGAAAACATCATGTCACTGTGCAGCAGCAATCAAAAAAGATAACAGAACATTTGGAATCATTAGGAAAGGGCTAGATAATAAGACAGAACATATCATATTTCCTCTTTATAAATCTAGGGTATGTCAACACCTTGAATACTGCATGCAGTTCCAGCTGCTCCATCTCAAAAAAGACACATTAGAATTGGAGGAAGTCTAGAAAAGGGCAACAGACATTATTAGGGGCACAGAACAACTTCCATATGAGAGGAAAATGAACAAGGAAGTGTTGTTTACCCCTTCACGTAACACCCAGTGAAATTAATAGGCAGGAGGTATAAAACAAACATAAGGAAGTATTTTTCACATAACACAGAGTCAATCTGTGGAACTCATTGCCAGGGGATGTTGTGAAGGCCAAAATTATAACTGGGTTAAAAAAAGAATTAGATAAATTCACAGAGGTTAGGTTCATCAACAGCTATTAGCCGAATGGTCAAAGATGCAATCTCAGACACTGGATGGTCCTAAACCTCCAACTGACAGAACAATTTATAGTCATATCACATCCCTGCTTTCTCCTGAGAACACACTTGCTCTGCAAAACCTTCCAATGATAGTACCTACCAGTTAATACAATATTTAAAATTGGCATCCTAGTTCTTTAAGATTGGACATTTGTCCGGCACATAAACTGTAGGACTGGAATTGTCACTTCTATGTCTACCCTGCACTGAACAAGAGCGTGTAGCCAGAGCTACAATAAAATAAAATACAATGAGAAATACAAATTACATACCCCTATGCACACCCGGAGTACTTTCAGATTGATGTACTATATAGCGATGTACCCACGAGGATGGATACATATCTCTTTAAAATGAAATGTAGTTATGGAACATCGGCCTCCATCCAATAAAGCATATGCTTAATTTAATCACATGAGTAGCCACACTGACATCTGGGTGCATCAGGGACATTGGAGCCTATCTAAGGCTGCGTCTACACTGGTATATTAAGTCGACTTAAGCTTGGCTTAAGTCGACTTAATGTGCCCTGTATCTACACTACACTTTGCTTAAAGTCGACTTAAGCAAAATAAAGTCGACTTAATGACAATTAAGTCAACTTTATTAAACCACCTTTCTACTCAACCTAAGGCTTAATTCGACTTTTTAAAGTCGAATTAAGCCAGTGTAGCCCTGGGGTAGCCCTAAGTCGACTTAGGGCTACCCCAGGACTACACCAATGCCCTCCCTGCTGGGGGGGGCACAAGGGGAGCCTGGCATGCCCCCCAAAGGGCAGGGCATGTGGGCAGGGTGTGATGCTGTCTGGATTTAGGGAAGCATTTATGATATTATTTTCAATGGATATCTCATAAATGCTATAATCCATAGGAACTATGTCATGTTTGGTATCAATAGAAAGGTAGTAATTTGCTGGGAATGATTATATAGTTTATGTCTAGGAATTCTATTTCTATTAGAAGTTTGGAATTTGATGTTATATCCATACTTTAACTTATGTTAAAACTATTGTGTCCTTAGTGTTTAGGAATGTGCCAGGACAATGGTCCCAGGGAGTTACCTGATGAGCTATTAGGACACAATGGTTGTATTCCTTATGTCTTTAATGGCTCATCAGGTAACTCCCTGGGACCATTGTCCTGGCACATTCCTAAACATTAAGGACACAATGGTTTTAACATAAGTTAAAGTATGGATATAACACCAAATTCTAACTTCTAATCACAATAGAATTCCTAGACATAAACTATATAATCATTCCCAGCAAATTACTACCTTTCTATTGATACTAAACATGACATAGTTCCTATGGATTATAGCATTTATGAGATATCCATTGAAAATAATATCATAAATGCTTTCCTAAATCCAGACAGCATCACACACAGGGCTCTGCCTTGCCAGGGTCCCTGTACCCCTTTGCCCCATTGTACACAGGGGGTGCCCCCCTGCCACCATGGACGTGCCCAAGGTCCCCCTAGCCCCACAAAGTCGACCTAGAGCATCCAGTGTGGACGCTCTAGGTTGACTTTGTAAGTTCCCCTTTAAGTCAACTTTAATTGTAAGTTAGACCCACTAAGTCGACTTAGTTAAAGTCGACTTAAAAGTGCAAGTGTAGATATACATAGCCTAAGATACACAAGGAAGATCTGAACTAGTAGAAGATTTCTGAGATCTGGGGAGAGAGCACAGCGTTTTGTCTCAGAAATCATGCACTTTCGACTGCAAGCTATGGGAATTGCAAAGGAAGCCCTCAGGACTGTGAATACATCATGACCTGGCTGGTCCTTCAGTCTCCACAACATTTCCTACCTTTCAATAGATTTTCTTTCTGGCTTTCCTTGTAGAGAGCGGCAGATTTGAGCAGATTCGAAAATGGCTTTGGTTTCTGCCAAAATATGGCAATGAAAAGAAGTTTTCATTCTCGTCCAAAGTTTTCATTTTGGCAGTGAAATCCCCCTCCCAAAATTCCCTCAAAATCAGAGGTTTTGTTTGGAACTAAAACGCCTTTATCATTGAGGGTAAAACAATTCTGCATTAAAAAATTTAACCAGCTCTACTGAAGATTAAAATATGTCTCATTTGCTTCCTACTCCTTCTGCTCACAAAACTCCTTAAATAAGGGCCCAGTCCTGTAATGGAGGAGTGATATAGGGGCTCAGCACCTTTCTGGACTGGGCCTAGACTCTTTGTATTCTGTGTAAGGATAACACGGTATAGAACGTCTCCCAGCTGATTTACATGTCTTTCTTACTTGTTTGCTTTTTAATTTATTGCATGTATATTGCCATGGTTTATTTATTTATCCCCCCAACCAACCATTCCTGAATCTACTAGCTAAATCCCCTGGGGTGGCAGGAATGTAGCCTCATCCTTGACAAAAATCTACTTTGAAGAATGAAGAGCATTGGCTGTTTGTAACTGGAAGACATGAAAAAGAATGCATCACTTATCTGAATTTGCTGTTCATCCAAGCACTGTTTATGGAGATTTACAATACCTCACCTCTGCAAAGAACTCCATTGCGCTGCGAGTGCTGGGGGATTTGGGGTGATGGTATTAGCTGTGCTATTAAAAATGCATTGGAAGGCATGAGGTGGGAGATTAGTTGGATAGAAAGACCCATGAATGAAGGGTTAATTACATTCAAATAGGCCATAGTAGAGAGCAGAAGAGGCAATAGGGTTCTTTTCTTCAAAATTTACTAAATAGCTGCAAACACGGTTTAATGAATTTTAATGGGATCATTCTGAATGCCATACATATTACATTTGCTGACTGTAGAAAGTCAAGGTATTGTTGAAAGGAAGGGTACTGCCCTACTTTAGGTTTCACAGTTCAGATTTAAAAAAAAATAAATCCTGCAACAAGCGCTCTATTCAGAAAATATATATTTCTATACTTATTTTAAAAATTCCTTTCCAAATAGGAAAGCTTGCACTGTCTGGAAGACCTCAATATCATAGATTATTCAATCGTTATATAACACACGAGCTTTACATTTACTGAATCAAACTGTGCCATCAAGATAAAACGGCCTTTCTTATTTTTCCTACGCGGGAACCCTGGATCAAGAGTTCCACTCTGAGCCACAGCGTATACATCTGGGATAACTGATTTCTTCTGGGACAGTGGCCAGGCACATTAGCTCAGGATCAGGCCCATTGTGGAAGGCCAGAAAGAGAGAGATGGACAGATGTTTATTTAAAACGTAGGTTGAGTGGGACAGCATAAGGAACTGTGCACAGCTCACTTCCGAGACAAGCTGATTCCAGCACAACACAGGACTATACCGTCGAGAGCATTTTCTGTAACAGCCTGTCACAAACATCGACAGAGTCAGCTTTGGTACCCAGGTGAGGGGAGTCAGTGGCGCCCGCCTCCTTGTGCACGGAGAGAAACTGAGGCAGGGACGTTAAAATAACATGCTCTGTGGCTCATCGGAGTCAGGGTCAAAGCCCAGACGACAGCTGTCAGTCCTAATGATCTGTCTGTTTTAGATAGGCCGAGCTTGTTCGTTCTCTGCTATCTAGGTACCAACCTGCATTCTGCACATGAAAGCAGGTCGTTCTAGCTCTCTGTCCTTCTTAGGGAGGATACATAGAAGGCAGGACACTTTTGCAAATAGCCGAGAAAATGAAGCACCCACAATTTCTGTTCTCTAGAGGCCCAGTTCTGCCTGGCTGAAGCCCCTCATTTCCCAGTGAGGTCCTATTTTCAAATCCCATCGGGTTTGGTAGGGATTGGCACCTTTGAGGATCAGAGCCTTTACATTCAGGGCTTGTCTACACATAAAAGTCAGACCACTTTAACTGTATTAGTGTAATTACAGTGGTATAGAGCCTTACTGCCTAGGTCTATATGTGCTTGTATTGGTGTGGCTTACTGCTTTAGGAGAAGGTGTCTGAGACCTGTCTAATTGCATCTATGCCGGTATAACTCTTTTGGTAAAAAACAACCAAAGCCCTAATTGACAAACCAGTCCGTAGATTGATTCCCAGAGCCCCTTAAGAAACATGATCCAAAACTTCTGAAGAACAGAGACCACCCAAGCTACCAATTTGGGACCTACATCTGGGTTCACACTGCTTGGGGAGAGCACAAAGATTGTGGTTTGGCATGTTATGAGACAGGGGCCAGCTTCCACACACAGATTTGGATCTCCATCCCCAACCCTCACGGTGCACAGATCCATGTTATTTTCTCAGACCTGTCTCCTTACAAGCTGGCAGGTATGTTTCCCTGAATTCCAGCATCCTGAAATCAAAGCAGAATTCTTTCTCACCCAAGTGAACCTCCACCTGGTATTTTACTTTGCGTGTATATATTGCCTTAATTCGGCTGGAAGGAATTCCTATCCTTTTAAAACTTTCCTATCTGTACGCTAGTCTTAAGACATTGTCACCTTGCCAGCAGAGTGCGTCCACTGCGGACACAGCTGTGCGGAAGCTGTCAGCATTCTCAAGTAAAGTGTGAAACAATATTTCAGATGCAATCAGGTTGCTGTTTCTTTTCTTCCCCCTTATCCCACTCCCAGATGCTTCACCAAGCGTTTTGTTTGCTGTGTGCTAATAGACTTTTTTTTTCCTGCTTATGCTCACTTATGGGGACTTTTATCTCCCAGGGAGGAAAAATCAGACATTGGGCTTCTTCAACAGAGTCAGGTAGATCCATGAGTCTTATGAGAAATTGCCTATTCTGGCAGATCATTGTGTTTATATCAGACAAGTGTCTCAACTTACTGGTGCTTAGGCAAATCTTGACCTACATCAGGACCTTGTGGGATTTCTCTCATCATTCTCCCCCCCCCCCTCCATTTTGCCCACTTGTCTTTATATTTCTAACCCATCATAACCACAGTTGCTGCGAATTAGCAGATGAGCATCCTATTTTTAACCTGCCTCTGGCTCAGTGTGTACGCCTCAGCAAGTCACTTCCAGGGAAAGTTTTTAGAAGTAGCCACTATCGTATTTGGTGCCTTTGTGTGTTGGCTGCCTGGCTTGAGACATGTAGGCATCTCCAGCACTCAAAATGAGTGGCCTCTTTTGCAAATTTGGCATCTTACATCATTCCGTGCCTCACTTTACTCTCCGCAAAAGGGAAAGAACCATATTTCCTCCTTTTTAAAGAGCTCTGGGATCCTCAGATCTGCTAGGCATTGTATTGCTATAACATCCAAGCACCAGGTAAAAGACACGTCTTTTCAGTACTATAGATATTGTATGAATAGATAGTATCCAGGATGGATCTTAGGTTGTTGGCCTAATTTGGATCATGACCTGTAAAATCTCCAAATTCCTTTCCTATTTCAGTCTCCTCATGCTGGGGATAATAGCTAGCAACTGGTGCCTGGGAATATACTTTTCTCCTAGGATGGCTGTATAAGCATTGACCCTTTCCTAATAAATCAACCTGGATTTAATACAGGAAGGACAAAGGTCAGCACGGCCTGACTCGCATTGTCTGTCTGACTCACCAGATACAATGCTGCCACATTGTGGCTTATTCCTATCGGTTCTACCGCACACGATGCACACACCTTACGCTCGCCTCCTGGAAGGGACCATTTTCATGATCTCTCCAGGGAAGACTCATCGCTCGATGACTCACCCGTCTCACACAACACACCGTTGGCTGTTTTTGCATGCAGGCAAACCAAAAAGATCCCTCATCAATTGCTGCAAATTACAAAGAAGTTGCATATTTCAAGAGCTTTTTTTATGCCCGGCTGCTTGGGCTTCATCCAAAGTTGAATAGAATTTAGTTTGTGTTGGGGGGAGGGGAGGGGAGGGAAGAATTTGATTTCAAGTTAGTTTCAGATACAAAGCAGTTCATTTTGATCCTTTCTGCTGCCTGGAACCCAACCGTCCAAGCCCCTGCTCAGGTAAGGAATTGCTTTCAAGGGGTCTATGTGTCCATCAAACTGGTTGCTGGATCAGGCCTCTTTGTGTTCCTAAAAATCAACCGCTTGTCTCTTAATCTACTGCCATGTTCCTATTTTTTTCCCACCTACCCCCATCCCCTTTTTCTTCCTTTGTTCCTTTGGGGGGAAAAAAAAAAGCAGGGCAGGACATTAAACCTTTCCTCAAAGAAGCTTTGACATGACACTGGCTTTTCACTCACTCATTCATTTTCATTGTACAGTGATTATTTGAGGAGTGGGGAGAAAGTCTGGGCAGGGGAAAGGAATTTATTTTATTCATTTGGCAGGAATCTTTTTTTTCCCGTCTCACACAAGGAAATTTCATTTTTAGGAGATCCTTAAAGCAATCAGCTGCATTCGCACGAAATAGATGTGTTGGCTGGGAATGGTTACTGTCTGTCTGTGTATTAGAAAAGTCACAGCTTCTGCCCGTATTAATATCCTCATTGTGTCCCCACAGGGCTGCTTCCAGGTCTCATTATTGAGGGGTGGGGCAGGAGGCTATTTTGGGGGCATGTCACTATTTTAAAATAAAACAAACCTTTGAGATTTGAGGGAGCTTGTTAGATTCCTAAGAAATTTGGATGTAAAGCGTTTACAAGTAAAATTTGGTGATTGCATCAGTATTTTTTTATTGTCATATCCACTGCTCAAGGCTGGATAACTCAGTATAAATTTGGGTCTTCCTTACAATAATCTGGGGCACCTTGAAGACCATTTGAGAGGGGCATGACTCTTTTGCTCCCTCCCCTGGTAGCGCAGCACCTACATCCAATGTCATTGAGTGCTAGGTTCACTGTTGTAGGGTCAAAGGTGGCCGTTTTTAATCTTGGGAGTAAGTGAATGAGCTGTAGAGAAAGTCTGCCCCCAAGTCACCAGACATCGTTCCTCCTGCTGCTCAAGACCTCCTCTCTTTGCCAGCCCAGAGAAATTCCACTGGTGCCTGGATGTCGCTGTTCCCTGCTTATTTTCACGTTCTTGGTGTTCTCTGCTGGGCATCGTTCACCTGCATGCACAGAAACATCAGATGAGCCTGGCCTTTTGGGCAATGACATGTCCCTGAGATCTTGTCTGCAGTACAGACGCTATGTGTTGGTACAGTGTCAACATGGAGTATGCTGACAGAAGGGGTTCTTCTGCTGGTCCATTAATACCCCTTTGTGACAGGCTGCTCCCCAAATCCAGCCTGGTGTGCTGCTATGACCGCTTGAACCCCACTCCTGAACCCCAATTTACCCCGCTCTGCTGGGTGACCGCTCACTCCTGAGTCAGTCCACACCAGCCACCAGCGTGTAATTGGTCCCAGGCAGTGGGTGTAAATCCACTAGCCACACAGGCGTTGGTCCCCAAGCAAGCACACCCAGCCCCAGACACTACACTGGGAGCCACTGCCTTACAGGGATTGGGACCCACTCCCAATCACCTTAGTCTCCAGTCCGTCCACTTAACAAAGAAGTGGATTGTGCCCAGCCTCCCACATCCACACCCTCTAAAGACCACACAGCTTTAGGTAAAACATCTACTAGTTTATTGATCAGAGTCTGATTTCAAGTGAGAATATGGCCAATCAAGGCAGCAACATGTTACAAATGAGTCAGGAGTGACCACTATCAAATAAAAGGTATAAACCGCATACTACTCTAACATCTTCACCTAAACTAACCTCAGAGTCCAAGATTATGCACATGGTGTTTGGCTGTCTGATGTCTTGCAGCCATTCTCTGCCTGTTCTTAGGCAGGGCCCCGATCTTGCTTGAGGTTGGTTGCAGGATGGTGTCTTCTCAGGCTGGGAGTCTGCAGCTTCTCCCCCCTCACAGTCTCTGTGTCTTTGTTTTAACAAACTGCTGACAGCCCCTCCCCTCACTGTCCTGTTGTGAGATTCTCTTCACTCCTACCTGAGCAGGGGAGGGCATTAGCATTCCCTTTGATGTGTAAATCTTCAGCTATTGTGCTAGAGACAGTCCTGAGTCTGAACCCTGTAACATGCTTCACATCTATACATACATGTTGCAGCAGGGAACATGGCACCCTGGTAATCACGTGGCCCATGCTCTGAGCATTCTCAGAGGAACCCGGTATAGTGTAATTGTCATCAAATAACCCAATTACACTGCAAAACTGAACAGAAAGATTATACAGGTCACGCCCAAGGGCTGCACAGATGTGCATTCCGTCACACCCTTCCACAAAGGACATTTGCTAAGTGGACAACAGCACTCTTTTGTTGGTTAGTCTTTAAAAGGGCCACAGGACTCCTTATTTCTTTTGCTGGTTGTGATCACACTGCAGGCTTTGTTGGCAGATCTGTATTGGTGGGGGTAGGGGTGTGATTTTTATATTCCTACTGAACCCAGCTATGCCAGCATAAATTTGTAGGGTAGATTAGGCTTTGCAGAACCATGGTACAGTGCGGAAGGGACATTAGTGTGTTGGTTTTTTTTTTTAAATTGCATGCATTCCACAGCTAGGTCACATTTCAGAGGCAAATACCCCATCAGCTCCTGTCAGAGTCATCAAGAAAGCTCCCGTGCTCCTACCTGGGGCTATTGCACCACTCTTGGAGCACTAGTGCCAGTTCAGAATTGGACTGCTCAGCTTTCACGGTCATGAAGGGTGTCACTGGACAGTCCCACTGGCCACTGACAGCAGCAATACAAGCTCCTCCCATGTGGCTCCTCGCCTCAACCTTTATGGCGAGGAAATTCAGTCTCCAGTCAGCCATGGGGTGCTCTGAAGATGTGTCCACACAGCAGCTGGAAGCCTGACTGCAAGCCCGGGTAGATAGATGGTTCCTTGCTCTGCTCCAGCTAATGTCATAGAAATAGCACTGCGGATGATGTGACACAGGTGGAGGCATGGACTAGCCACCCAATTACAAGCCCACTCAACTGCTGGTGACTAGTTGAATCCAACACTCATGTTCCAACATCTACGCTACTCAAGCTGGGAGGCGCATCGCCAGGTATATTGCATATCTGGCCTGAGGGGAGAGTGAATGGCTTTCGGTTTTGTGGTGTGGACACCTGGGCTGGGTCATGTCACACAGGTCACCATGCAACTCAGGTAGTAACAACTTTGGGTAGGTCATGAATGGGACCAAAGTTTAACCAGTTCTTGAGTAGAGGGTCTCCATCGTGTCACCAGTCCCATGAGCTGTCCAGCCTCCATTGGTGCCTGATTTCCTGTTCTGCAGTGCATAAATCCACCCAAAGCATCTCTTTCTAGGAGGTCTTCTGGAACAATTTGGAAATGATGAATGCTCTTATTAGAGGAAGTCCAGGCAAAAAACCAAAAAGAAAGCAGGAGAGAGGAAGTGTGGTTCAGTAATTACCTCTGAGGATTGGGGACTGGGACTGCAATCCAGGAAAGAACAACTTGGGAAAGGCAGAATAAATGAAGTCACTTTTATCTGACTGGAGCACTGGTGCCATTCTGCCAGCCTGCCCGTTCCGGCCCACACAAACAACAGAGGAAAATGATTGACTATGAACCTGACCCTGCAAACATGCACGTGCTTGACTGCCTGCCCATGAGTCACTCCACTGATGCTATTCATGTGTGTAAATGATTGCCGCAGCGGGGTGTGATTGCACAGGGGGGAAGTGAGACAGATGACACACAAAATGCTGTCCAAGGTACAAAATAAAGACACTCAAAATGTTCGAGAATCCCCCCTCCTACCCTCAAGTTCTTTGTTATAACAGACCACCTCAGCTGGTGGAATTTAGTGCTGCTCCATTCAATGTTTTTTACCATCAGGGGGGCTAGCCAAATATTTGTAAGTGTAGCTTGCAACAAAAGAAGACAGAAATTTGATTTTTGAGTTGATGATGTGCCTTCTTCACCAAATCTTGTTAACTAAAGGCCAGCATATAAATCCTTTACTCCTCCTCCTCCTACTTATGGAAGCAGCCCCATTGAAGTCAATTTCTCATCCTATCTATACAATAGCTGCCGTTCACTTGAACTAGACATGAATACGCTGGCCTCATTGCTTACAGTGTATAATATATGCATCACACTTACTTTATCACAAAAGGCAATGCTAACGAGAGTATTTGCATACCATGTTTTTAACTGCTGGGCTTAAGACCGAGTTTTTCATAGTGAATTTTCTAGTTTGACAATGAACCATTAGACTTTGCTAAAAATGACTATATATAGACAGTCTCAACTGTCATTTCTAGGCTATTGTACCTTAAACTTTCTTAACCGTAGCTCTTTCTTAAGAAATGTCGTCGTCCCGTCCCCCCCCCAGGTGTGGAATGACTTGTTGATATGCGGCAAACAGTAATAAAGTGTGATTTCCTTCCAGTTACAGGATCGGAGCAAAGGGCACATCATAGCTGTATTTTTATACTGGAGTGGTTACATCTGTGTGCAAAAACAAAGCCATATTGGCAATTACATTACAGATTAAGGGCTGGATTTTGCACCAGCTAAATCAATGGGACTTTTGCCGCTGATTTCAATAGCTGCAGGATCAGGAGGTGTATTGCCAATATAATGAGTAACTAAAGAATAAATATTGACATTAGTAGGTCAATAATGGTAGTGTTTTTACGTACATTATAACCATAGTGAGGGTTTTTCATAGTCATTGTAACCATAGTATATTTACAAGACTATTAAAATATAATAATTTATTTCCATTATTTGTCTTAATTGTAACTCGCACAGGTAGCAATCAAGATCAGGGTCTCATTGTACCAGGTGCTTTTCCTTCCTTTTAAAAGAAAGATTTCTGCCTGGAAGAACTTACAATACAGATAGAAAAGACAGAAGAAGGATGGGAGGGGGGGGAAAGCACACAGAGAGATGAGGAGACTTGCCCAAGGCTACAGGACAGCTCAGTAAAAGAGCTGGACTAAAATTCAGATCTGCTAACTCCTGGTCTGGAGCTTTATCCAGACAGAAATGAGGAGTTATGTAACAGCTGCCCTAACCCGTCAACAAAAATAAGTAGAAATCAGGCAAAAATCGACCTCAAAATGCTTACACAAACTCCCAAGAAGGCAAGGCAGCCTATTAGGAAAAGAAATTAGCTCTCACAAAAGGCTATTCTCTGTCAAAGCAGCAGCCTGGAATGCTGGGATATGCCTTCAAGAGACACGCACTGGCATGGATCAGAAATGCAGCCATCCCCATGTGAACAG
This sequence comes from Pelusios castaneus, assembly GCA_007922175.1. Taxonomy (NCBI): domain Eukaryota; kingdom Metazoa; phylum Chordata; order Testudines; family Pelomedusidae; genus Pelusios; species Pelusios castaneus. The sequence goes on along the minus strand of ML685885.1, from coordinate 3,565,187 downwards.
AGAGAGTTTTGCTGTGCCTCCGTGTAAGACGTGAAATTTGTAAGCGGTTATGCTCCCTGGAGGCACTCGGGCATTACTATATATAGGACTGTTCCCAAATTACAGTATGTCTTCCCTCGTCTGTAGCCTTCTCAGGGATTTTTAAACCAGCCCCCTCCAAGCTATTTCCCTTTGTTCACTGCCTAGCCAAGCATTAATCATTGCATGGAAATGTGGTAAAAATTCAGGGTGGAAGCAATCAAAGGCAAAATGGGTATAAAAAGAGAAGTGTCCAGGAAAGAGCCATTGTGGTTTTATTTTTCAAAGCATAATAATAAATGATAATCTCATTTCAAAAAGGTTTCAGTTCCCAAAACTCCTTATTTAGTAGGTAGTGCATAGACATAAATACTGATCATGCAACGAACTCTATTGGGGACCATACACTGATTTAGTGGAGCTCGATGAGTACATATCTATACTGCAAAGACCCGTGGCTGGTCTGTGGCAGCAGTCGTCAGCTGCAGGGCTATAAAACTGCAGTGTCATCATTTGGCTGCAGGGACCCAAACCCAGGCTTCAGCCTGGGTCCAAAATGACTACGTTGCAATTTTATAGCCATGCAGACTGGGCCCTGCGACCCTGAGTCAGCTGATTTGGGCCAGCCACTGTTCTTTTATTGCAGTGTAACCATATCCATAGAGACACCAGGTCTAGAGGATGTCCGGTTAGCTCAGGAGGTGCCTGGGTCAACCCTACATATTGGCCAAAATGGCAGCTATTACTCTTGCACCCAAACAGGAAGTTGCCTCTTGCCTGCTAGTGCGAGGACAAAGGATGAGTTTATTATCAATGTTTATTCTGGGGACTGATTCCAATGCTGAGAGCCTTCTGGGGCTATGGAAGCCAGCCTCAGAACATGGAGGGAGGATGTAGAACTAGATGACCTCTTTCAGTTCCTTCCAGACGTACATTTCTATGATTTTATGATTCTGGTACGTGCTGATTTTCCTCTTTCATTGACCTAAAGAGGGAAGTTGAACTGCCTGAGCTCATTCCTTCCTCATCATTACACCTGCAATTGGTTTCACATTGTACTGGTTCCAAAGATTTTGCCCATATGTTAGTGCTTTTTTCTTCTATGGCTTCCTTCCTTCTGATTAGTTTTGTCCAACAGCTATTTGTTCAGTAATATCCCCTTAGGGATTAGTCGCTAATAGGCAGCCCACAGAACAAGAAAGAAACTTAAGGGAGGAATACTTGGGAGAGAGCATTAATCTTTTCATGTCCTGATTCTAGTCTGGTATATTTGCTATATATATGTTGATTCTACTTGAGACATCTACAGCATCAATCAAGCAAAGATTTCAGAGTGCTTTAAACATTAAGTCCCCCAATGCTCATGTGAGTTAAGAAACTATTAGCATCCTATTCTACAGACTGGTAAACAAAGGTTTGGAATCATTAAGAAAAGGATAAATAATAAGACAGAAAATACCATATTACCTCTTTAAAAATCCGTGGTTCCCCTAGCCCTCTGGAATACTGTGTGCAGATCTGGTCACTCCATCTCCAAAAAGATATATTGGGAAAGGTACAGAAGAGAGCAACTAAAATGATTAGTTCCAGAGGGGTAGCCAGTCCTTGTTTGTTTTGCTAAAATGATCAGAGCTACGGAAAAGCTTCTATATGAAGTGATAATAATAAGACTGGGAGTTTTCAGCTTGGAAAAGAGACGACTACGAGGGGGTATGATAGAGGTCTATAAAATCTGGAACTGGTGTGGAGAAAGTAAACAAGGAAGTATTATTTACTTCTGCTCATAACATAAGAACTAGGGGTCTCCAAATGAAATTAATTGACAGCGGATTTAAAACAAGCCAAAGGAAGCATTTCTTCACACAGGACATAGTCCATTTGTATAACTCCTTACCAGATAACATTGTGAAGGCCAACATTATAACAGGGTTCAAAAAAGAACTAGATAAATTCATGGAGGATAGATTCCTCAATGGCTATTAGGCAGGATAGGAAGGCGTTGCCCTTTGCCAGGGCTGGGAATGAGGATACTTCCATGATTACCTGATTATCTGTCCTATTCATTCCCTCTGAAGCACCTGGCACTGGCCACTGTTGGAAGACAGGATAGTGGGCTAGATGGACCATTGGTGTGACCCAGTATAGCTGTTTTTATGCTCTTATGTTTAATTTTAATCACATGAAAGCTTCCATTAAACTCAATGACTATGTCTACACAAGAAAAGTTAAGTTGACTTTATTAAATTGACTTTAATAAGGTCAACTTTAAGTTGACTTAAAGTCGACCTTATTAATGTCGACTTAACAAAGTGGACTAAGTTGACTTAGCTTTAAGTCGATTTAGTCTACTTTGTTAAGTCGACTTAACCATTCTGAAGTTGACTTAATAAAGTCAACTTAAGGGTTACTCTATGTCCACACCATTCTTAAGTCGACTTAAGGAGTCGACTTAAGGGATAAGTCAACTTAATGAGTGGTAGTAACAAAGTCGACTTAAGGAATTTCGTAAGTCGACTTAATGAAAGCCTAGTGTGGATGAGGCTTAATTTAAGTCGACTTAAGCCTCCTTAAGTCGACTTAAATTGCCAGTGTAAACATAGTCAATGGGTCTACTTGCTTGTTGAATTTAGGTACTTCTGTAAAAGTTTATCAGATTGAGACTTCTATTGGGGTATACTGTTTTTTTTTGTTTTTTTTTGCTTCTCTTCAAATTGGATTGAATAAAATAGCATCAACTGATCAGCTGATAAGTATGCTCTTGTGTCTGAAGAACAGGCACACATGCAAATGCACAAGAGAATTCAAGAAAATAAGATGGATGGCAATATACACATCATATGGTGGAGGATTTTTCAAAAATTATAACTCTGATGCTGTTCTGAAAAAAATTTGGTTTTACATATATGGCCCTTATTAAAGTTTTATGCTTTAAACACAGTTCTTTCTCAGACAAACTGTTGGTCTAATTTGGCGTTTTGGACTTATTTTGGACTGTAAGAAAAGGTTTTGAAAAAGATACTTTTCCTAAAAGTTGCTACAACACATTTTGGTAGGAATCTGTTAACAACATTCCTTTCTTTCTCCCCTTCTTGTGATTGTGGATTAAACACTTCTTCAGACTAATTCTTTTCACTTCTACAGAGTAGTCAATTGTGAACTAGGTAATTAAGCACAAAGAAAAACAGCTCAATAATTGTGTTTAAAAAACTTTGTGTGCTGTTAGTGTTCCTAAATAACTAGTGCCTGTGAATAAATTTTCAAAAAGTTGTGCATGCCCCCAACAGTGGTTGAAAACACTACAAAACCCAGATACATATGGAAGCTAACAATTTTAAAGTCCTTATATGTTTATACAAGCTGAGGTCAGTTAGGCCCTGATTCTGAACATTAAAAGTCAATGGCAGGTTTCTTATTGATTTCAACTCCTTACTCTTGGGCAAACACAATTAATTCAGGATGTAAAGCAGGGCAGAATTTTTGCTTTCATATACTTTTGATTATACTACCACTTAGTAGACCTGGTTGAAAATACTTTACTGAAGTTTTTCACCAAAATTTCCATTTCATTGAAGTGAAACTGTTCATGAAATAAGGTCAGTTTGGATACATCTCCCATCAAAAAGATTTTGGAAAAGAAAATTTTGAAGTGATGCAAATGTCCCGTTTTCACATTCTCACACTCATTTTTTGAGCCAAAGCATTTTGTTTTCAAATTTTACTACCTTTAGAGTAATTAAAGATTAAAAAGAAAGAAAATGTCAAAATTGAAACTGTTTTACAGTTATTTTAATTAATTTCTACTAATCTGAGCAAAAGAAAAGCTTTGTTTTCTCATTTGGTGAAAATTTAAGATTTTTGAGTTTTTGTTCTGATTTGGAAAAGGAAATTCTGTTGAAATCTCTAAAGTTCTCATGGGATGGGAAAACTGTTATGTGCGCAGCAGGATGCCTAGTGGATGAACTACACAAAATCTTACAAAGGGTTCTATGTGTGTTTGTTTTTGGCTAGTACTCACATTATTGGTAACCGCCGGAGATTCCCTCCTCACGTCTCATGGTAACATCTTGCTATGTTAGATACATACAGCAGAGGGAGCTAATATTATTATTCAAAATGCCATAGAGTTGCTAGATTTGCTCCTGAAAGATGTATATGGGTTGCAGGATGCTGCAATTTAAAGCCGTATTGCCAAGTTCCCCCCTATCTCCCTATCCTGCAAGCATTCTAAAATCATTAATCAGACTGCCCCAAAATCATGAGATTTAAAAAAAAAAATGGGTCTTTAATTTGCCTTCTGGAGTTTGACCTTTTAGGATTCATGTTTTCTAGCTTTTCTCAGCCAAAGTGAGAAATAGAAAAATTACCTTTCTTAATGAAAGCTAAAATTCTCACACCTTCACATGCTCCCAGGACCTGGAGCTAACAGAAAAGACACCATGGGCTATGTCTACACTTACCAAAGTTAATTCGAATTAGTTAATTCGAACTAACTAATTCAAACTAATTTTAGTTAGTTCGAATTAACTTAATTCGAACTAGCAAATTTTAGTTCGAACTAAGCAAGTGCTGTGCATGGCACTTGCTTAGTTCGAATTAGTCAATTGCATTGAGTTCAATGTGCCGATTAGTTCGAACTAAGTGCTTAGTTCGAACTAACATGGCCACATTGGGTTAATTCAAACTAACCAGTTTGAATTAACCCTTACTTTGAAAAGTATAAGCAAATGTATTAGTTCGAATTAAGGAAGCCCTTAATCCGAACTAATGAAAGCCTAGTGTAGCCAAGGGTTAAGTTAGTTCTAATTAAGCTTCCTTAATTCGAACTAACTTGCCAATGTAGACATAGCCCATATTACATGAGGGTCAGAGTTAGATCCCAAAAGGTGTTGAAGGAATGTCAAAAGAAGCCAAGGGACTATTTATTCAGGTATGAACTCAGTGTACAGAGTTACTCCGAAGATGAACTCTGATGACTGCATTGCCTCTCTCATGATATGTGTTGTTTATCTTAAAGCCCTGGTTATTGGAGCCACATGACTATGAACCTCAGTTTTCCTTTCTTTTGGAAGGAAAGTTTTTAGCCTTCAGAGTTATGGAGAAATGTTTGAAAACATTACCCCTAAAGACTTGAAAGGAAGAAGGCAAATGAACAGAACCCCAAATGTAGTTCTTAAAAACAAAAACAAACTAACAAAAAAGACCATGAATTTTAAATCAGTCTCATATTTTAAGGCAGACTTTAAACCATTCTTAATCTCAGGCCAGATTGATGGTTTTTGAGCAGTTGGGATTGGTAACAGATATCTACATCCCGCTCCAGGTAAAGAGAAATATCACATACACAGCTCCTGGGGCTCTTTAACACCTGGAGCTGTGTGAAACGTCCATGGAAAAGGGGTGGCCTGCCCCTCCCTGTCAGTCTAAGAGGGAGACCACACCCATGTGGGTGAGTTGAAAACTGGGAATTAGCTCGGTAGAGTTTCTAGCTTTCTATCCCAGCAGGGCAGGGCAAGCAGGTTACAGCTTAGTGAGGCTTCACAGGCTCAGGCATGGTCATCCCAGGAGTAGGGTGACAAGAGGTAAGGGGGAGTCGGGTCCTCCCAGCTCCACCACATCCCAGCGTAGAGCACTAACATTGGCTCTGTGGGCTCCAGCCAAGACTCATTGAATAATGCTCAGGTTTGAGCGCAGCCAGACCGAGGTCAGCTATCCGTGGGCTACTTCCTCCACCCCTGGACCCATGTCCCTGTGCTCCAGATCATCATCCTCCACTTCCTTAGTGCAGAACATGAGGGGCAGACAGCAGCCCCAGAAGGCCCTCGATGTCACCAGTCTCAGACAGCTCCTCCATGTTGCGGGATCTAGGTAGTTCCTCTAGTTTGCTCAGGCCAGGTAGCTCCAGCAGGTTCTCTGAGCTCCAGCCAGTAGGCAACTCAGGTCCCAGCACCAGGGGGAGACATCCATCTCCTGCAGCAGTTCTCCCAGACTGAGCCATAGGGCCCATCCTTTATATTTTCTGTGCCTGTCTTGCCGCTCTCCTTCCAGTGAGGTGGGTGTGACATCCTTGGGCCTGTCCTCTGGGGGACTGAGTGGCAGTTCACCCCATTGCTCTCAGAAGGAGGCCATGTCACCTCGCTGTATTCTGTCACACAAACAGAACTGATGTAAAACTCACCCTCGTTTCATGTTTCATCATAGACTGGCAACTCAGGCACTTTAGTCTGAAAATCCATCCAGTCTTTCAGCAGAGCCCAGGTCCAACTTCAAGTGTCCTGATGTTTAGTTTTACAACATGTGCAACTCAGGGTGTTGTATAGAGTTGCCTGTGATGTTTTCATATGAGATTGGCTATCAATGTTCAGAATGAAACTCAGTGCCTATGTCTCTAGGGCTACGTCTACACTTGCAAGTTAGTTCGAATTAAGGAAGCTTAATTCGAACTAACTTAAACCTTGGCCACACTAGGCTTTCATTAGTTCAAATTAAGGGCTTCCTTAGTTCAAACTAACTGCTTAGTTCGAACTAATCGGCAGATTGACCTTCCTGTAACTGACTAATTCGAACTAAGCAAGTGCCCTGCATTGGCATGGCTAGTTCGAACTAGCATTCTAGTGGGGCCATGCTAGTTCGAATTAAGTTAATTCGAACTAACTAAAATTAACTAATTCGAACTAGCTTTTGTAAGTGTAGACATAGCCAATGTTATTTGTGTTTTTAGAAAATTCATAGTCACTGCTCTCTGGGGAGCAAAATTTGATGCTATATGGATAGTCCATTTGGGCAAAGTAAACCACACGCTTTATCCAGGCTCTCTTCACAGGAGCAAATTTCACCGCTAGGTGATTAACAGTAACAACCAATCTTATCAATGCAGCAACAGCCAGCTATCTACTCAGCTCATTCTAATGGCCTATCTGGAATAATCAATTCCTATCGCTTCATTCCAGAACCAGCTTCCCACTTGAAAGTCTAGGAAAGGAGATACGCCTTACAGCATGGCCAGAAGAACAACAGACTTAGGTCTTGCTCAGGGGTAGATTTAAAGAAAAAATGCCCAATGGGCAAATGAAGTGAGAAAGCCTAGGGCTCAGAGTCTGGGGTGGGCAGTAGGAGGCAAAGAAAGAAATCCTGCCCTTGAATTGGTATAGCATTTCTTGCTCTCTTTTTTCTTTCCAATTTTTTACACCTTTTGTACCTTCAAGCTCTCAATTTTAGTGTTCTAGTCTTCCCTTATTTCCCCCCCTGCTGTTTTCTTCCTTATTTACCACTTCCCGGCTAAGTCTCCCGACATTCCATTCCCAGCTTAGCTGAGACGTTAGGCTACTCACGGTGCCACTCTGTGCCCATTTTCCCCATCTGTAAAATGGCAATAATGATCCAGCTCTTCTTTGTAATGCACTCTGGGTACGTCTACACTTACAAATTAAATTGACTTAAGCCTGCTTAAGTCGACTTAATTTAATCTGCGTCTACACTACAATTTTCTTAAGTCGACTTAAGATGCTGCTTAAGTCAACTTAAGCAAATTTAAAGTTGACTTTATTAAACCTGGTTTAAAGTCGACTTTACTGGCTAAGACAACAGAGTCCTGTGGCACTTTTAAAGACTAATTGTCTTTCTACAGTAGACTAACACGGCTACCCCTTTGGAATTTTACTGGCTAAGTCGACTTTTTAAGTCAACTTAGCCAGTGTGGATACAGATTAGCCCTAAATTGACTTTAAGTCAACTTAAAGGGCCCCAGGGCTCCCCCACTGCCCTCCCTGTCAGAGTGGCTGGCACAGCCAGATCCTGGCATTCCCACCCACAGGGCAGGACACAACCCTGCCCACCCCGCTCCTATGCTCTGCCAGTGTCACTGTCCTGCTCAGCCCCCATTGCACCTGGGTACAATGGAGCAAATGCTGAGCCCCATGGCACTTTGGAAGGGGTGCCCCCCCTGCTACCATGGACCAGTCCCAGGTCCACCTAGCCCCTAGAAGTCGACTTAGGCATCCAGTGTGAATGCTCTAAGTCGATTTGGCAAGGTCCCCTTGAAGTCGACTTAATTTTATAGTGTAGACATGCTAAGTCTACTCAACAAAGTCAACTTAAGTCGACTTAGCAAAGTCGACTTATTTGGCCAAGTGTAGACATAGCTGCTGTGATCTAATCTAGCTACACACACAGGACACAGTCCTTTAATCATGCACATATGGGTTCCCACTGATGATACCACCAGGTGTTGCATTTGGAAGAATTACTGAATAAGATACTAAGTTCCCTGCATGAAATACATAGCTGGGCAGGGGGAGGGGAAGATCCAGAATGCACTGAAGAAAATGGTAGTCTTTCCATTGACTTTCCTGTATTTGGCGCCGGCCTCCACTGAGTGATTGAAAAGAAATTATATTCTTCACTATCCCTATGCCCATTTTAAGGCCACACAAGATGTCAGTTTTGCATCCAGAATCTGTGGTTGCTGCACTAGTCTTAAATTCCAAAGGGGTCGCCGGGCTAGTTTAGTTCAGCAAACAAACAAGGAGTCCTGTGGCACTTTTAAAGAGTAACAAATTTATTTATTACATGAGCGTTCGTGGGAGAAAATCCCATTTCGTCAGATGCTTTGAAGAAGTGGGATTTTCTCCCACGAAAGCTCAGGCGTTAAATAAATTTGTTAGTCTTTAAAAGTGCCACAGGACTCCTTGTTTGTAATATTTTTAGTTAATGTCCATCAAAAGGCACCCAGGAAACATTCTGGAGTTGCTTGGATTTATATTTAAATCAATCTTCTTCCCCTCACCCTACTCCCCACCCCCAGAACACATATGCATCCTTTAAATTATCTTGTTTATTCTACATGGAATATCATTATCTGAATATTAATTATGGCTTTAGTGAAGTTCATCGGTTGAATGCAGGAATTGAGAATTCTTGCTCAGTTGCAGCCACCTGCTTAGATTTCTGTGTTTATCTGCTTCACTGGGTTTAAATCAGTTTCTGTAAGTGAAAGTCTGTTGCTCTGAGCAGATGTTAATGCTCAGAAATAGTGTACAGCCTGCTATTAGCATATGTACCATAATGCTAATAAATAGAGGCATGTAGCACCCTTGAAGGTGATTCTGATTTTGATAAAAGCTCTCCCCCACTTCCACCCAGCCCGCCTCCCTTTGGAGAACCTTTGGATTGTGTGGTGATTGTAAGCAAGAGGTACTTCCTCAACCCGGCTCCCACCCCTGGCGTGACTTTAGGAAATGGTCTCTTCTGTTTATGCTACATCTGGATGATTAATGATATTGTATATTGTAACTAAATTGTACTGCTATTATCGTCAGGTCACCGCTGACAACTAGATATATCATCTCTGGGGCTTAGATACAGATAACAATTTTAACTATATGAATAAGTAAAGCCTTGATGTTGTGCTAATGTTTCCACGTACTGGAAGTTGGTAATGCACCGTAAATGAGGATTTCATTGTAGAAGCTGCCTTTTAAGCTAGTCCTGCTTTGAGTAGGGGGTTGGATTAGATGACTTCCTGAGGTCCCATCTAACCTACTCTTCCATGATTGGGTACTACAGCCAGAACATCTGTGGCATCAGTGGTGTTCCCTTTATCACCCTTGGATTGGGTGGATCTGCACTGCCTTGGAGCTATGTCATCACAGCTGCAACTGCTTGTAATGTAGACACTTCTTACAGTGACAGGGTGGGGTTCCACCACCAAAGGGAATCCACCCTCCCTAGAGGCAGCAGCTAGGGCAATAGAAGAATCAGCCTGTCAGCTAAGCTGTGTCTACCTTGGGGGAAGGTCAAGATACCTACATCACGCAGGGCATCAAATTTTTCATAGCCCTGAGTGGCACAGCTAGCTTGGTCTAAGTGTTACATGTAGCCCAGGCCTTTGTATTTCCCCCCAAGGATTTGGACCAATACACTTATGAAAATCAGCACTGTTCAGAATGAAACGTGCCCTGACAGCAGCCTTCTTCCAAATCTCAAATCCAAATGACAGTCCGTTTGCTTTATGTATTCCTGCCCTCAGTTCCCTGTAGGTCTCTGAGCTTTGGAGTAGGCCATGAAACAGATTCACCGAGGGAAAAACGGCTCTCATGTTTTGTCCAGCCTCAGTCCGAGTGGGGAGGGCTGAAAAACTCGATGGGAAAGCCAGGTATTGTGAGCCTCATTCCTAGACACCAGGGCTGCAAACCTTCTAGACATTCATATGAGTAATCACACTGCCTTGCGTTGGACGATTTGCATGAATAAGGAATAGTCGTGTAAGAGAGGGTTTGCAATATCAGGCCTACAGATTAGTTGGGAAAGCTCTGGCTAAGCAATAATTCACATTGAATGGAGCCTCTACCCCTTTTGCTACTCATCCATCAGTAACCAACACATGCCACGCTAGGTTTCAGCCTCAAAATTAATTACTGCTGCTAATATCTAGCAGCATCTTTGGGCCAGACTCCGTCCTCATATGCACCAATATAAATCAGAAGCAACTTCAGTGAAGTTGTTGATATTACACCACTGTAAGTCTGCTGTCTGATCAGAGTCAGGCCCATAGTCTGTATTGTGTCTTACAAACAATGGGCCTGATTCTCCTCTCCAGGTGGCATAAACCTGTGCTGACCCTGGGAGAGGGAAATGAAGCGCTTGCAATACCCTTCTGAAATCCAGTGGCTGCTATTAAAAGTCAGTGTTTACCCACAGTCCTCTGCTATGGTACAATAACTGAGATACCGCTGTATTTTCCCAACATTTAGAAAAGGAAAGAATTTGTCCCAGATACTGTGGTGCGATAGTTGCTGGTTGTCTTTCAACTGGTAATCATGATAGGCAAGTATTAGTCTCATTTCCCCACATGGGGAAAATGAGGAAGAAAACAAGTGACTGTCCCAAGGATAAAGAGGAAGCAATGCAGTGTCAGAACTGTGGAGGTCCCAGGATGCATTTCAGTGATCAGACCACATCTTTGCTTAAAAATTGGATTAGATCTTAGTAACCATGGTGATCACTGGCATTAGACACATGGGTGCATCTACTCTGGAAATTTAGGTCAACTTAAGGATACGTAAGTCGACCTACACAAAGTCACGGCCACACTGGGCTTTTCTTGAGTTGACTTAGCGCTTCCTTAAGTCGACTTAATAACACCACCTCTGAAGGTCGACGTAAGCCTTAAGTTGACTTCTTAAGTCGACTTAAAACCAGTGTGGATGGAAAACAGCCCTAAGTCGACCTTATTAAGTTGACTTAAAGCCAGTGTGGACGGCTATGTCTACTGTTAAGTCGACTTAACAAGGTCGACTTTAAGTCGACTTAACCGAGTCGACTTAACTTTACAAGTGGAGACATATCCAGTGGCATTAATTCAGGGGCCAGGCAGGAGGCAGGAGATTTCATAGTAGTTACAACTGAAATCAATGGAAGTTAATTAAATACCCTGGAGGATCTGGGCCCTGGGTGAGAAAGGTGATCTAATGAAGGGAACTACTTCCAGTGATATAAGAAAATGACCAGGTCCAGCTCAGTCCAAAGTGGTTTCTCAAAAAGTTCAAAAAGCTTTGTAAAATCTCAGCCTCCACAGGACTCTGCTGTCTGAATGCCGGGGCCTTATCAAACTGAGCCTCTTGATATCTGCTCATCACTAACCATCACAGCAGCCTGCCTGATCATTTAACTTGACTGCACACATCTTATATCCAGGATATCCATCATCAAGACAGCTTTTGAGCATCCAATCAGAAGCAACAGGCAAATGGCATCTGTGGGGTTTAAAACAAAGAGAAGAGCTGTCCTCTTTTTCAAAACAGCCCATTCAACAATTTAAGAGTCATAAAATATGGACTGATCCATATCAATTCATTTTTATTCCACCCCCATTTGTCTCTTCCCCCTGCTATATCTCTCCCTTTCTGTACTTATTGATCCCAAACTAGGCTTTTAACTCTGAACCTAGGAAAGATTAGAGACAAGTCAAAAAGTGCTTGTCGTTACACAGAGGTGTAAAACTTTATCTTGCAGAGAGAAAAAGAAACAAGCAGCGAGAAGAAAGAAAGAAAGAAAGAAAGAAAGAAAGAAAGAAAGAAAGAAAGATTTAGAGACAGTGCAAATGAGATTTTCCCCATCTAACTTACTGGATGCACAGAAAATAAGAATGTTAGAAGAAGGGCAGAGAGACAGAGAGCTGCAGGGGGATCGGTGCTTAAGCAGCAGGTAATGCTTTTTTTTGGAGATGCTCGGATTGCGGTGCCACATTGTATGATGTGTAGCTTTAATGAAAAAAGAGAGAGAGAAAAAGCAGCGGAGGCTCGTTGTCTCTTCCTCGGTCTTTCTTTGCAGGGACCTATCAGCCATAACTCTTTCCGGACAAATAACAAGCACTCCCCATCCAAATGTAAGCACATTGGCACTTAATCCTATTTTATAAAGGTTATAGTTTTACATAAATCACTCGCTCTAAATGCACTTTAGTCATCCTCCTCGCGTTAAGTTTCTCTTTAAGCCTAACCAGGCAAGCAAGATTTCTCCCACTGGCCCTTTGGACATGACGCCACTAATATCCCCAGAGGAATTCATCTTACAATGATGCCAGAGGCTAAGCAGATTCCCTCACCGGGGCAGAGGAATTAACATCATCCTTCCCCCATTGCAGGAGGGGAAAAAAAAAAAAAACACCCAGCAGCCTGATTGCCTTATGGAGGCTTTGCATGTCTCATTCAGGCCAGTGTCATTAATATTTTGTTGAGGGTGGTGTGATCAAAGCACACAATGTGTCCTGAATCAGTCCTAAAGGGGCATGCAATGAATTCCCATAAACTGAAGCACCAGGCCGGGAAGGGTTGTGTTTCTCTGGCCATGGTAGTTCTGGGAAACTATAAAGCAGTGGTATGGCACCGTGGCAGCTCTTTGTTTCTTAATTAGTCTGCCACGCAGCCCCAGTGGACAAAGCAGAGACTCCAGTGTCTGCAGCGACATTATAACTTGGAACAAGAGAAGGTTTCAATACAAAACCACACAAAAGAAGCAGGGAGAAAAGCTATGCCAGGAGTAGAAGAGGCTTCAATAAAGCCTGGAGCGGGCTCCAAAGAGAAGGAACTCGTACTGAGGACGGAAACACGGACACTCAGCACACCCTATTAGGACGGCACAGCAAGTTGCTATCACAGGCAAATGACAATGATACTAAGTTTCAATTCCCAATCGGTCGGTACACTACAGCACTTAGTAAGAGGTCCATGCTGCCTGCTCTCTATTCCTGGTGCTCTTGGGAAGTCAAGAGCTAAAAGAAATCTGTTCCAAAGGCCACCCTTCTTTCCTACAGGCTTAGACGCCATCTGGTATAGCTAGATATGCCAGGTGAGATGGGGAATCTGAAGAAAGAAGAGATTTTCTTCTCCCTCTGATTAAAAGATGGAGACATAGGGTGTGTCTACACTTACAAATTAAGTCGACTTAAGCTTGCTTAAGTCGACTTAATTTACTCTGCGTATACACTACACTTTCCTTAAATCGATTTAAGCAGCTGCTTAAGTCGACTTAAGGAAAAATTAAGTCGACTTTATAAAACCTCCTTTTAAGTCGACTTTGCTGGCTAAGTCGACTTTAGAAAGTCAACTTAGCCAGTGTGGACGTGGAGTAGCCCTAAGTCAACTTTAAGTCAAGTTAGGGGGCTCCAGGACTTCTCCACTGCCCTCCCTGCCAGCATGGCTGGCACAGCCACAGCCTGGCGTGCCCCCCCAAAGGGCAATGCAGAGCCCTGCCCACCCTGCCCCTATGCCCTGCCAGGGTCCCTGTCCCCCTTTGCCCCATTGTACCCAGGTACACTGGGACAAAGGCTGAGCCCCCTGGCACTTGGCAAGGGGTGCCCCCCCTGCCACCATGGACCTGTCCCAGGTCCACCTAACCCCTACTAGTCGACCTAGGCATCCAGTGTGGACGCTCTAGGTCGATTTTGTAGGGTCCCTTCTAAGTCAACTTAAAATTTGAGTGTGGACATGCTAAGTCGACTTAAATTAACAAGTGTAGACATATCCATAGAGCTGGGTTCCATTTTTTGGACCAACCTTTTTTTTCACCCAAATCATCTCGAGATTTATGTTGAACTCGTGAAATTATTTGAGTTTAAAAAAATCTGGGTAAGGCAAAACTCTGACACGGTCAGGATGAAACATTCTGACTGCAACTGACATCTTGTTTTGAGTATTACTTCCATTTTAATTTTTTTCAAATAACCACAATCAAACATTTTGTTTGACCTGAAACTGTTTTTTTTTCCCGTCCAGCCACCAAAATAAAAATTGGTTATTCACACAGCTCTCCTGTTTCTACCTCTAACGCTGGCTTGCTTACTGATGTTGGTCAAGTCCCAATACTTCTCTGTGCCTCAATTTGCCTTCCCACCTCTTGCCTATTTAGACTGAAAGCTGTAGGGGGGAGGAACTGTTTCTTCATGTTCGTGCAGTACCTACCACATCAGGGCCCCCATCTTGACTGGACTCCCTAGGCACTGCAGCAACATAAATAATGTTCTTACTGTCAAACATTGCTTGAGGTTCAAAAGTAATGATGCATCAGATCCAGAAAATTTTCTCCCCATTTCCTCAGAATGTGTATAGTTCAGATAGAGAAGAATTAGGGTCCAAAAAGGTCTTCCAGATTGGAGCTCGGCTCTAAAATTGGAACCAGTGGTGTCAGAATGCTACCAGAAAAAAAGAAAAAGAAAACTGCCTTCCTGGTATTGCCATCCTGACAGCAACCAGGAACTCTGAGGCCATTCCCATTCAGACTTTCCTGAATCAGTAGGTTTTACCGAAGTTTCCAGGGCCCATTTCAGACCCAATCCAAGCAGGCAGGAAATGAGAGATGTTCGAACTCTCTGCCTACGCTAAGTCTGCATTCGGCCTTGATTTTTTAGATTATTCCCTGAACACAATAGTCTGGAATCATCAATACACACTCCATCTTGAGGAAGTGAGGACAATCACAGAACAGCTGTGGTGAAAGTCAGCCCAGTGCTGATGGACAATTTAGGTTCTATGTACCCGTAAGACCCTGAAAGAGAGCTGGGTTCTGTGCCTCAGTTTCCCTATATGTGAAATGGGAATAATGAAACTGACCTCTTTATACGGTGCATCGAGATCTAGGCCTAGAATGACCTAGGCGCTTAAGATCTATTGATTAAAACTAAAGTTAGGAACATAATTTTGCCTCAAGTGAGGTGGACTCATTTATCATTCTTATCGCAGCAGCACCTTGAGACTTCCACTGAGAGTGGGACCTTGTTGGGCAAAGTGCTGTACAAACACAGACCGAGAGACTCACCATAGAGTTCACCATCTAAATAGAGAGAGGAGACAAAGGTGAACTGGAACAGAGATGAAATCATTTCTCTGTGGTCAGAAGCAGAGTAGGGAATTAAACTGAGGACTCCTGAATGCCAGTCTGGTATCCTATCAACAGGCTATGCATTTGTGCCATCAGGTAAACAAATACAGCCTCTATCAATGCACTGTCAGAATACCTCATGGTCTTCAAAATATTAAATCTTCTCAGAACCTCTGTGAGATTGGGCTCTCATTTTTACAGCTGGAGAATTGAGCCCAAGAGAGGCTAAGGGACTTGACAATGGTCACACAGGAAATCTGTGGCAGAACACAGAATTCAATCTAGGTCTCTCAAGAAGACCTGGGTGAAATTCGGGGGCATTTTAAGTTTATTTTTTTTCCAAATAAAGGAGTAAGGTCCACTGAAACATTTAATGAATTCATATTGAATCTGCTGAATTGTTTCAGCCAAAACACTAAAAAAAATCAATATCTTCAAAATGAAAGTTTGACTTGAAACTTTTCATTTTGAAATTGGCTTCAATTTTCTTCTTTTTAAAAAGTTAAAAACAAAACAAAACTAAACTGCAAAACCCCAAACCTTTCATTTGACTTGGAACGATTTTTTCCCAGCCATTTTGGTTCCACAGAAAATTAACCAAAAACAGTTTTTCCTGATTTTTTTGTTTAACCAGTGAACTGAAAGAAACAGTTCTTTGCACCGATCTCCTCTGACATTCTAGGCTCCTCACCACATTCCTCTCTAGCATACATTGGAAAGAAAAAACTCATGACAACTCGCTACTGGGTTGAATTTGCAATGAGGTGGAAAAGAAAAGACATTTCCTTTCACAAAGAGAAGCAAAATGAATAAAAACGGTTGTTTGGCACAAAGCCCTAATTTCAGCATCAGGACATTAGGGACAGCGAAGCCGTAACTAGCCTCCCTTGCCAATGAAGAATCCACGAAACACTGGTTGGATTTCTCTTTGGTTCACATGGTTTATTTTGGGATCTGTAGAAGTTGTCTGGTCAAATCAGCCACACGTGCTCAGTGATGTATGCAGCTACCCAGCTTGTTCCAAAGAGCCATCCCTCCATGCTAAGCTCATCCACGTCAGCTGCTGCCTCTCAGCTATGCCTGTGATTCCTAACCAGCCACCCTGCACGCACATACACACACGCACAAAAAGGATACAAAAATGCATTTAAATTTTAAAGTCTCTTCCTCTAGGGTTTCTTGTTAGAGCTATGTTGGAGATATGTTGTGCTAGATCATGGAAACGCAGCATGTGGTTTCTATAACAGAAAGAGAGAATGCTGCTTCTTTGAAAGGGAAACTTCTAGCTTGGCCTAAGAGTTATTCCAAGCATAACAAAAAGGAGTGAGACACTATTTAAAAAAAAAAAAAAAACCTGCTTGAGACCTAAGAAAATATGAAAAGCACACAGGATTCCCCCACCTTAACATGGTAGATTTAGATCTAGTTTTCAAAACACATGAATGGTTGATTGCTCATGCAAAAATGCACGCACAGTTGCCGCGATTGAACAACACTGACCAGTGAAGCACACACTTGGGCACACGCTGGGGAGTGCAGATGTACCTAGGCAGTTTTGTAAGTGGAGAGCAGAAAAGGCAGCTCAGGATATAGACAGGCAGGAGACAAACGGTAAGTCACAGCTGACGTATTTCTCTCTGCATCAGTCTTGCTTTGTGCCTCTCTATCGGCCCTAAACAGCCCGAAAGCTGTCATAACCAGCTCCCATTTCACCATCTAGGTCCATCTTGTGGTGGACATATGAAGTGACTTTGCAGCTCCTATGCCGTCAATCCCAGCAGCTGACCAGGAAGCATGGCCAGCTAAAAGAACATGGTTGAGGCCCCCCCTCCCCGTTTTATAGAAGTCCCTTTGGGCTGTAGGCAGCTTACTGGGAACTGCTATGGCACATAACAGCCCAGAACTGGGAATGAAGAATGCATGTAAGTGCACCACCACTCTGAGGCAACCCATGTATTTTTTATTTTTTTTTAATAACTGGTTAACTTCATTTCACTTGCTGGAACATACCAGGAAAATTGCAACTTTCATCAAGAGAAACACCAGAATCACCCAGAGTTACAGAGAGATCAGAAAAGCACAAAGTTTTTTCATAAATGTTGCTTTTATGCATATTAAAATTAACACTGAGAGGTACAGGAGTAGGATTAACACTGCAGATTTAAGTTCCAAAGGGGTAGCCGTGTTAGTCTATTGCAGAAAAACAAGAGTCCGGTGGCACTTTTAAACACTAACAGATTTATTTATCGAATGAGCTTTCATGGGAGAACATCCCACTCCGTCAGATGCTTTGAAGATCTGTGCGAGTTGTTTCATGAAGTTGATGGATTTCCACTTCAAATGGCTGTATTCAGTGCCTTCCATGTAGTCAAGTTCCAAAGGGGTAGTTGCGTTAGTCTATTGCAGAAAAACAACAGAGTCCTGTGCACTTTTAAAGACTAATAGATTTATTTATAGCATGAGCTTTCATGGGAGAAAATCCCACTTCGTCAGAGGCTTTGAAGATTTAATTGCACATGCTTTCAAAATTTAGAGAGTAATATGTTTTTCATACTTAAGGATCCAGTTCTGCAAAAGTTCTTTAAAGGCAGACCCCTGTAACTACACAGAGCCCACCAAAGCTGAAGTGCATTCATCTGGATGTGGGAGCTTAATGCAGGAACTGGACTCAATTTCCCTGCTTTCCAGTTATAAAGCTACCTACTCAAATGGTGTAAATTAGTGTTACTGCATTTCATTGAACTCAATGGATCTGCACCCATGCATAACAGTTGAGGATCTGGCCCCTATAGTATATTATATTAACTAGCTAGACCATTAAGTATCTATTTTAACATGGACTAAAGAAGATACACTAAAAGAAAGTTAATGCTACCATGAAAACAATAGCTTTTCCACTCCCTGACTTTGGTGAGTTTAAATTCATTACTTCATTTCACTTAATTTCCTTGATCTTTTTCCTGTAAGAAAAGAAGAAAGTCTCAGATATTCAAAGGTGTTTAGGTTTGTAATTTCCACTTGTTTCAGTGCAAATGAGGAGTCTCAATACCTTTGACCTTCTGGGCCAAATTGTGTCTGCTTAATAAAATTAGTCCACTTAAAGGTAAGCTCTAAACCTAGCATTTCATTGAGATGCATGAGCCCAAAGGGGTATAAACATATCGCTTCCCTCTGGATGTTTGGCTAGCAGCAACTTTTTGGAAGACTGAGCTAATGGGGCAGAAACATGCTAGTTTGCATTGCAACAACTGTATGTACATAGTAGGAAGAATTTTATTTATTAACCTTTACAATCTGTAGTGATTTTCTAATGTGTGAAATGCAGGGAATTGTAGAGGCACTCCTTTACAAAACACGCACAGGGGATCCTTGGAACCGGTTTTCTGCTTTTACTAACATCAAAGCAGCTCTTTGTATTTCATTATGACATTTCCAGTCTTCACAGGGACCATCCCAAGTAGGCTCAGTGAAGAAAATGTGAAGTCCTCACACTCACCTTGCTGAAATTACTCATGATTACAGTCTTCCAAGAATCTTAGCTGGTGCCCACCGAGCATGCTCAGACACAGATTTCTACTTGCTTATGAGTTGTTTATATTTAACTCCCTCAAAGAAACTCCTTACCAAGAAATGTATTTGGAGAAAACAAATACCAGTCCAGAATAGCTCTTCTATTCAACAAACATAAGAGAGGCTTTACTGTTAATTACTACTTAATTTCTACTAAATCTTGCCCAGCTGAAGTTGGCCCTTTATATGACCTCCCCTCCCAGCATGCTTTGCTACGGATGGTCCTTTAAGTTTGGGAGAGACAGCTAGCTGCAGCCCTAAAGGGACCAGTTTGCAAATGGTGGTTGCTTTCTGCATCTCTTTGTCCTAGCTGGTGAGGAATCCTATTTCCTGCAATGTTTCTTATCCCTGAGGTGGATTGTATGTACTCAAAGGATGCAAGGTCCAGCTCTACAAAGGTAAACTGAAACGAACGGAATTTCACATGGCTACCCCTTTGGATCTTGGCCCAGCTTGTGCGTCTTTCTCCTTCTTTAAAGAGTAAAAGTTTTGTTTCTCTTCCATAACTCATGAAGCTAAAGGGATTTCCTAATGCTGCACCTTGAGACTTGCTCTGAGAGTGGGATCTTGCATGTGTTTGCAGGGTCTGGGCCGTAAGTGGCTGGCTAGCTCTAATTCCCTGTAATGATTAGCTTGGTTTGCCCAGGCAAGAGTGCAGTTCATTTGGGGCTGCTCTTGGATTTCAGGATGATTGACGAAGGCCCAATTTGTTGTTGTAGGTGGGGCTGCAGGGGCTGAAGCCCCAGGTCCTGCCCTAAAGGGGGACCCTGGGCTCCAGTCCTTAATGCACCTGTGAGAGCTGCCCACACAGAGCTGGCCTGGTTGTGGTGGGCTGGAAGGAGGGACTGGGAGGGCCCCTGCCAGTGTTGGGGGCAGGGTCCTGGGGCCAGAGGCCGGCACTCCCCCCCTACCCCTGAGCTGGCTGGTCTGTCCCTGCAGGCAGGGCAAGCTGGCATGTGTTTGCTCACAGTGCAGCCTCCAGTGGGGCTGGGGTAGGAGTGCCATATAGCATGGCCTCTGCCCCCCCCCCCCCCAGAGGCTGCCATGGTGGGGGCTGGTCCCAGGCCACAGTGGTGGAGGACTGAGCCCCCAGGTTGGAGGTGGGGGGTGCACAGTGATGGAGAGCCCAGGGCCCAGAGGACCCTTAATCCAGCCCTAGTTATAGGCCCTACATTAACAGCGGTGATTTCTTTCTTTCTTTCTTTCTTTATATATCTGAATGCTTTGGTGGCAGTGTGGAATGAAAATGGGAAGATGGCGCCAGGCTGAAGGGCACTGCCCAGCAGAGACCCCAAATGATAAACATTTTCTGCTGCTTTAGGGCTTGTGCTGTGTGCTCAGCTGCAGGCTTCCACCTCTTGCTCTGGCCCTGAATACCGGTTTCCCCACCTTTTGTAATCTTTGTCTATGCAGAGTCCACTTTAGGGCTTCCCCAGTGTATTTTAGATGTTTCTGTAGCTGTAGTACCTGAGCACACTCTTTAATGCATTTATCCACACAGCAACTCTGGGTGGTTGGATTGTGGTGTTATTCCCATTGTAGAAAAGGGGAATTGAGGCATAGAGAGGCTAAGTGACTTGCCCAAGGTCATACAGGGAATTGAACCCAGATCTCTCAAGTCCCAGCCTAAAATCCTAAGCCTTGGTCTGTTCCCAGTGGGAGCTGAGCCAGTTCAGAGCTTCACAGAATCAGGGCCACACAAAGGACCTGATTGTGCAAAGTGCTGAGTCTGCTTCTTGGGACTCTCATCT
The DNA here is from genome assembly GCA_007922175.1 of Pelusios castaneus. Lineage (NCBI taxonomy): Eukaryota > Metazoa > Chordata > Testudines > Pelomedusidae > Pelusios > Pelusios castaneus. The sequence goes on along the minus strand of ML685885.1, from coordinate 3,544,476 downwards.
CTTTCTGCAGCTGACAGGGATCCTGGGGCAGGGTGCTCAGTCCCTTACAGGAGTGCAACCAGATTGTGGATTGCATATGGAAGGCAAGGTTGGCTGGACCGGTCCAATTAATTGTGCACCCTAGACCTTCGATGCCAAGAAAAAATCTCTCACATGTGCTGCCTCCCTTGTTCACCCCCTGACAGTCCTGATTCAAAGAAAGCATACAGATGGGGAACAAAGGATTACTTGCAGAGTCACCAGGAATCCAAACAATATTCCATCATGGGGTGTAGGCCAGAGCGCTAATTTATCGAGTGTGCCGTGTTATTGGAAGTGGCCCAGCATGCTAGCAAGGCAATAGATCACGATAAAAAATGTAAGCACTCCGTTATCACCCATTTAACATGCTTTGCTATGCAACTCTGCTGGCTGGACAGAAATGTCCTTACATAATGATACCCACATCGGAAGAAGGGGGGAACCCCAGCTATTTGCTCCAAGAAGCAAAATCATACCCTCTAAGTGTTTTGAGTGGCGGTGTGTATTTGTATTAAAAAAAAGTTAACCACTACTTATATACATAGGAAGAAATCCAAGGGAAGTCAAGTCTAGGAAGCAAAGATGTTAAGGAGTCATTAGACCAAAGTAAATGAATACTTTTTGCTTTCCTTCCCAGTTCATCTGCATGATTAGGAGTGTTGATAACCATGAAATTCACCAGATATTTGCTATTGTTTCATTTCTCAAGAGCTGACAAGGCTGCTCAGATCCGGATAATCAGGATGCACTTTGTTGATAATGTGGATGAATCAAAAGCCATCTTCCTGGCTGGCAGATGGGCTCTTACAAGCGGGGGGGGGGGGGAGAGAATGGTTGAAGTGGAGGTGGGGAGGCAGATAAACAGGCAGTGTGTCAGAGAAATAGAGAGCATGGCGCGTGGACTAAGAGAAAGAAACGGCACATCATAAATAGCGAGTGTGAGAGAAAAGGGCGAGCGATGCACTGACAGAGTGTCAGGCACAGCTTGAGACATGCAGCGTGTGTGTCAGAGAGAATATCATATCCACTGGACTGAAAGAGTGTGTGGGACCAGGGGCTTGAGTGTGGTGCCACATGGGAGTGTGTGAGAGAGAACATGCAAATCAGTGTGGCCCTGGGTATAGGCAGGTGAGAGAGGGCGTGCTTCTGGAGCCTGGTATCTATGAGAGAGAAAGTGTGTGTGTGTGTGTGTGTGTGTGTGTGTAAAACAGAGAGATTGATGCTTGGGTATGTGGGTGAGTGTGCATGTGAGCATGGGAATGTGGTGCCTGTGTAAGGAAGGGAGAGGCAGTCACACAAACAGGAACAAGGACAGGGACATCCCCTTCACCATTTATTCTTCCACTTCTCTTCCCTCCTGTTCTCAGGTGTCCCTACCCACATGCCACTAGCTAGGTGGGAAGAGGTACCTAGCCGCTCTTCGACTACAGACAGGTGCCCCACACTGTGCTCCCCAGGCCGGGGGTGCCGTGTGGTGGGGGTCTCACCTGAATGTTTTTAGCTGGTCCTTTGCGTTCTAAATGGTGTAGGCGTAGCGCTGCCAGAGAGGTTCAGGATAATTTGCCCTGGGTGTAACAAGAAATAGGAGCTGGCTCAAGGATTAGGGCACGTCAAGTCAACACAAATAAATAATATAAAAAAGAAACGGCTGGAGGATTAGAGATGCATGCAACTTAAGGGCTCAGTGTTCACTGGGAGGGGAAAAGGCGCCTTTTCTCTCTCCACCGGTTACTCGGCAGGCAGAGTGCCCCATGTATGATAGCTCTTGGTGTTATGGGGGCACCACTCCCCAGAGCAATGGCAGCTTCTTGGTTTGGGCCTCTTCCTAACAACCAAGACCACCCACTGCACCCTTCATGCAAAAGATCATTGTAGCGGGGAGTTCCCCTCTGCTGCATGATGGGAGAGGTCTCTGTTGTCCCTCGCAGGAGTAGTTAGTAGTGTGGTCTGTCTGGGGAGGAGGCTGAACAGTGGTGAAGCCATCCCACACTGAGCAGCTCCCAAAAGTGCCTCCAAGTGACCCCTGCCTGCCTGTCTGTGTGTGTGGTTCCCCTCTGTAGCTGATTCTCCATTGCGGTTCCTGACTCTTCCACTCAAGACGTAGCGAGTTGCGGTTTTGGTGTTGAAGGGGCCTGTCTCAGTCCCCGGTGTGTCGGCGAAGGTGTTGACTTTCACCCAGGCCCCTAACACCATGCGGGCACTCAGTGGTGTTACGTGGCAGTGGGGGGCAAAGCAAAGAGATGTCTGCAGCGGGGTAGGCGAACCCATTCTCGCTTTACCCACACTAGCGCAGCTAAAAATAGCAGTGTAGCTGTGTCCTGTACGAATGGCTTGAGAACATTGGGCCCGCAGGAGTAACCCACGTCACCAGTGTCTGCCTGTGTTGCAGGCACACCTCAGACTGCTGTGTAGATGCACGCCAGGAGGAATCAGGGAAGATCTCTTTTCAGAACATCGTCCTGTCTCCAGCACCAGCAGTGGAGCCTCTAATCAAGGAGCATCAACTCCCCGCTCATGGCTTTTGCACTCTAACTCTCTTATTTGCTTGGTAGTTTGTAGCCTGCCAGGGACAGAACCAGTCCTGAACCTTACAAATCCCACCTGTTCCTGCTCGGATGTGACTGCCTTTGAGATTACTGCTGCTGAATAACACTGGGTTCCTGTTTAAAAAAAAAAAAAAAAGTCTCTTCCTTTTGTGCAGGACTGGTGGGGCTTTTAAGGCTACAGGGGTGATGTGACTGTGAGGGCAGAGATGGAAGAAATGGTATCCCAGATCTCTGCGGAATGGGCCTTTTCTTCCTGAAAAACGTAGCCCTCTGCGAGAGCGATTGGCCACCCCTCTAGTCATTCCATGCTTCCCCTTGCCTCACCTCTCCCTCCATCTGTGATGCCCTGTCAGGGAAGTGAAGGATGAGGATCACTGAGGGAAAGGATCTCCCTTCCCCATCCTTTGCTGGAAGGGGCAGAATCATGGATATGGGGCATTGCCTGTAATGAGACATATGTGTGAGGAGGTGATTGTCTACTATTGGTGTTTCAGGGGGTCATCATTCAGAATCCAGGCCCCATTGCTCGCGGCATACAAAGAAACAATGGTAACATTGTCCAGCCACCTGTAACAACTTTGGCTTGCTTAGTGGTTCCCCTGCTCTGTAATCTTCATTGGTCACATTTGTAAGTGTTCCCTGTCCCTTTTAAACAATCCAGGGGGGAGTGCCCAAAGTTCATGGGTGGAGAGAGATGAAGAAGTGGGGTGTAAGTGAGGGTACTCCAGAATGGAACTTCAATCCCTATGGAAGTCGTTTAGGGCGATGGGACTTGCGCTACTTTGAACAAAGTGGTTTAGCCTCCTGATTTTTCAGCCACCGCCCATTGGAGGAGGCTGGCAAGAGGGGGATGAAGGTGCCTGATTGAGGGTGCCTTTGAAGTGTGGTGAGGCGATCACAGAAATCAAAATGGCTCAGCACTGTTGACCTTCCACCTCTGTTCTGCCTGCCTCTCAGCTTTGTCAGGAGTAAATGCCCATCATGAGCCTTGATACAATATGTTTGATAGCCTCAGGCCAGTTCCCCAGGAGTTATGTCCTCTTTGAAAATAGCTCTTCCCCCCCCCTTTTTTTTTCCTTTTCCCCCTTTACATCCGCTGTCAAAAAGATGCAGGAATTAATTTAGAATGAAAGCCCATGACACCACCTCTGTTTCTCCTTCCATCAGTCCCGCTGGCAGAGCCAGGTGTAAGTCTTGTGTTGTCTACTCCCCACACCCGCACTGGGATTTTGACTATAGCTGAAAAAAATAGAGGGTGACTATTCTGTGTTCAGTCATGTCCAAGCCTGACCCCATTCCATCTCTGAGCTAGTTCCCCCTCAGTCCCAATGCATGGACCGGAGGCTAACCCCTGCACTTCTTTATGTAGTGTCAATTCACTGTTTCTTTGACTTAAAAATGTGGGAGGGGGGAGGAAGGAAGGGGGAGGCTCTTTTTGTTTGCTTTTTGCAAATAAATCGCTGACTTGTGCATTCACTGCTTTGGTGACACACCAGATTAAGAGACAGTTTGGTTCAAGGGCGAGGGATTGGACTGAGGAAGGATCTTTGCTTCCTATTCACAGGTTTGCTATTTGCTGCCATCTCTCTGCTTCTGTTTCTTCTCCCATTCTTTGTCTGTCTTAACAATTTAGAATGGAAGCTTTCGGGGCGGGGACGGTCGCCTCCTAAGTTTTTGTACAGCACCCAGCTCAGTGGGGCCAGTTCAATAGAGGCCTGTAGATGCTACTGGAATCCAAATACGAAATAATCATACATTGAAATTCACTGGATACACAACAAGCAGGCAGTGGCCATATGAGCTTCTCTATGCTTCCCCAAAAACTATAATTTAACCAGAGAGATGTAATAACTGGCAACGTGATCAGCAAAGCCCAAGAATGGGGATCCTGAGTTCTATAGGGTCATGAGGTCCTCAATTCTATAGCTGTCTCAGCCAAGGACTTGATAGGCAAATCATATAACTCGTCAGTCTTTTTGCCAAACTGTATTGTTATTGGGTATTTGTGTACCAGAAGTGACTACAACACGCTAGGTATTGTATGAACACGTACAGACAGTCTCTACCTCATAGTGCTTGCAGTTTCAGGCAAATAATCTGGTGCATAAGTCTCTGTAGGACAGGATGATACAGATACAGGCATGGGTTAGTTGTTGCATGGCATAGACACATAGGCTATGTCTACACTAGAAAAGTTGTTGACTTTATTAAGTCGATTTAACAAAACTCGACTTAACTTTTCTAGTGTAGACATAGCCCCTTGTTGACCTTATTAAGTCGATTTAACACTTTAAATCGACTTAATAAGGTTGATTTAGGTGCTAATCCCCATCCACACTGGCTTAAGTCAACCTAATAAGGTCAATTTAAGCGTTAAGTCGACTTAAAATGAGGTGTTATTAAGTCAACTTAACTTTTCCTTAAGTTGACTTAAGGAAATGCTTAAGTCGACTTAAGGAAAGCCCAGTGTGGACACGGAGTAGTTTAGGTCGATTTAAGCCTCCTTACGTCGACCTAACTTATAAGTGTAGATGCACCCATAGTGAAAGTGATCTCCCAAGGAGATGGCAGAGAAGAATGGTAAGTGATGGAGAATTGAAGGAACATGCTGGAAGTTGTGCTGTGGGACATGCCAGAGAGCAGGTCTTTGGCCCTGAGCGCAGGGCCCCAGCCACTTACAATCTGTCTACTCAGTGAGTGGCAGCCCATGGCAGGGTGTCTGAGCTCTGGCCCTGGCTACGATGTCTACACAGCTATTTTTAGGGCTGTAGCACAATCCATGTGATCCTGAGTCTGCCAATATGGACTCTGAGACTTCCTGCCCCTCACTGTGTGGACACACCCTTAACCACACCGTCTCTCATGTTGTTTAATTATATATATGCACACACCCATATATGATCCATTCCCATCCACTTGCTCCTTCCTCTTGTCATTAGAACTCTGGGAATAACCATTTTTTCACTTTGATAGCCAACTAAAAAGAGGGGAGGGAGGGGAAGAATTATTTTGGGTTAGTTCAAAGTGGATGTTTTAAAAAAAAATGGCAAAATAAAAAAGTCAATGATATTTTATTTTGGGTTGAACAAAATACTTCTTTTCACCAGAAACTAAACATTTCTTGCTTATTTTCACTTAAACAGATGTACTAGTTGAAACAAAAAAGGCATTTAGAATACAAAAAAAATGAAGAAGCTTCACTTTGAAAATGGCAAAAGAAAAGGTTTTGATGTTTTCAGATTATTTTTCCTGACCAAAATGCTTTGGCAAATTTTGACACATTTACAAAATGGTTCAGTAGACCCGAATCTGCCTTTTTCTCACACACGACCACCAACAAAACATTTTGGGGCCTGAAAAATTTCTAGCTTTATTTGTCATGTGTGCTGATGTCTCCAACAGTCAACATTGTTGAAGCGAGCCTGGGGTTGATTAGTTCAAGATTATCAAATGGAAAAATCTTCCTCGGTTCTGTAGGCGGCATCCTCTGGTGGTGTGTATCAACATAGTTCCATTGAAGCCAGTGATGCTATGCCAATTTACACCTGATGAGGATGTGCCTTTTGTAAACATTTTTAATGTTAATTTCCTTTAGGAAGGGAAGGTGGGGGGGGAGGGGAGAAGAAGAGGAAGACTGGGGGAGAGAGGTGCTTGTGGTATATGAAACCCATATCATGGCATCTAAAGACTAAACCAACGAAAATCTCAGTCACACAGAATGCTTTATGTCTGATCTTTCATTGTAAATGTCATATAAAGACAGGAGCTGTCTGATATTTCAAGGAGCAGCAAAGTCTGTGATGACATGCCAGAATCAAGATTTGCATATTTATTATAGATAAGCTGTCAAAATGTATGTTGTCAATTTCACCTTATACTCAGAATTTAATGATGCACATAAAGGACAGAAAATCTTTAATATTAATATTAATATGATTTTAGATTATAAGACTTCATTGTGAATATCAATCACCCAATCCTTAAGGACATGTCACTCAAGTTGATATAGTTTATAGAAAATTAATGTAATCCATTCTGTGTGATCTATTACAGGGGGTGGGGGTTGAAAGTAGGTGTGGGGAAGTAGGGAACAATTCCTACTTGACTACAATTAATACATTGATAACATTTGAAGAAGTGTAACTTCTGTCAGAGCTTAATCCTTGCCCGGCTATAGCATTTGAGAACTTTTTGTTTGTATGTAGCACTGTTCTCACCCTAACCTAGAATGGGATTCTCGCTTCACTCATGGATGCACATTGCTGTGTCAGTATTTGCATAAGCGGATTGTAACAGAAATGCTGTAACAGAACAATTTCCCAATTCCACTTCCCATGTAATAGCATAATGGAGGTGAGTGTAACAACCTCCATGTACTTTGAAGGGTGTGTACACCAAGGAAGAGGGGTGATTGATATGACTAGCAGTGTAGCAAGATGCAAATGAGCACAGGAAAACTGGGGCTGGGATTAAGGAAAGGTTCCTAAATTTGAGATCTATTAAGCTATGGGAATAATATCCCAAGAAGGAATGATGGAAGCCCTGGAGAGTGGCCTGTTTATAACAGAACTGGACCAAGAAACGGAGCATGATCGATAGGGAACACCACCCTGACCTTGGCAAGCAACTAAGGGCTTTGTTGCTGCACTGCCTTATATCTTGGACAGCCCTTTCCATCTGTGCAAATGGCAATCATCGCAGCATTTTACACTGATTCTGCACAAATGTGAATCATAGAATCTTAAGGCTGGAAGGGACCTCATGAGGTCATCTAGTCCAACCCCCTGCTAAAAGCAGGACCACAAGATTCAAGGCAATGGGAAATTAGACCCTAGATGATTCTCCCAGGTCTTTTCTGACTCTGCTGTCTCTCATGGTTAACTTCACCTACAGGGGTGGAGTTCAGAGTCTGACCAGAATGGATGGTCCTGTGGATTAAGTACAGAGCTGTGATTTAGGAGATCTGGGTGCAGTTTCCAACTCTACAACACTCTTTCTGTGCAACCTCAGAGAAGTTAATCAATCACTCTCAGTGCCTCAGTTCCTCATCGGGAGAATGGGGATAATTATACTTTCTTTCTGCTACCTTTTGTCTGCTCTGTCTATTTAGACTGCAAACTGTTTGGGACAAGGACTGACTTTTAATAGTTCATACAGCACTCAGTATAATGGATTGAACCCCTAGGTGTTATGATAACAAAAATAATTCCTACTTTGATGCCAGCTGTGACACTAACCTCCTGTATGAACTTCCCTCTTGTTGCCTCTGATTTACCTTCCGCTCTTCGTATTGTCCATGGAGATGGCAAACTCCTGGGGCAAGGAATGTATGTGTTTGTACAGCACTTTGCTCAGTGGGGCGCCGATCTCCATTGGAGGCTTCCGTCATGCCACTAACACCAGAGCAGAACAATGTAGTAGTCAGGCATTAGGGCAGACATCACAAAGATCTTCTCCTTGCCACTCATTGCAATCGATGTTGCACAAACACTGCATGAGAGCATTTTAAATACCAGGTATAGGTAGGCGGCAGGCAGAGGAGCTCTTATAAATATGTAAGAAATGAAAGCTAGTGTCGGGAGAGCCCTGACTCTTGGCAATGAAATCCTGAAAACCGGTTCAGTGCAGTTAGTTACTGCTGGAGTTTATATACATGCGTAGTCTTCTTATCTATGAAAAAGACAAAGTCAGAACAGGCTCAATAAATCAAAAAACGGTGGGGAGTGGAGGGAAATGAAAGAACTCTACTCACACTGAGTCAGCAATCTCTCATCACTGGAACTTTTAGCAGAGCAAATTGGTGTGGATTTTATGTTAGTGGCTCAGGTGATGGGGCAGGAGGAGGAATCACCTTCCATCTTATTTACATAGGTAGGCTGATGGATGAACACCTTGAACATTTTTCATTCCGGTAAACATATGAAAGCTTCCCTGGATAATGGCAAAACACTGAATCAGGAGAATTCTTTATCTCATGGCCACCTCTTTAGAGCAGCAGTGAAATGGCCAAAATCCCATTCCATTTATGAATCTTATCTGTCTTTCCCCCTCTTTGCTCACATATCTAGAGCAATTGTCCACCGGCTCACCTGTCTCCCATCCATTTTCTGTTGCCTTGATAAGCCATATAAGCAATGAAGTAACCCAGTAAGCCTGCCAGACTGTGCTTTGCCTTTCACGTATGGTCCTCCTTGTATCTGTGCATTTCTTGTCTCTAATATCTGCTTCTATCTATTAGCGTGTCTTCTTTCCCATGTTTTATCCGTTAATACCTCTTGTTCAGCTGAGGATAAACTCAGTCATAATTGCACTATAAAATGAAGAGCACACTACATGTCTCTTATTGCTCAGGGATCTGTTAATTGGAATTTATAAAGTTCAATAAACTGTAATCCAATAAGACCTAAACTCTTATTCATTTATCTTAGAGGTAATATCCATGCTGCCAGCAGTGCTCCGGAAGAGACTGAGCCACGAGCACTCACATGCACACACGCAATATGTGCATATTCTGCAGCTACACAGTAGATGTCCGTGTTCTACCTGCACCTGTGTTGTTTTGTTGATAGTTGGCAGCATTGAGGTAGGTCAGTGACTGTGTGAGAGGCTTGTAAGGAATGCTAGGGGAAGCGGTATTGCTGATTGAGAAGACAGCCTTTTCTCTCTTTCATAGAATCTGGAAGGGGCCATGAGAGGTCACCAAGTCCCCTCTTTGTCTGTACACAACTAATATCCCAGCATGGTATCCCACTGTTAGAAAGAGCCCTATTCTGGGTGATACGTTGAACTGAGGCCACTAAAGAATCCATGGCATGTGGTTTCCTAACGAAAAGTGTTAGTGCTCAGCAAATTCCAGCACATGTCTTCAAATGCTGCCTTCCTAAATTCCCCTGGCTTGACTGTTTTTCTTCAGATCCTGAGCAAAAGTCCTTTATTGTTTATGCTGGGGCCCATTCTTCTGTTTCAGCTCACACCTGTTCACAATTCGTGGCAAGTGAGTCATCCATTTGTACCTCAGTTTCTGACTTACGGCATCTTTGAGATCCATGGTGGTGAGGTGGGAGCTAAGTTTTCGGATGAAGTTTTCGGTGTACAAGTCTGTCTACACCCCCATTCTCATCTATGGGCCATGAACACTGGGTAATGAGAAAAAGGATGAGATTGTGGATACAAGTGGTGGAAATGAGGTTTCTCCACAAGGAGGTTAACTGACTCTCTGAGATAAGGTGAGAGGCTCAGCTACTCAGGAGAGCCTTGGAGTAGAGTGTCTACTCCTATGGATTGAGAGGGGTTAGCTGAGGTTGTTTGGGCACTGGTAAGAATGCCCTGGGTACGCTTCCTTTGTGACTATACCAGACATGTCCCACTGGGAGGAAACCCTGAGGCCGACCCAGGACACACTGCAGGGATTGTATCTCCTTGCTGACCTGGGAATCCCCTTGAAGGAGCTTCAACCTGTTGCAGAGGAAAAGGAGGTCTGGTTCTCCCTCTCTTCTATGCTGGCACTGCAACCCTCACCAGGAAAAGCTGCAGAAAGGGAAAAAAGAAGGCTCTTCCAAGATGAAGGCTGCTATGCAGATGTGGTGCATTTTCCAGATGGTTTCTGCATCCAAAAGTCACTGTAGTGCTGCTTGAGTTCAAGCAGAAAGAGACAGCTGTGGTGGCGCGTACTCCTAGCCTATATTATATTTCAAGTTCTTAAAATAAACAGCCACCTGTTGACTAATATGGAGGCAGATTGTATGCCATGTATTTCTGTCTCAAACAAGTATGCATTATGTAACATGATCCTGGCTGAGATTTCACCAAATGTATCTCGGTGATAATGCAACATGGACAGGAATGTATCAAGCAGATGAGCTAAATAGACAATCTGATAACCAGTGATTGGATTAATTTATATGTTTGGAAATAAAAAAAAAAATTGGGGTCTAAATTCCTCTCTTCAGGAAGCACCAGGAGTTATAGGTAGAGTATGGGGGTGGTATTCATTTAGTCCTTGTCCATTTTGGAAGATAAATATGAATAGGAATGTTGAGCTGTTTTGTTTTTTTTTATTATTATTATCATTGAAGACATTTGTGTATGAATGTGTTTTATTTTCAACTAGTAAGTTTGAGGTTTTGTCAGAAAAAAGTTGAAAATAAAAAGTGGGTGTTTCTTTTTCATTTACATTGTTCATTATGGCATAAAACCATTTCCCAGACAGTGGTACACCGTAACGTGTCGCTTTGTGTTTGGTTTGTCATTATCAAAGGTCCTGCTGTTCTCGCCAGTAAAGGATGCCTGATAGAGTGGATGAAAAAGAGGATTTATTATTATTGATTGGTGGTGGGTGAACTTCAAGACCGAGTAAGGCATGGGCCGTTCCTACCCAGTCTTTACTCAAGTGAAAGTCCAATAGAGACAATAGGAACAACATCTCAGCAGGGACTGAGGGTACAATATATCTACACTGGAAGTCGAAAAACAAAGAAAACAGTGTGTTCTTAACTTGGGTTACCTCAATTAAGTTAAAATAGCAGTGAAGACACAACAGCTTGGCTTTAAATTTGGTATTAGTTCAGGCTTTGAGGCCAGCCTGTGACTAGCCTGAGTTAAAAGCCAAATGTCTGTGTTTTTTACTGCTAATTTAACTCAAGTTGCTTAATCCACGTTAAGAATTTCCAGTTTTGTTCAGAGTTGAAATAATCCTGAGTGAGAATTTCAGATCTTTGACCAAGGTTTACATTAGCACCGATTTTTCTAAGGACATGTCTATACTGCAAACAAACAAAACATGGCAGCAAGCTTCGGAGCCTGTGTCAACTGATTCAGGGTCATGGTACAGAGATCAGTCGAAGTCCCCACCTATTCTGCACCTTGGCCTCTGAAAGCCAGTGAGGAAGTAAGGGACACAGCCTGGGGTCCAGCCAGAGGGGAACATCTACACTAATTTAGCCCCACGTAATGATCACTAATTAATTAACCCACGCATGAGAATTGCTGTTGTGGGTTTTTTGTTTTTGTTTTATTCCTGTGCAGACGTGCCCTCATAAGTGTGTAAAATGTTTTGGGAATGTTAAGAGACTTGAATGGTCTTCTGGTTGACAATCAATCTTTCATTGGATTGAGACTCAAGAGATTTGTAGAGTGTTCAGTTAATATTGTGTCAGGGCCCAAAGAAATGGTTAAATTTCTCTTAGTAGTTCAGCACTTCTATGCCAAAATCAGTTGATTTCCTTCTGCAAGATGCAACTGGTATTTTTTGATTTCAGTGATATTTGCTGTGGGATGATAGAGGTGCAGAAATCTGGAGGTAGTGTGAAAATCTAAAATCCTTTTCAAAGTGTTACCCAAACAAACAGAGTCCTGTGGCACTTTTAAAGACTAACAGCTTTATTTATAGTATGAGCTTTCATGGGAGAAAATCCCACTTCGTCAGACGCTTTGAAGATGGGAAACTTACAGAATGGGAGGAAATTAAAACATAAAGTATACAATGGTGAACATCAAAGTGCAGCTAATTTCAGATAAACTGGCCTGCCTGTGCCCACTCTCTATTCAAGACTGCAGTTTGGGTGACCAGATAGCAAGTGTGAAAAATTGAGAGAAGGGATGTGGTGTAGTAGGCATTTATATAAGACAAACCCCGAATATCGAGCCTGTCTCTATAAAATCAGGACATCTGGTCACCCTAGGCCTGCAATATAAATGCTTAAAATCCATGATGGCAAATGCTGTAAACTAACCAGTGGTAACATGAGGTGAGGCAGTATATATAAATGTAGCTCCTGCCCTCAGCAGCTTTAATAATAGAAAGCCAAATACGTAAGAGAACTGGACACTTAAATTAAAACAGCCCCAGGTCATCCATCAAGGAACGTGTCAACTATAGTAATATCTTCAACGCCATCTTCAGCTACATTGCAACACAGGGCTTTAGAGCAGTCAAATCTCTCAACTAGTCCTGATCATGATTTTGATTTTCACTGAGTGAAATTTCAGCAGGTGCCTGCAATGAAGTGTATGCTTAATGCTGTGTTGAGCAGGGATTGTTTCCTGAGTTGGAACTTACTGGACAATGGATCCAGTTCTGCCTTGGTTTGGAATGAGGATAGCAAGGTTGCATGGGAATCAATGAAGGCTGATTTGGGACAGCTTTTGTCAAATAATTCATCAGGCCTGTTAGGAAATACTTCTCACTGACCATGAGGAAATAACACAGTGTCATTAATTAGTTATTAATTTCATGTATTCTTTGCATAGCGTCTGTAGTGTGATAGGCAGTTCACAATCAGACAAAGTTAGTAATTAACATCTTTAAATCGCTTAGATGATGGGGAAAAGTGCTGTGCAAATGCTAATAATAATCTAATCTGACATTTCCAGGATTCTTTTCATCCTGAAGGATATAAACGATACTTGGCTAAATTCACTTACTACTGAACTGCCTCTGCCTCTGGGGTGGAACACAGCTCTTTAACAGTGAATCATGACCTGTGTGTTAGTTTAGTGGTGGGAGTAAAGATGAATGCCAGCCCTGATTGAAAATGCAGTGGGAATACAATATTTAATATTTAGCCTAATAGTATGATGATTAATATTTCAGTGATATCTACAGGCTCCAGTTTCTTATTGGGCCCCCATTGTACTCAGCCCTGTACAGACATGAGATACTGTACAAATATGAATGTCACTAGATATAATGTATAAAATCAGGCCTCTTGGGTTAATTAGTTACTATTGCAAACAGTGCAATGAGATCTTTGAAGGCCATGGCAATCTGGACCTCGGGTTCGACATCTCATCTGAAAAGTAGTGCCTCTAGGAGTAGAGGCAAAGATTCTAATAAAATAATTACTCTTAGATCTATATTTAACTATTTCCATTTCATATGCAGCCTGATTTTTCAAAACTACCAAGCACCCTCCAACTCTGATTGAAATCATTTGAGATGTTTCATTGCTCAGCAGTTTTGAAAATCATGCCACTTATTTTATTTTTTCTGTTCAGGCATTGATTTCTAGTTCCTTGGTGTGTCATGGTGAGATGTGTGTCGGTTAGGGTCACATAGAGCTTTGTGTATTTAAGTAGCAGAGTTCTCTCTCTTTTCCTTAGCATATGGCAGTTCATTTTCCTTCCCTTTTCTTTCTCTTTGAGTTACAATCCAGTTTTGCTGATGGTGTGGGGAGGAATTTTGTTGCTCCTTTGGTGAGAATGCTATGGAAGTCTTTTACAGCACAGCTAATATCATTTGTTGATTGTTCATCACAGTTAGATACATATTAATTTGATTTTTCAATGATTGCTCTTTTAAGATCTGTCTTGTATTGTTCCCTCTGAATCTTATGCTCAGATATATTTCTTGGGTAGCGTCTAGAGATTTTTATGATGTAGTGGCATTTGCTGCTGTTTGCTGAAACATAGGGCACGCGGGCTATAGTCTGAGGAGCATAACTGGCTAGTAGTTAGAATTAGCTGGAAAACGGAAAGTATTTCATTAGAAAAAAATTGTGAGAAACAAAAAAACATCATGTCATTAAACAATTTTCATGGAATTTCCAGGTTTTTTTCAATAAAACAAATAAGTTCATTTTAATTTGAACCAAAACCAACCTAAGCTTTCGTGGGCTGCAACCCACTTCTGCATCTGATGAAGTGAGTTGCAGCCATGAAAGCTTATGCCTGAAGAAATGTCTTTAAGGTGCCACAGGACTTTCATTGTTTTTGCTATATACAGACTAACACGGCCACCCCTCAAGAACTCAAAACCAATCATTTTTCAGTTTTCAAATTTTTTTAGAAGAATGTGAAACATTTTCACCAAAATGGAGAGAGAGAGGTTTTTTTTTTTTTTTTTTTTCCCCCCCCCATAGAAAAAAAAATTTGTTGAAAAAACCCCCTCTTTTTTTTTTTTTTTTTTTTTTTTTTTTTGAGGGGGGAGGCGGTCCAAAAATGATTCATCAACATTTTTTACGCACATCTACAAGAGTATTTGTCACGGAAATCTAGCTTCATTACAGAACAGTCACCCAGTTGCCCTGTGCTCATTTATGAATCAACAGGCCCAAGGAGTCCTTTCTTGCTCTCCGGTTGAGAATATATTTGCATAGACTTAGGCTGTGAGCTCACAGTGAGCTGTGTACTGTAAGATCTCTCGTATAGCCGCTCAATGTCATTGGCATAACAAAGCCCATGAGGTATATAGGCATGAGACGTTCCTCCTTGCATAGTGGCTGTGCATACTACTGCTTACGCCACCCCTGAGCACCATCAATTTTCTTGACACAGGTGCTAATATAAACATGGCCTTTGTGCTTTCTTTCCATTTGAGTTGATGATGAAGTCAAAGCTATGGCTGTGTTTTTGTGGCCTACTTCCTCTCCCTAATACGTTGATTTCTGTCAGTGGGAATGAAGTCTGGGTCTCAGCCTGCGTGGGCCTTTGTCTTCATGAGTAAAGATTCTCCTCAGTTCTTGAAAGCTGTTGATTTTGGACGGGATGCTTGGGATCGATACAATGTTGGTCATAAGAAGGGCTAATAGGTGAATGCTCTAGAGAGAGCACAGTGGTACAGATCAGAGTGCAGGTGTAGGAAGTCTCATTGTTTGAACCACAGGTGCCTTTATCGGAGCAACGTATTTTGCAAGCTCCTTGAGAGAAATTAGGAAAACACCAAAGGATATGCTTTGCTATGTCGTTAAGGTGTGCCATTGCAGTGCCTTGTATCCACAGAAGCAATATAGAAGGCATCTCTGGCTCACTGGGCTTCCTGTAGTGTGATCGTATCACATCATATTTTCTAAACAAAGCTTGAAATTTGGGGCTTGTTTCCAAAGACTGAAAAGAATAAACCTTTTCTATTCCAGCTTCTTTGCTGTAAAAGTGATTATGTTCATAATGTTATAAACACTGACTCCCAGCTGGACTTCTGCTGAATGTCCAGAATTCGGATTTGGGAATTATCTATCTGTTACATGTAGTAGCGTTTGAATTTTGGCCCACTGTTGAGCTGTGTAAATTGAGTGGTGCCTCTCTCTGCTAGCGTAGCTAGCACCTCTCTCTGGGGTACTTGACTGTCTGGTGGGAGTGTTATTGGCTTATGGTCTAGGGTTCTGTTTTTGATTAGAGTCATCAATGTTCTGTCTCCTGATTTGTTCAGCTGTATTTTCTTGTAGAGGTGATAATCTGGGGAGGAAGGAGGGAATATTTCATTTACGTGCAAACCACGTGACCACCATTTAGTATGGATTAGCTATTTTATAAATGGTCCCTTTTTATAATTGTGAGCAGATTTTCTCCTGGGTAAGAGAGAATCTGCCTGCTATAATTTAACTCACCGGATGCTGCATGAAGGGGAAACAGAGGAGGAATGACGTGACTTCAATTCTCTCTCCTGCCGCCAGCCAGGTTTAATGGAACATGTGTTTTACTCTGTATGTTGTCAACAGGATTAAACTAGACATTTTAATAGCTCTTCCCCATGTCACTTCCCATTCTTCTTCTCTGACTCCTTTCACAACTTCCTCTAGCGTCTCTAAGTATGTATTGCATCCGCTCCTGTTCTCCTCAGTTAATATTTGCTATCATGGAACATCGTGTAAATGGAGTTTGAATTTCATGGGATTCAGGTACTGGAAGAAATACCAAAAGTCTGATTTGCTCGGAATATTCTTTCTTCTCCTTGTTCTGCATGCGTGCGTGAATCTCACCCTATATATACTCAGATAATGTGCAACTCAGATGTCTTTTGTGTATCTGGAACAAATTGTGCTGGCCTTTTGCCATGAGATGAAATCACACAGTTTTGCATTACACTCTCAGAAGCCTTAATTAGTGAATAAGGCAGCTGTATTCTCTCAAAAAATACATCTATCAGTATGAACTACTGCATGATGGTCCAAAAGAAAACATGCCAGTGTTTCTCTCTGCACTTACAAGTCTCACAGAGTAGGTAATTTGGGCAGGAACCGATTTTCTCTGGGCTGTACGTTTTATCCCAATAATAAGAAAAGCTGAAATGTCTAAACCAAATGTCTGTAGTACATTTGGATGATGAGAATGAAATGTGTTTATGTGGAAATGACATGTTCTTTTCTATCCTATCTAGTTACTTCTATGGACTTTTTCCAAAGGCCGTTTTAGTCTAGTTCAGCAAAACAAACAAGGAGTCCTGTGGCACTTCTAAAGATATTAACAAATTTATGTGTCTATTTATTTTTCTATGGACTTTATCACTACAGTAGTTAGTTGGAAATCATTTTATTTTCACAGGAAAAAATGCCATTTTTTTTTATATTTGGCAAAAATTTTCCTTTTAATTTTTTTGGGGGTGGGGGTTCTGATGAAAATATGGAAACCATTTTTTTTTTTTTTTTTTGGTGTGTGGGGAGACTGGACTTGGCTGGAAAACCCATAGAATAAAAGGCTTAACAATGAATGAAATAATGAAGTTGCTCCAAGGCAGAAAGTAGTGGAAAGATTTCATGCAACTCCATTGTCACAGGTGAGCTGATGGACGGGAATTCAAAAAGTAATTAATGATTAGTGTATGTGAGGGGGATGGGGAGGGGTTGAAAAATCAGAAGCCCAGCTCTTTCTGGTTTTGGACGGAAAATGATTGGTTTTCAGATGTGGAAAACTAGGGGAGGGGATTGGTTTTATGATGAAAAACCAAGAAAACTTAGAGGAAAATGGGGGGGGGGGCAGAGAGGAAAAAAAGATGTCATTTAAAACAATTGTTTTTTCATAAAACACAAAACCAAAGTCCATCACCACCTTCTTCCAGTGGGACGCTTCTGTATCTACGACGTGAATGGCTTTTTATTCTCACAAAACCACTGTGCGATAATGATGTGTTATCCCCATTTTACAGATGGAGGCAATTTTAGCTCACACAAGCAGCCTGTAGGCTGGGCAGGGACTGAACCCAGTTTTCCTGCATCCCAAACCAGTGTGTCTCATTCCAATATACAAACAGCATTTCCCAAATGATAAAGCCCTGGGTTCTCTTCCCGGCATTCCCAATCCTTGCCAGGTTGCTTTGGTCAGGATACTTCCCCTCTCTATGCCTCATTCTCACTTTCTGTAAAATGATTGATATTGACAACTTTTGTAAAGTGCTTTGAGATCTACTGAGGGAAAGCGCTATACAAAAGTAATTTATTTACATTGTTCTTTGATCCTGACATCCCCCTACGCTGCCTTCTACATGCGTTTGATTAGTGTATGTGAGGAATTGGTTAGGATGATCCATACATGAGACTGGGGCGTAGCCAGCCTCTGATTTCTGGCCAGGCCCCTGCAAGTACAGGGTGTGCCCAGTCTAGGGCAGCTTCCAGAAACTGCCTCCCCCGCTGGAAGGGGAGAGCCACGGTGCCTGAGCCGGAAGCGGTGCAAACTTTGCTGCCTCAGCCATGCGGCCAGACAGCAGCCAGTGGCCACAGGCGAAGCAGAGGCTCCAGTACCTCAGCTCCACTCACAAAGTTCCCAAAGTTTGCATCGTTGCTAGGGGCTAAAGTAGGCGTTCCTCAGGACCAAGTGGGTGGGCCCCGGCCCACCCGGGCCTACCCAGGGCTACTCCCCTGACATGAGATGACATCAACGCAATGCAAATTTAGATTTCATATTGTTTGTGGTAGGGGTGGGAGGGCAAGTGGGAAAGTTACCTAATGATGAAATCCATGCAGTAGTCTCTCATGGAAAGTGACAAAAAGGTCAAAACGAAGGGCTGGAGCTAGTTGAAATTTTTGAAAAGTTTTAAATTCCCCCAAATAGTTAGGGGGAAACATTGACCATATTTTTCTTTTCCTTTCTCCGTACCAAATATAGAGCTGGATGAAATTTGAAAATTTTGTGCAGGGAAATGTGATTGATTGATTTTATTTTGTGGAAAAGCAGCATGAATTTTAAGGTAGTGTGGGTAAATTTTGTGAAACTTCTCTTCCTTCTTTTATCCATAATCAGTTTCCAATTCCTTTCTCTAGTCTTTGTCTATTCCTTTACAAAATACTGACTCAAATGTGGGCCAACTATAATTGGGACCTCCAGGATGAAGGAGAGTGTCCTAGGGTATGGAGTTTTTTTTTGACTGATTAGCATCCACATCTATGCACTGCTGGTTTTAGATTCCAAGACAAAAAGGTACCACTGTGATCATCTAACCTGAACTCCTGTACAGCACAGGCCAGAGCATCTGCTCAAAATCATTCCTAGAGCCGATCTAATAATGGAAACTCTACTGAGACCCTTAGTAAATTGTCCCAATGGTTAATTACTCTCCCTGTCAAAGCATGCCTTATTTCCGGTCAGAATTTGTCTAGCTTCAGCATCCAGTCATTGGCTCATATTATACCTTTCTCTGCTAGATTGAAGGGCCCATAATCAAATATTTTTTTCTCCAAATAGGTCCTTATTGACTGTGATCAACTCACCCCTTCGCTTCCTTTTTCTTAAGCTAAATAGATGAATCTCCTTGAATCTCTCATTATAAGGCATGTTTTCTAATCCTAGCCAGGGGGTGAGCAAAATCTTATCTGAGTTACTGGATCCTCTCTGGTGCTTGGTGCCTTCCTGGCTTTGGTCTCAGTGTTACCATCAACAGAGCTGCTCTCTGATTCTTTCCCAATGGATTGTGGGGAAACGTCTTGTTCCTCTGGGCACACAGGTAGAATTGTGGGAAGGCACTGAAAGACCATGAGCACCTGAGTAATTTAACCCATGTCTTCACTGCAAAGTGGGTGGAAGTGACTTTAGTCGGTAGACTCAGATAAATGAGCTAATCTGGGTTAAAAGCACTGTCAGAAAGCATTTGTGTGTGGAAGGAAGGAGTGGTTTGGGGAAACCTCCAAGTAAGAGGTTTGATTACCTCTGCAATTAACATATAAACTTAGCTTCTATTTATGTTCAACTGTTAACTTGGACTCTTCTCTGGGTTTTAGGCTATAACCCATGACCCCCTTCCCCACATGCTGCTTCCACACAGAAAAACATCTCACCTGGGCTAGATGACCTGGCTGGGGGTTGGAACCCACCTAATTTTCACTGAGAGCACAAGATAAATTATTCAAATGCTGATAGTCCTCTGATGCCTCTCCCACAATTGCCCCTGCAGGCCACGCAGACTCTCCTGTAATTAATACACACAGCTGGGAAAGTCTCGGCAAAAAGAACCCTGTGATGTGCTCCCAGGTACACCCATGCGAGTTAGGAAACAATAATGAGGGCAGGGCTTTGCAGTGTGGTTGGCTAGGCTAATCTCAGGGCTCAGACCTGGGTGCCGATCACCAGAGTTAATGCCTTTAATGCTCCTGCTGAGAGACGCAGGGCTTAACCTATACAGTTTTTTTTTTAAAGTAATTAACTTACTGCAGTCCGCTCCTGTGCACACTTTTCTATCGATTTAAATTGACTGAAGCAAGCTAGTCCAAAATATACTCTTTAAAATCAATGTGTGTGTCCATGGTAGGCAGTGGTAGCTATTTAGATTGCTATATAAACCCTTTGAAGGCCAGCCCTGACTAACTGTGTGTGTGTCTTCTCGAGGGAAAGAAGGATGTGTTCTTGCCTCATGTTAGTGAACGATGTGATTAACCCTAAGGCTGAGCCACTGTAGCACCTAAGTGAAGACCCTACAGTGTCATGAGAGAACTTCTCCCACCAGAGTAGTTAATCCACATTCCAAAGAGGCAATAGGCCTGTTTGTAGGAGAGCCAATCCCATCAACATCGTGTTGTAAGGTCTGTATCGCTACATTGCTCGGGAGTGTGGATTATTTGCACCCCTAAATGATGGGGTTATTCAGTATAGCTCTGTTGTGTAGATCTGGCCTAGGTAAAATTGTAGTGAAGAATAGGCAATTTATACCTGTCACACCTGTTAGCGGGTCAAGGCATGGGAAGCCTAAAATTTTACTTTTTCTGCAAGAAGAGCTTAGTGCTGTGCAAATTACTGATTTTTTTTTTCCCATTTAGCTGGTGAGGAGACGGTAGAATCATCCCCATTATAATCATTAACCCATTGGCTAGGGCGTGAAACATTTCCCCCCACCCCACTTTTCTATTTGATAAAAATTCCAAAACATTGACGTGCCCTAAAACTATTTATTAGTAGTAGGAGGAAATTGCAGCGAAGTGAAAATGAGAGACAAGGTGAGCAGAGTAGTATCTTTTATTGAACCAACTTCTGTTGGAGAGAGAAATGAGCTTTTGAGGTCCATAGAGGAGCTCAGACGCTTGTCTCTTACACCAAGAAAAGTTGGTCCAATAAAAGATGTTACCTCACCCACTTTGTCTGTCTCATATCCAGGGACCAACACAACTGCAACGCTGTAGTGTACTAAAAAACCCGTTAGGTGCATCTCTCTGCTTAGGACTCCTAAGCCTGGGTAATCTTAGGCATGTCACTTTTCTCCTCTGGGTCTCTGTAATACTGGGACAGCGATACTGGCCTCTTTTATAAAATGTTTTGAGAGCTACTGTAAAGAATAAGGCATTAATGTTATGGTACCTTGCACTACGGCAGCCTGGACTGTGTACATATTCCCTGTAGAAGAAGGATGCAATAACTGTGGGCTGTCAATCCAACAGCTGTCACTTGTCAGGAGAAGAAAATGTAAGGACTTCTTAAAAAACAAATGTAAATGTGTAAGGGTCAAAAGCGGAAAGGCTTGTGAGCGAGGAAAAGAAGCTTCTGTGGCCAAAACAGCTTTGGATGAACCGTACAGACCACATCTTTGCAGTTTCATGACTGATCTAACTGCCTTGTATAAAGATTGCAACCTCCAGTTCTCCAGCAATAAAAATTCACAGCGAGAGTGACAGCAAAATGTGGCTGAAACGTCTGTGGGGTTTTTTAGGGTTTTTTTTTTTTTTTGTTTCCCTAGGAGATGGAAATTTGTAAACATCTTTAAAATTAGAGCCTAATATTGGAACAATGGATGCCAGCTCTTTGCACCGTGTGTGCTCAGAAAGATATTTCTGATGGTTTTCTCTGGGCCGTATCATGGATTCATTTATTTATATTTTATTTAAAGGGATCTTGCATTGCTTCCGCATGGGCCAATTAAACTGAATGGAACAGTCTTGCAAGTGAAATACATATTAGGAGGCAATGTTTACAACCCTGAGATAGTCTAATATTTGTCATCCTGCGCTGAGATTAAAAATATTGTCCACTTCAACCTTCGGGTAGTAAGAGGAAATAATAGTTAACTCCACCTGGTAGCTCTTTAGGGTACTGTCAGGGAATTCTGCAAGTAGGCTAAATATCTAATACATAAAATCATACATTAGAGTGGCTTGAATCAGTGTTGTCTAATAGACTCTTTATGGCTGTTAATCCCCTCTCCACCTATTAATACTCACCCACACAGGATGGCTGATCCACTGCTCCCCCCAGCATGCAGGAGCATTCTGGGATAACTTGGGACTGATGAGGGATAGGAGGAGCTGTGGCCAGGAGACTCCTATGAACTATGATGACCCGCCGAGGCCATTATAGCGGAGGATGCAAGATCGGGCAGGCCTCTGAAGTTTAATGGGGTGTTGCAAGCCACGTTCCCTGTGTCCTTTGAAAGTGTCTCTGCCGAGTCCAGGGACCAAGTGAACAGAGCATCTAAATTCCACAGCAAGGGGTAATGTGCCAAGCTTTGGCGCATTCGGTTCAGAGGTGAAACTTAGAAGTGGTTGAAAATTCTCCTGTGGAATAGTTTTCCATTGGAAAATCAGATTTCGTGGACGGAAAAGGCTTCTGCCTGCTCACCCGCCGCTTCTATATCCCAGTTCTTTGGCAGCCCACCTGGTGGTGATTCTGAGAGTCGGCACATCTGGACTTCATGGCAGCCTGCCTGGTGGGCTGTCAGAGAGCTGGCAGTCCAAGGCGCTCACTCCAAAATTTCTTTTTGATTCTTCTGAACCCACATTTTTTGGACATATTCCTCCCATGGAAAAAATCCCCATATCTGACTTCTTGTTACACTTCTGAATATTTTTCCCCTTCCTGAAAGGCAAACTTCAGATTTGATAGCAACCTTCAGCTACTTGAAGGGTTGCTCCAAAGAGGAGGGAGCTAGGCTGTTCTCGAGGGTAACAGAGGACAGAACAAGGAGCAATGGTTTCAAATTACAGCTGGGGAGGTCAAGGTTGGTTATTAGGAAAAACTTTCTCACTAGGAGGGTGGTGAAGCATTGGTTACCTAGGGAAGTGGTAGAATCTCCATCTTTGGAGATTTTTAAGGCTCGGTTAGACAAAACCCTGGCTGGGGTGATTTAGGGGGAGAGGTCCTGCTTTTTAGCAGGGGGTTGGACTAGAGGTCCCTTCCAGCCCTATTATTCTATGATTCTAAGCTGCTCCTGAGAAGAAGGTACTACTATTGGATAGAGAGAGAAGGGTCACCGAGCTGGAGAGACTGGGTGTGCCCTTCGTAGATGGGAAAATAGCTAGAATCCAGCTCAGGACTGCAGTGAATTTGTCTTACCATGTGGGGATCAGTCAGAGGCCTCAATGGGTCTCCACCTGTAATCTACTGGATGAGATGCCTGGGCCACATCGCCAACTGTTCCCCTGCTTTGTCTTCCTCACCCTGCTATTGGCTACGTCAGCCAGGGAAAACAAGTGCTCTCTCCCCTGCAGGGTCCAGGTCCTGGGTGGCCTCCTGACGATGCTCATGCTGCTGGTCCGTGCTCTGTGAACAGAGAAATTCAGCGCCCAGGGCTTGCCCCTTGGACATCTTCTTCCATGACGAGCTGTCACATACTTGCCCATGTCCCATCCTTTCAACAGCCAAACCATGCCCGTAGGTTGGAACTTGTGCGCTTTTTAGTCCCATTCCACTCATGTCACCTTTGCATTGCCATGGAGATGGTAGTTGCTCCAGGAGGTTTCTGGAACCTGAGGAAGCTCACTTCCCACCTTGGGAGCTGCTGACATGGAGCTAAAAGTCAAGCCCCCATCCAAATGTCTTGCTTTTCGGAATGACACAATTTCCCCCTTTTGGGGGGAAGATGGGAGCAGCATGCAAAACAATGTGTCAATTTTCCCAGAAAGCTGAGGCTGGGAGATGAGATTTGGTTTTCTCCAGGGTTCATAGCAGTTGACTGGGAAAAAACAGCTTGAAAATTCACCTTTTAATTAAGTTAGAACATTTGTTTTTTTTCTGGCACTGAACATCTACTGGGTTTTTGGTGTTTTTTTTTTTTCAGCGTGTCGCACTCTCATTGCTGTTTTTTGTTCAGTCCCCAGCCTCCTGCCTGTACTTAAAAGTGGAGATGATGTGATTTTTATTGACTGTACTCAACTACCTATTAAGAGCCCACAGAATTTCTTTTGTGCCAGTGGGAGAAAACTCTGTGATACCCTGAGGAAGAAGTTGGAAGGAGAGGTTTTATTAGAATTGTTGAAATAAGGGCCTGGGAGATGGGGCTCTGAGTTCATTCCCACTACTTGCCCATTGACTTATTTAACAAACCATGGCCACATATGTATAGATACTAAGACCCTCAGTGGGGCTTGAACTGAGGACTTTGGTGATGAAAGGACAGAATTCAGCAGGGAGAAAAGCTGGTCCAATAAGATGTCAGGTAACCAAGTTCTATTCCTCGCTCAGCTACAGATTCTTCAAGTAACCTTTGCTGTGTCACTTTATTCACTGTATGCTAGATCACCAGTCCACTCACCTGGCAACATACCTGCAGCCACTCATGGGAGGGGGAACATTGAAGCAAGTGGTAACATTTTCAGAAGGAAAAGCTCCAATGAACGTGCCTTCATCCAAACCACCACCTGTGCTCCGTGTGGCTGGCTTGAGTGAAAGTGGAGGTCGACTGGGTTCCCTTCAGAGGCAGATTAGATAGGGGCAAGTATAATTTATGAAGGCTCAGTGTTCAGTTAAGTGAAAAGTGATGAAAGGTGCGGTGAATGAGGGCATCGGTGCACCCGTACATTATCCACATATCTATGCAAGTTCACGTTCAGTTCAAAGCCAGCCCCGAAAATCAAAATGATAGCAGAAACTGTACTGCCAGTGTTAGCTGATGCCATGAGGCTTTGCTCTGGGTACCGTTCAGAGTTTCTCAGCAGAGTACACGGACGTAATTAGACAGCGAGTGATCTTTGAGGAAACGCTTGGCTTTCATAACAGCCATACATTTCACTGCCACCTTTGATCCCAAAGTGCATTACAAAACTGTGTCTATTCTTTAGCCCTACTGACATTCAGCCACTGATGGGGTGACACGCTATAGCTGTTTAGCAGAAAACAGCCATGTTACACAGCAGTCTGGAATGAACGCTGAAGAAGTATACTGTATCAAATTGAGACTTCAGGAGGAATTTAGAAATTAGAATTAAATTAGAATTTGAATTATCTGAGCTAATGCCCTTAATTCTTGGAGGGGGGGGGATCCTTTATTATTGCAGGGGTGCCAAATATGTCCGAAGGACTTTCTTCCCAAACACATAATATAAGAGTATATAGATTTGAAAGACCTAGGCAGGATGGGGTAAAGGGAATCTATAGTATGTGCAAAATTTCCTTGAGATGGGAATGTTAAGATTTAAGTTTGGAACCGTTTTATTACCAAAATAGAGGGCATAAAATATCTATGGATAAGAGGCAAAATATCAAAGTAAGCCTTGGAATTGTTTAAGAGACAGCTCTCAATCAAGCCCACTACGAGCAATGCAGGTAACCAATCATTTCAGCAGTCAACCAAGATTTAAAATGTTGTACAGTCTCCCACAATAGTTACTCATTTATCGGGAGATGATTTCCATAATTCCCTCTGAGTTCCAGTATTTACTTCCTATTGTTTAGCATTCAACACAAGACTACACCGCCCAGGGTGCTCTTCCTGTCATCATCCTACGTTCAGATACATTGTTTGAAGAAAGACAAGGAAGGAGTCCTCTGGCACTTTTAAAGACGAACAAATTTATTTGTCGCATGAGCTTTTGTGGGTGTAATCCAACCTCATTAGCTGTATGAAATGGAAACTGTAATCTGTCGGGTGAATAAATACGTACTGACATGATGATGACACCTGAGAAGCTACAGTTTCCATTTCATACATCTGAAGAAGCTGGATTACACTTACAAAAGCTTATGAAACAAATAAATGTTAGTCTTTAAAAGGAGGGGCACAGGACTCCTTCTTTGTTTTGCTCATCAGCTATGTCTACACTAGAAAAGTTAAATCGACTTTGTTAAATTAACTTGATAAGATCGACTTTAAGTCGACTTAGTTGACCCTATTAGCTCAACTTAAATCCCATTCTACTCTTAACAAAGTCGACTTAACTTTCTAGTGTAGACATAGCCCCTTGTCGACCTTATTAAATCGACTTAACACTTTAAATCGACTTGAAGGTTGATTTAGCCACTAATCCCCATCCCTACTGGTTTAAGTCGATTTTAAAGAGTTGACTTAAGCCTTAAGTCGACCTAAAACTAGATGTTAATAAGTCGACTTAAGTTTTCCTTAAGTCGACTTAAGGAACAGCTTAAGTCGACTCCATAAAAACCCAGTGTGGACAGGGAGTAAGTTAGGTTGACTCAAGGAGGCTTAAGTTGACCTAACTTATAAGTGTAGATGCACCATCTAGACTAACATGGCTACCCTTCTGGAACATGGTTTGAAGAATTGAATTGCATTTCCAAGAGGAATGTTTCCCTTATTGTATAGCCATCTTCTGAGATATCACTGCCAAAGATGTAGTTGTTGGGTCTCAGGCATAAATGATTTTTTTTCAAGTGGGTCCCAACTTGGTATCACAACCTGTTTTAGGTCCATCTCTTACGGACCTTTCCACTCTCATTCACAGCCACCATTAAGATAGTCTTTGCCACCAAAAAAGCTTCAAAAGCCCTAATGTAATCTATCCAAGTTCTTATGCATTGCCCACACCTGTAGCTGACAAACAGCACTCGACTGCAGGTTCTCTTCTGTCTGTGGAGCTGAAATAGAAGATCCTAATTCCTTTTTGCCAGGCCTCATGAATGTGGTGACCATGCTAGCTGACCAAATGAT
This sequence comes from Pelusios castaneus, assembly GCA_007922175.1. Classification (NCBI taxonomy): domain Eukaryota; kingdom Metazoa; phylum Chordata; order Testudines; family Pelomedusidae; genus Pelusios; species Pelusios castaneus. The sequence goes on along the minus strand of ML685885.1, from coordinate 3,517,902 downwards.
GGTGCCTCTCTGGATTACATGGTCTTCCCAGATTACAACATGTTTCATCTACTGGTTTGTTGAGTTCAGGATCAAGCTCTCTTGAGTACCTTTAGTGCTTTTGGGGGACACCAGCTGCCCATTGCTATCTCTGTCTGTCACTAGCCAACCGCTTCTCTTCCTCTCCTGGTCTAACTTCAAAAAGGTGGGAATACTTTGTGTTTTCTTCCTCTCTGACTGTGTGTTGGAAATCCACCTTGCTCTGAATAGTATAACACACAGGCTAGTGTGTCTGTGTTCTGCTGTCTTCTACTGCTTAGAAGCAGGCATCCGCCCCCATGATTTAGGTAGGGTAGGAAGCAGGTCCATTGGATAGGGCAGTGGAAACATCTGGGTTCATAGAAGCATAGAATAATAGGGATGGAAGGGACCTCACGAGGTCATCTAGTACAACCCCCTGCTAAAAAGCAGGACCACTCTCCCTAAATCACCCCAGCCAGGGTTTTGTCTAACTGAGCCTTAAAAATCTCCAAAGATGGAGATTCTACCATTTCCCTAGGTAGCCCATTCCAATGTTTCACCACCCTCCTAGTGAGAAAGTTTTTTCCTAATATCCAACCTCGACCTCCCCAGCTGTAGTTTGAAACCCATTGCTCCTTGTTCTGTCCTCTGTTACCCTCGAGAACAGCCTAGCTCCCTCCTCTTTGGAGCACCCCTTCAAGTAGTTGAAGGTTGCTACCAAATCGCCCCTCAGTCTTCTCTTCTGTAGACTAAATAAGCCGAGTTCCTTCAGTCTCTCCTCATAAGTCATGTGCCCCAGCCCCCTAATCATTTTTGTTGCCCTCCGCTGGACTCTTTCTAATTTGTCCACATCCTTTCTGTAGTGGGGAGCCCAAAACTGGACACAGTATTCCAAATGCGGCCTGACCAGTGTTGAATAGAGGGGAATTATCACATCCCTCGATCTGCTGGCAATACTTCTGCTGATGCAGCCTAATATGCCATTGGCCTTTTTGGCAACAAGGGCACACTGTTGGCTCATATTCATCTTCCCGTCCACCATAACTCCCAGGTCCTTTTCTACAGCGCTGCTACTTAGCCTATCGGTCCCCAGCCTGTAGCAGTGCATGGGATTTTTCCGTCCTAAGTGCAGGATTTTGCACTTGTCTTTGTTGAAGCTCATGAGGTTTCTTTCGGCCCAGTGTTCCAATTTGTCCAAGTCTCCCTGGATCCTGTCCCTGCCCTGCAGAGTATCTACTATTCCCCCCAGCTTAGTGTCATCTGTGAACTTACTAAGCACGCAGTCTATTCCATCATCAAGATCATTAATGAAGATGTTGAATAGAACCAGCCCCAGGACCGACCCCTGGAGCACTCCACTCTTTACCGGTTGCCAACTAGACGTCGAGCCATTGATTCCTACCCGCTGAGCCTGTTGATCTAACCAGTTTTCGATCCACCTTACGTTCCACTCGTCCAACCCATATTTCCTTAACTTGCCAACGAGAATGCTGTGGGAAACCGTATCAAAAGCCTTGCTACAGTGAAGATATACCATGTCAATGGAACTTCCCGCATCCACAAATCCAGTCATCTCATCATAGAAGGAAATCAGGTTGGTCAGGCACGATTTGCCCTTGGTAAAGCCATGTTGACTGTTCCTGATCACTCTATTTTCCTCCAAGTGTTTCAGGATGGATTCTTTGAGGACCTGCTCCATGATTTTCCCTGAGATTGAGGTGAGGCTGTTCAATTCAAAGCTCCCCCACCCAACCTGTGGGGTGACCTTTACCAGGTCACTCAATCTAGAGCAGTGGATAGGGCACTGGACTGAGACTAAAGAGACCTACAATCTATTCCCATCTCTGCACAAGTCTGCTGGGTGGTGTGGTGCAAATCACATCAATTCTTTGTGCCTCAGTTTTTCCACCTGTAAAATGGGGAAACAATAGAGACCTTTTATGTAAAACACTATGAAATCTACTAATAAGAAATCCTCTGCAAGTTGTAGGCGTTATTACCCTGTGGCTGAGTTCCATTGTGTTAAAATGGGGGGCAATAATTGACTATTGTGCAGGGTCGGCGGGCCATGAGGATGGATTCCATTAAAGATTGTGAAGCACTCAGATACTTCTGGTAATGAAAGCTTTATATGTAAATTAATGTTTCATAGATCCTATATTGCTCATGGAGACCTTCCAAGTAAGATCTGCCTGTGATTTGACCCAGGGGAGTACGAGTTTGATCCTCACTATTTGTGACTGGCTATAGCACAGCAACAATGGTAAAGGCCTGGCTGGCTGAGGGTTTTGTACGTAGTCCGTTTGCAAAGTAACAGCCCTTGTTAAGTCATAATACAGAATGGGAAGCTGAGGCAGAAAAGTGGTGATTTGCCCAAGGACAAAGAAGTGAATGTGTCACAGAGTTGGGATTAGGATTTTCCGATTCCCACACTGGCATTACGAAAGCCTGCCCCCTCCCTCAACACCGTGCAAAGTCATTGGACTGGATCCAGTGCTAAACTCGGCTGCTTGACAAAGCGTGATCTTGGTGTTTCTAGAGAGCCAGGGGCTCTGCAACTGCAGTAAATTCATTGCGTATTGTGCAGGGGACCATTAGTTAGCTTATTATTAATACATGTGTGGGCTTTAATATACCAGTGTTGTATCTGTCAGCATCTCTACCAGGTTTGCTTTTGTCCTTTGTGTTTTCCCCAAACAAGCTTAGACAATTAGTTTCTTCTTGTTTCCTAAATTATTTTTGCTGCTCCTAATTATTTCACACTCCATATAAAAGAGTTATTGGGGTAGGTAATGGGAGGCGAGGGATCGCGTTGCCGGCAGCGGGCTGGTGAGGCAACTTAGATTTCTGTTAATTATTTATTTATTTGCTTTGCGGTGTTAAGATGATGTGAAGACATCCTGGGGGCGTTCTGGCGGGTCCTGGTCTGTGGTTTTACAAACGGAACGGAGAGCGGTGTGTTTAGACAGCACTAGACCAGCATGGAGAGCAGTTCTCTTTTACGTCCTCAGATGGATGTTACTGTCTAGAAAAGCAGAGTGATATTATTCCCTTTGTGCTCCTAGTACCATTCCCCATTCCCATCTCTTTCCATCGCCTCCTGTGGATGCAGGCAGTTTAACCCCATCTAAAACAGCGGTGCTCAACCACTGCCTTGGCACACATTACTGCGTCGTCACATAGTAATAAGTGTGTCGCGGAGAGCCAGGGAGAGAGCTGGATTCAGCCTGGTGGGGAGATGGGTTGATGTGTCCTGTAGGGTCATGAAACCCCGCCAAGTGTGTTGTGAGCTGAGAGCCACTGTTCTAAAGCCTCCGTTACGGTTTTGCATCTGTCTGGATCAGACCAGATTGGGGATCAGATTGGACCCCAGGAGGATTGGATTGGGCCCAAGGGTGGGGCCCGGCCCTGAATTTATTTTCGGGCAGTGACACCCCTCTCTTGGGGTTGAAGGTCATGAACTCTCCTCCCCATGTCTTGTAGATGTGGTTAGCAGACGATCATAGGAGGCAAGTGTGTGATCCAGTCCTACACTGGGATAACATTCCCTGGTCATTGAGAGGAGAATCTATCTTTCATGTGCTGTGTTTGGCCTAAAGGCCTTTTTAGGTCTAGATGCTTCTGAGGTCCCTCTGGATCCCGAACAAGCTCCGGAGCCGTATCACCCTATATGGCCCCAGTACTTTTGTCTGCTGTGTACCTGGTGTGCCACAGACGATGTGAAAACATCACAGTCCCCTCCATGGTAGAAACACTCCTTAGGTGCACCTACACTGGAAAACTTACTGAAGTTGTCTTAATCTGCTAGTGTTAGCAAGCTCAGATGTAAGTTCAAATCGTAGTGGTCAAATGCTTGAGCTCTCTCTGCTTAAATTATGTTGCTGTACTTCTGCTGACATTAGCTATAGTATGGATACTAATTTTGGTACCATATACAAAGCCAGAGAGTATAACCTTGAGCAGGCTCAGCCTTCCCAGCTGGTAGTGAAGCAGCTGGTTTGTCCTAAAAAGCTATCAGTATCATACATGTTCTTTCTGTCTTAAGGTTCCAGCTGCTCTTAGGGGATTATTTGCCTTCATGTAAGCCCCTCTCCTCTGTTTGTGAAATCATGAATTTCTCTGCCAGCAACTATTCCAGTGTCACAAGGGGCATAGCTGGAAGGAAGAGGTTTGTGGTTAAGGACAAAGAGGAGAACTAGCTTCAATATCTGGCTCTTAGACTTCCTGAGCTACCTTATGCAAATCATGTATCTCTCCACATCTCAATTTCCACATCTGCAAAATAGAGGAGATGTGATGCTGAATCAATTACTTTTCATAAGATGCTTTGAGATCATTGGATGGAAGTAGGGGTACATGAGTGCAAAGTACTATCCTTATCACAAGCAACAGGAACCGCTTCATCCTTATGAAAAGCAAAGGTCTCAAACACCTTATATTGGAGGGAGTTCAGAGAACAACACCCAAAATAACTAAGGCTATGTCTACACTTGTTAATTTAAGTCGACTTAGCATGTCTCGACTTAAATTTTAAGTCGACTTTGGGAGGACCCTACAAAGTCAAACTAGAGCATCCACACTGGACGCCTAGGTTGACTTGTAGGGGCTAGGTGGACCTGGAACTGGTCCATGGTGGCAAGGGGGGCACCCCTTGCCAAGTGCCAGGGGGCTCAGCCTTTGCCCCATTGTACCTGGGTACAATGGGGCAAAGGGGGACAGGGACCCTGGCATGGCATGGGGCAGGGTGGGCAGGGCTCTGCCCTGCGGGGGGACACTCCAGGCTCTCCCTGTGCCATCCCCCCTGGCAATGAGGGCATTGGGGAAGTCCTGGAGAGCCCTAAGTCGACTTAGAGTCGATTAGGGCTACTCTACGTCTACACTGGCTTAAATTGACTTTAGAAAGTCGACTTAAGCCAAAATTCAACTTAAAATGGGGTTTTACAAAGTTGACTTACTTTTCCTTAAGTCGACTTAAGTAGCTTGCTTAAGTTGACTTAAGGAAAGTGTAGTGTAGACGTGGAGTAAATTAAGTCGCCTTCAGCAAGCTTAAGTCAACTTAATTTACAAGTGTAGACGCACCCTAAGAGCTGCAGAAGAGTGATTTTTATAATGAATGAATAGGTGGAGCTGAGCCACGTAGTGTCAAAAGGGTGGTTTGAGGTAGACAAAGATACGGTAGCTATTTTAGTATTTGACCAGTGTAAACAGTGCAAAAGGAAAGTACTCGATTAAGTTGTTCAGTACAAGAGTGGGATGAAATTAGACCAAGGAAGACTTAGGCTAAATATGAAGCAAATCTTCCTAATGCATGGTCTAATATATTGTGGAATCATCTCCCAAAGGAAAGCTCTATCTCTTGGGAAGATTTTTACCTGCCTGTTCTAAGAAATGGTGAAAGGGTTCCACCGAAATGGATTGCATGACCCAGAGGGCCTTTTCCGTCTCCAGCTGCATTGCTTCTATGATCCCCAGGAGTGAGCAAATATATACCAAGCTGGGGAAAGGGAAAACCAAAGAAAATATGAAAAAAAAACCCAGCCAAAATTCCTGTAAATAGAACATTTGTCAGTTTTCCATGAGGCACCGGTGGGTCTTTAAGCTCCTCCTGACTTTGAAGAAATTGAGAGTGAGTGCAATGTGTGTAGATATATATTTGTTCTGTCTCTGCGGGGTGAGTTGGGGGTAGAGGAGGGCTCATTCATTTGGCGCATGTTCCATTACAAACTTCTCGGGAATAGATCAAATTAATTAAAGGAGAAAAAATGGGGCTTTGACAGGGTATTTGGTTTTACAGGGCTGTATTGGTTTATGGTGTTTTATGAGAAGCACTTATACTACTTTTTAAGTGAGAGATTACTGTGCCTTTTATAAAAATGAAGAGAAGACACACTTCTCTAGCTTTTTCTTGCTCTTGCTAAGTAGATGCTATGGTTGTTTGCGGTCATTATTTCCCAATAGAAATGCTACATTCTGGAGCACTGCCTGGAAAGAAATGGCTTCAGAGCATAGATTTTACAGGCAAAAGACCTACCGAACCGAAAAACAAAGCCCAGCACAACAGTAACTAAGGCTCTTTAGGCAGGAGATGAACTAGTACGTTTCCGAAAGAAGGCCACCCCAATACTGTGTTTTATAGCCTGAGGACTCCATCAAATCCCATTCTACTCTATTGCTCTGCTACTATTCAGTTCTTTGGCATGATAGCATCTCAGAACTTCACAAGCATTAACTCAGCATCAGGGCACATACCGCTTTTAGGTAGATAATGTAACATTGATTCTTTTTTTATATATAGATAAGTAAACTGAGTCATACAGAGGCTGGGGCCAACATTTCAGATGTGGCCATTGATTTTGGGTGTCCTATTTAAATCATTTAGGAGCTGATTTTCAGTTCTTCTGAATGCTTTCAACTGTAACCAAAGCGAGTAGGACATTTAGATGCTTATTGTGTCATTTCATAGTTGCTAGTGTCCTTTGGGTGCGTCTACACTTGCAAATTAAGTTGACTTAATTTAATCTGCGTCCACACTACATTTTCCTTAAATCGACTTAAGCAGTAACTTACGTCGACTTCAAGAAAATTAAAGTCGACTTTATTGAACCTTGTTTTAAGTCGACTTTGCTGGACTTTGCAGAGTAGTCCCTTAGTTGACTTTAAGTTGATTTAAAGGGCTTCAGGGCTCCCCCACTGCCCTCCCTGCCAGGGTGGCTGGCACAGGGAGAGCCTGGCATGCCCCCCCAACAGGGCAGGATAGAGCCCTCCCCACCCTGCTCCTATGCCCTGCCAGTGTCCCTGTCCTGCTCAGCCCCCATTGTACCCAGGTACAATGGGGCAAATGCTGACCCCCCTGGCACTTGGCAAAGCGTGCCCCCCTGCCACCGAGGACCTGTCCCAGGTCCATCTAGCCCCTACAAGTCAACTTAGGTATGCAGTGTGGACGCTCTAAGTCGATTTGGCAGGATCCCCTTTAAGTTGACCTCATTTTTGAGTGGGGACATGCTAAGTTGACTTAGTTTAACAAGTATAGACATAGCCCTTGACTCCTCTAAGTGAGGTTAAGGTGTAGTAAAGAAACATTTGTTGCCTTCGTCCATGGTATTGTCCCATATAAAGCTGGGTTGGCTTGCGATTTTTTTTCCATTCAGTGGGAAATTCTGTGATTTAAAAAAAAATTTTTTTCCTTTGTCAAATTTGAAAAAATTCAACATTTCCCACGAAATAATAGCCACCTGTGCCCCAAAGAAATGTTCTGAGTTGATCAAACCTTTTTATTTTGATAAAATGAAAATGTTTTATTCTGCCTTTGGTCTGTCTTTCTTTAAAAAAAATAAAAAACATTTAAAAAAAGAATGTTCATTTCTGAAAGACCTATTGAAACAAAAACAATCAGAAATTTTCATCCTGAAACATCCTGGGACATTTATAGGGGGGAAGTGTGTGGTTTTTTTGTTTTGTTTTTTTTGTTTGTTTGTTTTTTTTTTTAATCTTTCTAAACAAAATTTCACCAAACTAATGTGTTTCCCAAATTTTCAAAAAAATGTGATCCCTCCCTCAATGAGTTTAACTGAAACATTTCCAACCAGTTCTACTCCTGTCCACAGTTACTCATCCTGCTTGGCCTCTTTCTAACCTTGGATATCAGTGATTACCAGATAAATTTTCCTACTGCCAGCGATGTTTGGAAGCACTGGGAATTTTAAGAGGCCAGATAGTCACTATCTTGGGTGGCACAATGAATCCTCCATCTTGGCAGAGGATTAGGGCAAAACTACAGTGTTGGTGACAGCTTCAACAGCGTAGAATTGATTATTCAAGTTTGAGCGTCTATAAAGATGCACTCAGTCAAACTCTGAGTGAGCCGGAAGTCGATTGGGTAAGACCTACCTGGCAAGAAGCATAGCGCTGATTTGATGGGAAGGGATTTCCTGTCGAATCAGCACTGTGGGGACCCTGCGGTAAGTAGAAGGTAGGCAGTCAAAGGGTGATATGCAAAGTATTTTAAGTACTTTGTGTATCTCCCTTTGATTGCTGCTGAAATCACGTGGCAGTGTAGAACAGGGCTCTAACTAGTTGACCTATGTGGTCTTCTAACTCTATGGTTCTGTGATTCTAAGCATTTGCCTTTGGCGAACACAAGAACCCAAAAATGGCACCGGCCTTCCTCTCAAACCAAACTACATGGATCATATTGGTCACAGCAGATCTTCCACCTCCAAAGCACCCACCTGTGGAGGGCCACAAGAGTCAGTCTTTCCAATGTATTATTAAACATCCATGTGAAACTGTTGGGAGAGCTTTTGAGACCTCAGGCAGATGTGCAAGAAGTATATGATGACCACCCAGCCTAGCTCTACAGCTCATAGGCATCCACTGGAAACAGCACATCTCTCCACACTCTCAATTCTTAATCAAAATCAGTAGCTTCAAAGAAGAGCTGATGAAGCCTGAACACAGGGAAAGCTAAAGTGATGCTGGTAGAGGATGGACGTATAAGTTGGAGATGGACCTGAAGGTGAATAAGGTGGATGGGCAAGCTCCACTCCATGGAAGCAACATCTCTGCTCCATTTCTTGCTTCTTTACTCCTGTGCCCTCACACAGCTTAGCTGACACACCTCAGACCTGGTCGACAATGCCACCTGTTACGCCAGAGTCAGTTCTTTCAAATTACATCTGCTGTCATTCACATTCAATTCTACCTAGGTATCTAAGACCTAGAGTTCCCATCTGGTCACCTCACAGTTTTTAATATTATTTTCCCCCATTTTACAGGTGCGGCACTGAGCTCCAGAGAGGCTAAGTGGCTTGCCAAAGTCAATGGTGGATCAGGGGGAATGGAATACAAGTTTCCAAAGCCCCCACTCATAGTCCTAAATATGAGACCAGCCTTCCAATTGTGAGTGGTTTCATGATGTGGGCAAAGGTCCATTAGGTCTATCCAACCCATTTATGTTTGCGACCTAAGGCAGCCTACAGGGGTAAAAGGCCAGCAGATTAAATCTTGAAGTATCTTCCCACCCACCCGTTTGCCTTTAATATTTTATTGTTAATGGATTAAACTAAAAAGGGATTAGCCATTTCAATTTATATTCTGCTGCTTTCTGCATTTAACATGCTCACGGTAAGTGATGAGTTATTGACTATTTAAATGTGAATCCAAACAGTCTCAGAGAGGCTGCCTTATCACTGGTGATACTAAATCTTAGACTAAAAGGGGAGACACGTCTTTCTCTTTTCAGTAACCATCAGGGTTCTGGTCTCCCAGTGCCCTCCTGTTCATCCAGCACCTCAGGTTTTTCTCTGGCCAGCGTGTAATACGTCAGTGGATTAACACGTGTTAAGTGTGTGAAATTTAAGCTGTATTATTGATATTGGGTTCAGACCAATGTGTCTGCAAAGTGGCTTAAAAAGAAGAGTTCATCATAGAATAAAGCACATTGGCAGGAGATCGGTTCCACTTGTCCTTAAAATTGTTCCTACTTTTCTCTTTTTCAAAACCAATCACATAGATTTAAATATAAAGACTTTGGGACTCAGGGATCTGGCCTTTGAAAATAGACAGGGATATGGAAGGAACTGAGTGTCTCATGGAGAGAGAGGCAGGAGCAGCAAGGAAGGGCAAAGGATTGGAGCATCATAAGTGCTGGACAGTTGCCTAGGACAAAACCTCTACTGCTGAAGAGATGCGCGTTCCAGTAGTGGTATAGAACCCTACTGGTGGGATTGCTCTGCAAATGGGGGCATCTCTAAGGCAGACTCATGAACAGGAACGAGTGACCTTTAATGTGTGCCCCATAAATGATTCACGTTCAATCAGGGTAGGTCAATTCAACATGGGGTCTTGTGTGGGCATGGGGGATAAAACAGGCACAGGCTAATCCTGAAAGAGGATCTTGTAATGCACCAAACTGGGATGCTTTTGCCATAAAGTCTCAGGAAAACCTTGGGTGAATCACTTAACCTCTCTGAGCCTCAGTTCTCCAGAGGTAAGATGGGGATGATAAAAATTTCTTCCTTAGATCTGGCTTGTTTGACTCTAAGTTGTTTGGGCATGGATTGCCCCTTGCTACATATAAGTGGAGTTCCTAGAGTGATGGGAATTCCATATTGGCTCAGACTTCTATGGGCTGCTGTAATAATCACAGACTTTAAGGCCAGAAGGGAACATTGTCATCATCTACTCTGAGCTCACGCATATTGCAGGCAAGAGAACCTCCCCCATGCCCTCCAGTACTCGATCCGAAATCTCTGCATTACTGTAGTCCTCAGATCATGAGCTAAAAACTTCAAGTGACAGAGACTCCATCATTTACTCGAGTTCATTTCAGCAAGTTACTCATGTCCCATGCTGCAAGGGAAAGCAAAAAAACACAAAACAAAACCCCGCTGCCAATCTGAGGGAGGGAAAATTCGTTCCTGACCCCAAATATGGTGCTCAGTTGGACCGTGACCATGTAAGAAAGACCCACCAGCCAGACACCTGGGGAAGAATTCTCTATTGTAACTTGGAGACCTCCCCTTCTGGTGCCCTTTCCAGGCCATTGTAGATGGCCCTCATTTCCTTGTAGGCAATCTCATCATACTGTCATCTCCAGGACTGTCTGGGGGGGGGGGGCAATGGGGCGATTGTCCTGAGACCCATGGTAAGGTGGGTGCCACGCTGCCCTGCTTCCAGTGGGGCAGTGTGGGACCCTCACCACTGCCTCCCCCACTGCTGTGCTTTGGCTCGCTTGCTCCCCACTACATTCAGCTGCCAGGCCTGGGGAAGTGGAGCCCAGAGGCTGGGCCAGCCCGCCCTGCCCCTGGGGGCGGAGCAGTCAGTCCAGGGGAGGGGCGGATGCGTGTGGCCTGGCCTCTCTAGGCCGGTCCTCCCTGTCCCCCCACCCTAGCACAGGGGAGTGGGGGGGCCGGGGGCCCTGCACAGGCCGATTGGCTCCACGCCCCTTTGGGACGGTCCTGATCATCTGCATAAACACACCAAGATCAGTCTTGAAACCTATTAATTTTTCTGCTCCCACTGCTCCACCTGGAAGGCTGTTCCAGAGCGTCACATCTCTGAATGGCTAGAAATCCTCATCCGCAATAACACTTCTCCCAACTGAAGTCAGGGAGAGATGGGAGAACCCAGCACCCTTTCGGCTCTACAGTGGAGATACCTGGGTCCATCCATACCCAAGACAGAACATCCCATTCAATTTGTTTTCATGTCTGTGCAGTAGAATATCTTGAAAGCAAATAATTTCTCCCCTGTATGCCCAAGCAATTCTCCTCTTAGCTGTGCACTCGGGAAAGCTGTGTGTCTCCATGAGAATGTGGAAGCAATCAGCGTGAAAATGGAGACATAACTCAAGGAGGAAGAAAATGGAAACATCTTCATAAAATAAGTAGCATAAGATGGCTGTAATCCAGAGAGACACACTGGCGGCACAGGCGAGCTCTTACCTTCCAATGTGTTGAGCATTTAAAAATAAAACAACTTTCCAGGAGCAATTCCCAGGGTGTATTATAGCTCTATTATATCTTCTGCTTTTGGACGATCTGGGAGAGTGCAGAAGGGCAGTTCAGTATTTCAAGTTAACTTCTTGTTTTACTTTCGGATGGTGTTGTAACAGAAATGACTGAGAGGTTAGATGGTTTTATAAGTCCCATTTATTGTGAGCGTTCATTGAAGTAGGGTGTTTGGGGACAGGAACATGAGGTAGAAGTTTGGTTAGCTCTTAGAGCACTGGCCTTTAATTATAAAAATAATATCTAGCCCTTTCTATCTTACCTTTCATCTGTAGGTCTGAGAGCACATGATAAGGGAGGTTAGTGTCCTTATCCACATTTTACAGATGATGAAACTGAGGCACGGGGAGGTGAAGTGACTTGCTCAAGATCATCCAGCTAGTGGCCGAATCCAGACTAGGATCCGGGTCTCCTGAGTCCCATTAGGGAGTTCAATCCGCTACCTCTCCACCAAAACACACTTCAATGAGTGTGATCTCGTTAGGTTGGAAGCCGGGTGATCAGAGTGCTGGGACTCTATTCTCCACTTGAACTTTGATTCACTAGGTGAGCTTGCTGTTGAGGGGAGCATAGCCTAGAGGTTAGCCAAGCATCCCGGTGCCTAGTGTTTCTTGTCCCAGCCCTGATCGTAATTTGCTGTGTGACCTTGCATGACCATTTTCATCTCTTTACCTCAGTTTAGCCGGTTTTTAAATACGGTTGATAAATTACTCCCGGGGTGGCTTTGAAGCTTGCTTTTGGTCTTCGGGTAAAAGACACTACATTAATGCTAAATATCAATATTTTGTATAATGTCTACCAGTGATTGCACACCAATTCATGTGTATGCAGTGTTATGAATGCAAATTTAGATGCATGTTATGGAGTTGTAGTAAGAATACCTAGGAAACACATAGGGTGCATCTACACTGGCACCTTAGGTCGACCTAAGGATGCTTAAGTCGACCTACAGAACTCTTTGTCCACACTGGGGTCCTGTTAAGTCAACGTAAGCGCTTCCTTAAGTTGACTTATTAACACCACCTCTGAAGGTAGGCTTAAGTGACCTTATTAAGTCGACTTAAAGCCATGTAGACGGATATGTCTACACTACAGGCTCTTTTAAGTCGACTTAACAAGGTCGACTTAACTTGATTTTAAGTATGGACGCTCCGTTAAATCGACTTAACAAGGTCAACTTTAAGTCGACTTAAAGTCGACCTTGTTAAGTCAATTTAACGGAGTGTCTATACTTAACAAGTGTAGGTATAGCCACAGTGTCTTTTGTCTGAGGACATCAAAATACTTTAAAGAATTAAGCCTCTTTCTTGTACACACACAATGGTGCAACAAGATCATTGTCATTGTCATCATTTTCTTCTTTCCCCGTCCCCATTCAGCATCAGTGATTTTTGTACCCTTCTTCCAAAACTCATGGTTGTAAGCCAGGCAGTCATGAAGATTGATCTCTCTCTGAGATCTGCTGAGATCTGGCCCCCATACTAAATCTTTGTTTTCCCCCTTGGGCGTTTTCCATCCATAATCATTACAAGAACCATTCAACCGATATATCTCTCCTCCCTTTGTTGGTTGTGTCCCTACTAATGTAGCCTAGACTCCCTCAACTTGTCTTCACTAGGAGGCCTTTTTACAACCTTGTTTTGTTTCCGGTCATGGAGTGCCCAACCATTTGACCATCTCAACATGTTCCTTTCTATGGCTGAGAGCATAGTGATTTCCCTTGTGACAACTAGCAAGTCTTTTTTCTCTACATTAAAATGGGTTGAATTAGAAATTTGCATACTCTCCCCTTTATCTTTTGTCACCGAAAACTGGGGTCAGTTTCCTCCATTTTCACCATGTAGCTTTAGTACAGTGCCGGGCATCAATCAGATGGCAACCATTGTCATCAGTCGTTGGTCCTAAATATTTAAATTATTTCACTCTTTCATGTTCTTTGCATGTGGTATCCTTTGTGGTATATTCCCCATGCCTCAATTACATAACCTGAGTCTAAAGAACAAGCAAATGTTCACTGCAAGCCTAGTATACATAAATCAGTCTTGCCACTGTTCTCAGTTGTCTTCTTCACACATTGCTTAAAAAAAACAAGGAGTCCTATGGCACTTTTAAAGACTAACAAATGTATTTACCGCATGAGCTTTCATGAGAGAAAATCCCTCTTTGTCAGACTCTTTGAAGATGGGGAACTTACAGAATGGGAGGAAATTAATTTGTTTCCCATCTTCAAAGCATCTGACAAAGTGAGGTTTTTCTCCTACGAAAGCTCATGCGATAAATAAGTTAGTTAGTCTTTAAAAGTGCCACAGGACTCCTTGTTTCTTTGGCTGACCTAGACTAACACGGCTACTCCTTTGGAACAGATTACTAAGTCGTTGGTGAATGGCCTGTTCCAGGGTGGCTCCTTACATGTATTCTCACTTACCATATCCCTGGTAGCCACAAAGAAACAGGAGCTCAGCATGGACCACTGAGGTAGGCCAATATTTACTGGATGGTATGGCAAGGCAGAAACGTTGCATTAGCAGGCATTGGGAATGTCTGGATTTCATGTGTGAAGAAAACATGAACAGGTGTTACAAACACAACAAAATCTTTTATAGCAAAGGATTGAAGAAGATGGGTTTTGTTTTTAAGTTTTAACATTTTATTGGGTTTTGTTTGGTTTTTATATTCTTAGGGGTGGGTGTCTTTCTGCTAGGTGTTGTACAAAACCGAAGCCAAGTCAACACTATAAACTCACATCTGTATAAGTACATCACTCAGGAGATTTTTTACACCCCTGAGCACCGTAGTTCGTTGCCACCTCTCGCAAAGGTGAATTAACTACACTAATGGGAGACTCTCTCTCATTGACATAGCAGCATCTTCATTAAAGACTACAGTGATGCAGCTACAACTTTTTAAAACGTAGACCTCTTCCCCCCTACCCGCCCACTGAAACAGTCCCTGCCCCTAACAGCTTATATTAGAACTGTGCAAAAATCAAAATTTTGGTTCAATAGTCAAAAGAAGAAATTGAGGGTGTGGGAGGAGAAAATTCAGGTGTACCCATAATTATTTTTTCATTATTTTTGGCCAGTCAGAAACATTAAAAAAATTGTATCAAAGGGAATGTTTTGTTCAACCCCAAATGATATTTTTTTGCCTTTTTGAAAAAAATATAGTCGAAGGATGATTTGAAATGAGAAATCATTTTGGATTAAAAAAAATCAAGATGTTTTATTTTATTATTATTTATTATATACACAATGGGCTTAAATTACAGCAAGGGAGGTTTAGGTTGGACATTAGGAAAGGTTCCTAACTGTCAGGGTGATTAACCACTGGAATAAGTTGCCGAGGCAGGTTGTGGAATCTCCATCATTGGAGGTTTTTAAGAGCAGGTCAGACAAACACCTGTCAGGGATGGTTTAAGAGGGAACATGGTCCTGCCATGAGTGCAGGGGATGGGACTCAATGACCTCTCATTGTCCCTTCCAGTTCTTATGATTCGGATTTTTTAACCAAATCAATATGATAAATTAAACATGAATAGTTTTGCTTGACCTGAAATCTGCATTTGCCCAAGTGGGGTGGGGGAATGTTTTATTTAACAATCATTGCCCAACTCTACTTACAATTTAAGCAGATGAGATGAGGAAACAGAGTGTCAGAGAGATGTAGTAGCTTGTCGAGGGTCAAATCACCAGGTTAGTGACTGAGGTAGGTTAGAACCCACATATTTAGATTGGTCGTCTAGTGCGCTAACCACTAGACGGCCATTATTCCACTATGTCTAACGTACTGGTTTTCAAACCGTGGGTCAGGACCCAGTAATGGGTCATAGGCCCTCAGGTACTAGGCTGGAGAGCATTGCTGAAAGATGTAATTGTTAGGCCATGGGCATAAATGATTTTTTTTTTCAACTAAGTCCTGAGAGAAAAAATGGTCTAACGGCACAGATCTCAGAGGGAGAATCGAAATATAAATGCCTTTAAAACTAATAACAGAGTCTTGTGGCACTTTTAAAGATTAACCCTAAAAGAGCCACAGGACTCTGTTGTTTTTCTACAATAGACTAACACGGCTACCCCTTTGGAATTTTAAAATTAATGCACAAGAGCTATTCCCGAGGTAAATATCTCTTGAATTGGGGGTCTGACATCAGCTGCCATTTTGCTGAAGAAAGTAACGTTTTTTTTAAAGGCTGGAATT
Organism: Pelusios castaneus; assembly: GCA_007922175.1. NCBI lineage: Eukaryota > Metazoa > Chordata > Testudines > Pelomedusidae > Pelusios > Pelusios castaneus. The sequence continues at coordinate 3,502,195 of ML685885.1, read as the reverse complement.
CAAAATTGTCACCCTTGTGCAACTCGATTTTGCACGTTGGAAGATGTCCCCATGTTAGTAGCACCAGTAGCAACGAAAGAACGGCAAAAGAAGAAATTTATCCTGAGTGGATTTCTCACAATTGTGGGTGGAAAAAATATTTATTGGGCTTTTCAGGCAGATGTTCATGGCAAGCGCCATTTAGAACAAGGATACACATACGCTTCCCTTGGTAATGGTGACAGAACTTCTGCAGGATTTGTATGGATTCTTTTGATTTGGCCAGCAGGGCATCACTGACGGAGTATACCGTATTGCTACAGCCTGGTCCTGAGAATGGGAACAAGCAGAGGGAAGATAGGAGGCGCACAGGAGTGTGTATAATGCTGCAGCATGGGTATGAGCCAGAGAGCAGAAGAAGAGGTGGGGCAATTTGGGATGCTGAAGCAGAGTACTGAGTTGGGAGCAGACCTCAGGGTAAGAGAGAGCAGAATGTTTGCTCCCCAAATGCTATTGTGCTGCACTGAGTTGGGAGCAGAGCATGCCAGGACAGGCACAGCTGGGCCTTTGGATTAACTCTTTCCTTTCATCGTCTCTCACAACCTTCGTATCTTTTTGTCTTAGTTAAGTCCAGCTACGGATCATGACAGTCAAATATCAGTGCCCTGCTTCCTGAAGCAGGGGACAGAAGGAGCAGACCTGCCTGAAGATCAGGAGGCCTGGCTATCAGTTTCTTCTGCTGCTCTGGATGTGTAGTATAAGGTGGGATCTTCAGTCAGAGAGTTTACTCTGGCCCCTTCCAGATGTATAGCTGAAACAGCAACGTGTCTCATTCTTTTCCTTGGGAGCCAATTTGGTAGCAAGGCAGATGAATGGTGAAACCCAGACTCTTGTCAATGCAGAGTGGTGGTAGTTTTAAAAAAAAAAAAAAAAAAGAAAGGGAGATGAGCGGGGGGAGAGAGATTGTCTTAAAAGCAAAGTAATGGTGCCGCAAAGCATGGCGGGTAATGGTATGCAAATGACAGAAAGGCAATAAAATTGCTGGAGTAGCGATTGGAGTGGGGTGACCCTTACATTAAGGAATTTGCCTTTAAAATGCAACCTGCAGAAAATACATCTCACTGATGGATAAGGGAGTGAAGCGAGATTTGAAAATATGTTCAAAATAAATCAAATATTTCCGTTCCCTCTGTTTGTAAGTGCAGGGGGAGAGAGAGGAGGGACGGGCAGGGTTTGTTTAGGGGCATGATGTTTGGAGGAAAGCCTGGCCTGGATCTCTCCAAAGGGAGGAGAAAGGCTGCATTGTGGTGTGTTGGGCCAGCACCTGAGATGGTTTAAGAATAGTCCCAAGGTGCAGTGATTGACATCAAGTGCATTTGCTGTTACTAAGCTCTTGTCTGTCTTGGGCCTGTTTGACAGCCAAGCGAAAGGTCAGAGAGAAATTAATCTGCTGTAAATGAAACTAAATGGATTGTAGGGTGCTGTTTGTGACGAGAGTAAGTGGTGGAGGAGTTCACCATGCAAAGGGCTGCAATTTAGGCCAGGCCGGCTGCTGCGGGTCGTTCATCTTTCCCACATAAAATGAGATGAGCCTAATCTTTTCGTCAAAGCAAGAAGGGGGAAGGGTGGTTTTAGCAATTTAACCCCAGAGCAGCCAATTTTGGAATAACTGACTATTAAAGCTCCACTCATGCTCCTGCCAAAGGAAAGAGAAGGGGAGTGGGCTGGGAAACAGTTAATAATTGCAATCCTGGCTGGTTTGCTCCTAATTTAACACTGATCACCTGCTGATTGATTCCAAAAAGGAGGGGAAATATTGCATTCATCTAATGGTTGACAAGCATTTATCTTTGAGATGGATGAGACAGCATGATCTAGTGGATAGTGATCTTGATTGGAGTTAGATCACCAAATGGACTTTGGGACAGTTGCTTCATTTCTCCATGGCCCTTCCTACCCTTTGACGGTTTAGACTGTAAACTCTTTGGGCCAGAGAGACTCTGGGGGTGTGTGTGCGTGCGTGTGTACAGCACCTAACACAAAAGGGGCCCCACTTCCAGTTGGGGCCTCTTGGTGTTAGTCTTATAAGATTCTTTCACAAGGTGAAAGAAGTGCATGTGGCTCCAGCTCTGTACCTAGATACTTATAAACAATCCCGTTACAGTTGCAGCTGAGCCAAAATGAGTATATATAAATGAATTGATATCTCAGTGCTTAATACTTCAGTGACGGATGCTATAGAAGAACTTAAATTTAGCTAGATAAGCCTGAATTAATGTCTCTCAGATGCCTATCAATAAGCAATAGCTGCTGCTGACATGCAGTGCCTCGGTGGGCTAACAGTGAAGTCTTTAAGTAAAAACAATTATTGAATGTGTAATGTCTAAGTCCATTAGTCGTGTCCTGATATTGACTGACGTTAGATTAAAAAGCATGTCCTTATTTCTCTCTCCTGTCATTAATGTGCCAGGAAAGGTCAGTCAAGAAATATAACTGAACTGTAGACTTGTTTATCCATAGCTGTGACTTCAAGATTGGGGCCACAAAGGATCAGAACCAGACTCTGTAGAAAGTCCAGATGTTAGTTCGATTTGTGTCCCCTAACCTGTGCCAGGTGACCCATGCCCCACATCCCATCCCCTTCAGCTAGTCTGGATCCCGTTCTTCAAACTCCACAGCTTGGTCCTGTGAGTTGCAACACTGGGAACGTTTTTCGAAAATGCCTAAATGACCAAAGAACCTAAGGATATGTCTACACAGGAAAAGCTGCTCTGCCTAGCCTGATCCCAGCTAGTGCAGGTACCAGTCACCTTGTGGGTTTCAGAAGAGGCTAGAGAGCCAAGTATGTACCCAGAACCAGAACTACATGAACTCTCCTGTCTTCACTGCTGTTCTTACCCACACTAGCTGGATACAAGCTAGGCCAGACAGGCTACCACTTCCACGTATCCTAAGAACTCCTCGGTGACTTAGATGCTCTTGACACTTTTACCTGATCTGCCTCGCAAACAGTATGGCACAAAACAGAATGTTTGCCTTCTTCGGGTTTGACACCAACTTTTCCTCAGGGTTTGATTTGTTCAGGGCCCATGCCCTCCCACCCCCCATTTTCCTGTGAGATTTCAGTTCACTCCAGTCCCAGAATTGAAATCATTACATTTGGGATTGACCCTCTTTTCTTTCCAGGAACTTAGTGTAAAATGTTCCCAAGGGCTTAAAAGACTTAGAAGCAGGGCCAGCCCAACCATATAGGTGAACTAGGCGGTCGCCCAGGGCACCAGGTTTTAAGGGGCACCAAATCAGACGAAAGTGAATTTTTTCTCTATTTAAAAAAAATATATCAATATATTATCTCTTGTAACACATGGCGGGGGTGGGGACGGAGGACACCAAAGTCATAGTTCGCCTAAGGTGCCATAATCCCTTGGGCCAACACTGCTTAGAAGCTTGCATTCCATTTTCAAAAATACCAGCATTTTTTAACCTAAATCCTATTCCTTTTCAGAGGGTTACAGCCTACAAGACTAGGATGCTCTCCTGAGTAAGTGCTACTCAAACATCCTGAAAATGCTGGGAGCAGTTTTTAACATAGCCGCCCTCCTACCTACCTCTCCCTTGCAAATTTGCCCTATCTGGTTTTTTCCTCCCTCTGCCTTTCTGTGCCGGCCACATTCTTCATTGGTGCACGGCAAACTCCGAAACCAAGATTATCAGCTCTCCAAAATGTTATCCTCAGGAGGGAAGTCTACTATGCTGATTCCTGTAACAGCTTGTCACTGTGTTACTTCTCTCACCCTAAAAGATCCCAATGCACTTTATGAAGTGATTTGGGAGGAAGGGAAATGTATCACATTTGGGAACAGCCAAAACAGGCTTAGTGCTGGCATTAGTTCAGAATGACTAACCACGGAAAATGTATACAAGGAGCAGAGGGTTTTGTGGCTAATCCGCTGAGAAAATCTGCATAAATCCCATCTGTAAAATGGGAATAATAGCATTGCCGTATCTCACAGGGGTTTTGTGAAGATAAACACGTTCATGATTGTGAGACATTTAGCTGTTACAGTAACGGTGGAGACTTACGAGGCGAGACTGAAGGATCTAGGCTTATTTAGTCTACAGAAGAGAAGACTGAGGGGGGATTTGATAGCAACCTTCAACTACTTGAAGGGGTGCTCCAAAGAGGAGAGAGCTAGGCTGTTCTCAAGGGTAACAGAGGACAGAGCAAGGAGCAATGGTTTCAAATTACAGCTGGGGGGGGGTCGAGGTTGGATATTAAGAAAAACTTTCTCACTAGGAGGGTGGTGAAGCATTGGAATGGGCTATCTAGGGAGGTGGTAGAATTTCCATCTTTGGAAACATTTCAGGCCCGGTTAGACAAAACCCTGGCTGGGGTGATTTAGTGGGAGTGGTCCTGCTTTTAGCAGGGGGTTGGACTAGATGACCTCACGAGATCCCTTCCAACCTTAAGATTATATGATTCTAAGTACCTTACATTTCTCCCACTTTTTGTCTGCTCTTGTCTATTTATAATGTAGATAGGGCAGGGATGGTTACTTGCTATCTGTCTGTGCTAAGGTTTTTCATAGAGGTGCTGTTAATATATAAATTACTGCTGGGCAATCCTAGAGCAAACTTTGAACTTACAAAAGCCCAGGATTCCCGATATTGCTGTGTAAAATCAAGAGATGCTCTGGTCCAGGTTCAGGTTAAAGGTTAATACATATGACATTAAGTTGTCCCTTCAACCTCCCTCCCCCTCCCCGGGTGACTCAGTCAGTAGTGCTGGTTGAAATTTTTAGTGGAAAAGTATTTCCACCAAGAAACATGATTTCATCAAAACCAGTTTTGGGCAACAAAATGTCAGTATTATCAAAACAAAAAGCCCACCTTTCCTTCAAGAAATGCCAAAGCTATTTTTTTTTGAGTGAGCATTCTGAAAGAAAATCATTTTTGTTTCATTTTGACATAAGATGCCTTTTAATTTTTCTCTTTGGCTTTAAAACCCGCAAGTAAAATGGAATTTTATGTCAAATTGAAACAATCTTTTTCATTTCATTGATCTAAAGCAGACACCCCAAAATTGAATGTGGAGTACGGCCACCATGGAAGAAACTTTCTCTGCTGGGCAGATTTGTGCACCAGGGCATGCTTCTGTTGTCACACAATGTGGTGATGGTCCCTAGAAATTATTTTTGGACCCTTTCATGGCCAGCAAGTTTGGTATTTAGATAGTTGGACAATGCATTGCATGAAGTTTCAAATGGGGATAACCTCATCTACTGTTTTGGACAGGAAACTGCTATAAAATTGGTCCTTCTGGTTTCAATCTGTGAGTAATAATCTTTGAAAACACCAAATGGATTGTGTGCAATCCATTGAAGTCTAAGGGTGGGGGGGAAACGTTTAGGGATGAAAATCCTCTCTAGCAACAAGGTGATTTAATCATGTTTACAGGAAAAAAAATCTACAGCAGGAGATGCCCCATCAACGCATGTCATTTTCCTCCATCTCCAAGTTGAACACTCTCCTTATGCTCTCAGATCTGTTGCAACTAAACCAAGTGATGATATAAATACATTTAATGTTTGATCCCTGTCAAAAATTATACCAGTTGTGGTAGAGATTGGTGGGTACAGCCTGTGAAAAGAAAAGCAGAGTGAGTGATAAGTGACTGTGAGATTTGAAAAGAGGGTGGGGTAGCAGAAAAACAAAGCAATGTTCTTTGATTCAGGTGCAGAAAATATCCTCATCATATGTAATAGTGCAGCCTATGTCATACACTCCCCTGCATTTAATTTCCTCCCATTCTGTAAGTTTCCCATCTTCAAAGTGTCTGACGAAGTGGGATTTTCTCCCACGAAAGCTCATGCGATAAATAAATCTGTTAGTCTTTAAAAGTGCCACAGGACTCTGTTGTCTTTCTACAATAGACTAACATGGCTACCCCTTTGGAATTTGATTACAGACCCAGTCATTGATCAAGGCCCAGTTATGATAGGAGCTGTATAAATGCACAACAAAGAGAGAGTGAACCGAATGAGTCCGGGTCCCCGTGGGTAAAAAAACTAGTGTGTGAGCATGTAAATGAAGATTGCATTATAATTTACATGCACCCGGCCAAACTGAGGTTAAACTGGCAAATTTATACTGGCATTTCCTAACTTCTGAGTGTTTGGCTTTGCAATCTTAACTTACTTTTGAGATTTTTTTAGATGCAATTTCCTAATTTAAAAAGGAAAAAAAAGCAGAAATTCTATCACTTGGGATTTTATTGACACCTCTTTTCCTTCTAGCAAAGATTATCAGAAGGGTTCAGAGTAGATCTCGCCAGAATTTCCAGGACAGAATGTCTTTCCATCAGAAAATGGCAATTCATCAAAATCTAGAGGGCTTGTCTTTACTGACGGTGGTGAATTCGCCACTGTCAGATCGATCTCCCTGATCAACTGATCGGTCTATGAAGACCCTCTCAGCTGATCAGGAAGTTGATATTGGAGGGCCACCCCCCTAGAAAAAGTAGTCCTGAGTCAAAGAGAAGTGGTTTCACTCTGGCTCAGGCTACTGAAGACACTGTGGTAAGTAGAAGGTAGGCGAGAAGAAGGAGATACGCAAGGTATCTCCCTTTGATTGCCACCAAAATTGCCCAGCTAAGGCTCCATCTACAATACATGATGCTGATGGGTACATCAGGCACTACTACACATAAGGACGATATTTCCTGCAACTGAAGCAAAGAGCATTGTTTTGTTTCTCTGCATAAAGGTACATGTAGCTACGTGCTCCAGTGAAAGGCATGTTGCCACCACCCTGTGGTGTATAGCTACGTGTCACTGAAAGGCTCAGGAGGAAGAGGCAAGAAGGAAAATCTTTAGCAGTTCTCTGATGCCAGAGCCTTTCACTGCAGGAAGGAAAGACTTTGGCAGGGAGGAGGAAGTGGTGAAGATCTGGGCCTTTTTCCTGCTGCTTTCCACCCACCAGCTGAAGGAGGCAACAGGACATTAGACTGCTAAAAATAGCAGTGCCGATCGGGAGACACGCGTGGGCGAGTAGTAAGCTGTATAGGGTATGTCCTCAGGTATATACCTACACCTTCAGGCATGTCTTTATTCTCCAAAGCCTTGCCTCACCAACTTCACTGCTGTTTTGACCCACAGTATGAGGGCTACCTATGCTACAGGGCACGGAAAGAAGCCTACAGTGCAGATGTATCTTCAACATTTTGCGGGGGGACAGCTTTTCTTTTGACAAAGATATCTCCCTACTTTCCTGCCAGCTCACCCACTGTGCTTCTCAGTAGCCCACCTGGCAGGCCACTGGAGAGTCCATGTGCCATGGCCATTTGGCAGCTGGCCAGTAGGATGATGAGCATCCAGAACCCTGGGAGCCCTATCTCCCAAGGTCCAAGATGCCAGCGTCGCTGAATCTTAGATTCCTGGCTCTTCTCCAGATGTAGCAGGTAGGATGTGGAGGCACTAGGAAGCCATAGGAGCACCAGCTGCCAGCTCTCCAGCAGGCCAGGATTCCAAGGCAGTCCCTATCAGAAGGACTACCCATGAACCAGAGACCTCAGGGCTCCCAGGGTCTGCAGTGCCAGCATGGCGTGGAGCCAGGGCTCCATTCCCGCTCATGGAGAATTTGGAAAAGTTGCATTTGGATTCCACATTGAAACTGACATGGCATAAAAACCTGACTAAAATACTTACGGCGCGGGGGCTCCCTGTGAATGGGAGGGCAGAAGGTTAGAAGGGGATGAAGAAGAGCTTCTTAAACTGGGCAGGAGCATATCTAGATCTTTTTTGAACCCAGTTAATTTTTTTGGCCTTCAGAACATTCCCTGGCCAAGAGTTCTGGGGTTGACTGTGGGTTGTGGAAAGGAAAACTTCTTCTTTTTGTTTGTTTTTAGACCTGCTGCCTATTAACTTCATTGTCTGATCCCTGAATCTTGTGTTATGAGACGGCGTAAAAAACACATTTTTACCTACTTTCTCCACACAGTTATGATTTTATAGACTTCTATCATAGCCCATTTTAGTTGTCTCTTTTCCGAGCTGAAAAGTTCTAGGATGTTCAGTATCTCCTTGTATGGAAGTTTGTCCATAACCATAATCTTTTTTTTTTTTTTTTTTTTTTTTACCCTTCTCTGTACCTTTTCCAATTCTAATATATCTTATCTGAGATGGAGTGACAAGAACTGCACATTATATTCAAGGTGTCAGTGTACAATGGATTCATTTGGTGGTATAATGATATCTTCTTTTTATCTATCCCTTTCTTAATGGTTCCTAACAATTTGTTAGCTTTTTTGACCACCACTGCACGTTGAGCAGGTGTTTTCAGAGAACTATATACAGCAACTCCAAGATCTCTTTCATGAGTGGTAACAGTTAATTTAAACACCTTTTTGTGGTCCAATCACCTAGTTTTGTGAGATCCCTTTATAACTTTTCACAGTCTGCTTTGGACTTAACTATCTTGAGTAATTATGTATTGTCTGAAAAGTTTGCCACCTCACTGTTTATCCCTTTTCCAGATCATTGATGAATATGTTGAACAATACTGGCCTCAGTATCCCTGGAGGACACTACTATTTACCTCTCTCCATTCTGAAAACTGACCAGTTATTCCTATCCTTTGTTTCCTAACCTTTAACAAGCTCCTGATCTGTGAGAGGACCTTCCCTCTTATCTCATGTAGATTACTTTTCTATAAGAGCTTTTGGTGAGGGATATTGTCAAAGATTTTCTGAAAGTCCAAGTATACTGTATCCACTGGGTGACTCTTGTCCACATGTTTGTGAACCCCCTCAAAGAATTCTAATTTCTTTAGCCCCTTTTCTCTATCCCACTCTCCTTTCTGTTCCCCCACCTCCATGCTATTGGAACATAGCTGAGTCCCACACTCGCCTTGGGAAGATGTTGAGTGGCCAGGCTGTGGAAATATAGTTCAGGATCCCCCCACACACACACACTACTAACCCCTCTTCTTCCATCTCCTGCTTTCCTCCCCAGAATTGTATTTCAATATCCTAACCAAAAAGGTTTGAATCAATCAAGGTTGAATTCAGAGAAGCATCTGAATGTATAGCTGCGATTAGAGGACTCAACTGAATGATTTGTGATTTAGTCTTCTCTAACTATAGATCACTATCATGGCCCAGAACTCATATATTGTTTGTTCTAAACAGACTACACTCTGCTCTCCTACTTCCTGACGTCAGCTGGGGTTCTCCAGTGAGTTTCAACCTCTCAGTCACTCAGCAGCTGTTCACTATTTTTATCCTCACCAATGGAACAAAATAAAATAAAACTGCATCATTAACATGTTTGTTTATGTTTCCAGGCATTCACTAGCTAGTGATTCAGACATTTGTGCGCTTTAGAGATGGAAAGATGAGACCTGTTAGGTCTTTCTGGCTGTCTCTGAGCCAGTAAAATATTGTTCCTTGTGATATGCTTTTCATTACTTTGTCCAGTCCAATTTAGTATGATTCAAGCAAGAGGGCTTTCACAAGATCCATTCAGGAGAGTACCCGCAGACTATAGATCTCTCTCATTAGGCAATATTTGCTGATATTCAGTCTATAGTTTGATTTGTTTGTGTTCATGCCTTCATCCTAAATTATATCCTCTTGGCAATGAAGAAGGGGAACATGTCACCAAACAGGATGCCTTACCTAGCCATTCCAGTGTACTAGTGAGATTATACTAATATGTCCATATATTAGCTCATTGAAATCACTTCCTTTCTCCTGGAATCTAGCTCAGTTTGAAGAGGACTCAGTGGCTTGTTGCCTAAGTATGACAATATTAAAAAAAGAGTAGACTGTTGACCAGACAGCCTTTGATGGATTGTCACTTAAGATCTCTTTCCACTCCAGTCCACCGACACAATGATTGTTTAGGAGATGAAAGGCTTTCTTTGAGAGAGTTTCTTGTGGGTTTAAAATCAAAATGTCTCTCTGTTTGAATGGATGGTGTGTTGAAGTTATAGCCACAGAGAATCATTGAAATCAGGCATAGGTAAAGGTCACCAGGTTCACCTTGGCTCAGCATCTGCAGGATTGCTCGCTGCATTATAGTCTACATTTTAATTGGCATAGTGCCATTTTCCATGTCTCAGGCAATGGAACTTCCATTATTTCCTTTATTGATTCATTGACTTTTAAGGTTGGGAGGGGCCTTTATGATAATCTAGTCTGATGTCCTCCATAGGTCATAGAATTTTCACTCAGCAATTCCTGTGTGGAGTCTGATAACACAAGGCTAAGCTATGTAGGTTCTGAAATGGGGGGTCTTGACCCCTACAGCAAGATTAGGAATGGATTCAGATGGCTACAACCATGCTCCCCTTTTTCATGTCTAGGTGGCAGACATCCCTTTCTTTTCCCATAATAATATGGTGTCCTGGGATGGAGAAACTTGGGAACAAATGAGCTGGGTCACATTATTCAGAAAGATGTGCAGTCTTGATTTAAAGACACCGTTGGCTGAGGAATTTCCCTTGCAATACTCTTCTGCTGTTATAATTCCTTTCTGTGGTAGGATCTAGATGCCCAGGTGAGGGATCAGGTCTACACTGTGCTACACGCTATACAAACACACACACAGGCAGCATGATCATTGACCCCAAAAATTACAGACTCAACACAGAGATAACAGCTAAAATAAGAAAACATATACAAAAGCACAAACTACTTGAACTGGTGGCCAAGAAGCTTTGATTTTGTTCAGCCTTAATATTCACTTAATGAATTTCATTTCATTACCCCTGGTTATGACTCCCTAGTGCCACTCCAAATAATTCTTCTTCTTATTTAGTGTTTACACCCTTCAAAGCCTTGTGACTGGCTATCATCTATCCCCCTGACTCATCATTGAGCCAAACTAGATATGTTTAGTTCTTTTGACCTTCCTTATAATTGGAAAAGGTGCAGAGAACAGCACAGAATGATTAGGGATATGGAACAGTTTCCATAAGAGGACAGAATAAAAAGACTGTTCAGTTTAGAAAAGAGATGAGTAAGGAGGGGTATGACAGAGTCTTTAAAATCATGAATGGAATAGAGAAATTGAATAGGGAAATGTTTTACTCATTAACATAATACCAGAACTAAGGGTCACTTGAGGAAATTAATAGGCAGCAGGTTTAAAACAAGCAAAAGGCAGTACTTCACAAAATGCACTGTCAACCTGTGGAACTCAATGCCATGGGACGTTGCGAAGGCCAAATGAATGAGAGGATTCCTGGAGGATAGGTCCATCAATGGCTATTAACTGAGATTGTCGGGGATACAACCCCATGTTTTGAGTGTCCTTAAACTTCTAACTGCTTGATGCTGAGACTGGATAACAGGATAATTACCTTGTTTTGTTCATTCCCTTTGAAGCATGTGACACCGGCCACTGTCAGAGACAGAATACTGAGTTAAATGGATGATTGGAGCCACCCAATGTTGCTGTTCTTATGTCGGAGTCCATCAGCCATAATTATAACTTTTCGCTAAATCCCTTCTTTTTCTTTTACCTTAGTGTTTTTCTAGTGTCCCGACATTCTAGATAAACCCAGGGCCACCTGGGGAGGAGAATGCCTCTGCTCCATGATATAATGCCCCTTTCGACCCTCATCTGCCCACAACTGCAGGACCATACTTTTCCTCTCTCACCCACAGATGTCTTTTGGTATAGCTGCTTTCCAAGTTCCTCCATCCAATTGAATATACAGATTTTTTTATCCTCAGATATTTCTTGTCTGTGTGTCGAACCTCTCTAGGGGCTCACTCCTGTAATGTGCTGAGAGCTGTTCTCTCCCCTCTGTAGTTTAAAGGCACTGAACTGTAGTCCTCAGACCCTTGAAGGATCTTATTTTTGTCCATTCTCACTGGTGTTTGCAAGACCTCCCGGTTTTGTATTATCTGCATGTCTCCATTAATGTGCTAAATACTCCATGTCCTAGATCTCGAATATTAAATAAGAGCAGATCTGCTGCTCCCCTAGACACCTTTCCCACCTCCATGCATTGCCATTTATCACACGCAGCTCTCCTGCCAGAGCACACGCATCCAACTCAGTTCGAATTCATTTTCCCAGGACAGTTTTTGTAAAGTGCTATATCAAATGCTTGGCTGCTGTCAAGTTGCATCCCATCTACTCCATTCCTTTCATTTGCTAATTTCATAATTTGGTCAAAAAATAAACACGATCAAGATCTCTCTCTCTGTCTCTCCACCAGTGACTCTCTAACTCCTGTTTTCCATTCATCAGGAAATTGTACTTCCTTCACTTCAAACTGCCAAGAGTCCCTTTATACCTAGGAGACGGGGGTTTTAAAAATTAGAGATCTTTGTGTGGTTAATGTCACCGTGTCTCTCTCTCCCCCAATTCCTAAGAAAAATTGCTTCTCCAATCCTTTGTAGAAACTGGAAGCTTTAGGACCACTCTCTAGCTAGTCAAATTCATACACTCCTCGTGCTCAGCTGGCATACAAGTACTCAAAGGCCATACAGATAGGCAGGACATCAGGGCCAAATTAGCCAGCCTGTGGGCCTGGGCTGCCCCCCATCACAGGGCCTCCAGCCTGGATGACCCATTGCAGGGGGTGGGCCCTTGCCCTCCGTCAGTGGCAGGGGCAGGCTGGGGCAGCAGGGCACTCCCACCCCAGCCACGCTCCGGCTGATGTGCTGGAGGGATGGGATGGCGTATGGCCACAGGCCCCAATGCGGCCACAGGCCCTGGAGAGCTGTGCGCCGGGCTGGAGGAGCGTAGGCTGCACCAGCTGTGTCCCCCCTCCCGGCCCCACCCTTCTCTGCGCAGTGCTGGCAGAACAGGAGGGCTCTCTGCACTCCTGTCTTGCCAGGGCTGAGAGGGCTGTCTGGATTACTGGAGGGGTTTCAGGGGCTGCAGCCTGGGCCCCCCTTCTTGCTGGGGCCCGGGGCTTAAGCCCCTTTTGATAATCTGGCCCTGCAGGGCATAGACACCAAAATAGGTACAACAGTGCAGTCTCTCTGGCCTCCACCTCACCGGACTGAAGACAATGAGGGTGTTCAGCGTCTCCAGTAATGGGGGCCTGTCGTGTCCCTAAGAGTGATTGGTGTATGGCTTGATTAGTGAGAGTTATTGAGATGAAAACTCCGTGGGCACCATTGTTCATGTACAGCACATTTTCAACCCTTAACAGGAAGGATGGCATCAAATGTAAGACTCAGGAGTATTGTAATAATTCTGATTACAGACTCCTAAGTCACTACTGTTGTGTGTCTTGCTGGGTGCGATTACAACCTCTTTGAAGCAGGGCCTGACTGCTCTTACAGGTTTGTACTTTACCCGGAACCTGATGTAACTGTAATTCTACAAATCAACATAATCTGAAGTATGTCACTTTCTGCAAACTCTTAGTTCTGTTAACTTCTTTTTTGTCCTGTAAGGTAGAACGCCACAGTGGGGAAATCACAGTTTCTGGTTTTACTACCAGCACATCCAGTCCTTTGCTATGTTGACTTTGGAAGGTCCAGTAAGCAAGCCGTGCCCCATTTGATGTAATCCTACAGCATGTTTACTATTATATTTACCTCTTTGTGCTGTCTCATTGGTACCTTAATTGCAAAGCATTTTGTGATCTGCTGCCAACGAGTGATTTAAAATGTGCTAAGTATTTAACAGACGTTGAGACATCTTGAGCTATGGATATCCCTTTGATGCTCTTGATCCATTTGGTAAATTGTCAGTTAAGCAGTGGATAGACAGTGGTACAGAGCGTAACTCCCCTTACTGTGCTGAAACCTACCAGTTAGGGATGAAGGACAAAGATCCTCTTGGGCTAAGGCTATACCATGACATATACCTTTCCCAAAAGGAGACTTCTAAAAGCAGAGAGATTCCAGAGGTTGAACATTGAGGTATGCCAACTAAAATGAGTACTTATGACCAATGTTCCCTCTATGCTGCGTGGGCATGCAGCAGCCATCACATACCCACGAACCGAACAGAGGCTATGTCTACACTTGTGAATTTAAGTCGACTTAGTGTGTCCACACTTAAAAATAAAGTCGACTTAAAGGGGAACTTAAAAAGTCGACCTAGAGCGTCCACACTGGATGCTCTAGGTTGACTTTGTGGGGCTAGGGGGACCTAGGGCAGGTCCACGGGGTCAGGGGGGGAACCCCATGCCCAATGCCATGGGGCTCAGCCTTTGGGGGTCAGGGACCCTGGCAGGGTGGTCAGGGACCCTGGCAGGGCATAGGGGCAGGGTGGGAAGGGCTCTGCCCTGCCAGGTGGAGGGGCATGCCAGGCTACCCCTGTGCCCCCCCAGCAGGGAGGGCATTGATGTAGCCCTAGGGTAGCCCTAAGTTGACTTAGGGCTACCCCACGGCTACACTGGCTTAAGTCGACTCTAGGGAGTTGACTTAAGCCTTGGGTCTACTAGAAAGCAGGTTTCATTAAGTCGACTTTATTTTCATTAAGTTGACTTAAGCAAGCTGCTTAAGTCAACTTAAGGAAACTGTAGTGTAGATGCAGGGTAAATTAAGTCGACTTAGTCAAGCTTAAGTTGACTTAATTTACCGGTGTAGATGCAGCCAGAGAGACCCGCACAGCCTGATCCCCCGCATCTTTTTCTCCCCAGTCTGATCCCTGTGTCCCTTTTTCTTCCCAATCCGACCCTGTCTCTTCTCCCCAGCCCGATTCCTGCATCGCTTTTTTTCCCCAGCCTGATCCTGTCTCTTCTCCCCAGCCTGATCCCTGCGTCCCTTCTTCTCCCCAGCCCGATCCCCGTGTCTGCCTCTTTTTTTTCTCCCCAGCCTGACCCTATGTCTCTTCTCCCCAGCCTGATCCCCGCATCCCTTTTTCTCCCCAGCCCGATGATCCCCATGTCACTTCTCCCCAGTTAGAAGATAAGCTGCAGAGCTCTAAAAGCTATAAGTGATTGCTCAGTTTGACACAAATATTTATATTTGTCATCTCTAAAAGTGTGTATATTCCAGAAAATATTTTCAAGGGTTATTAAGAATATCTTCAGACACTAATTGCTGTTTTCCAAAATTATTTTCTTTTGGTTGTTTTGTTTTATTTATCTTGTGAATTGATTTATCTAAAAATAATTTCATTATGTGTATGCATGTCTATAGTTATATGGCTAATACTGGGTAGCAAAGTAGCACAGTCTAACAATTTCATCATCATATTTCAACCACATCCAACTTTTCTCAAAGTTACAGTAATACAAAAACA
Source organism: Pelusios castaneus (assembly GCA_007922175.1). NCBI lineage: Eukaryota > Metazoa > Chordata > Testudines > Pelomedusidae > Pelusios > Pelusios castaneus. The sequence continues at coordinate 3,486,992 of ML685885.1, read as the reverse complement.
AAACAAAAAATCCTCCCACTAAATTAAAAGGCGTGGGGCAGGAGGGAAAACTGTTCCCATGTGGCGCCATGCCTCACAAATTGCCGTTTAACGGGTACCATAACTTGCTCAGCTGCATCATCAGCTTAGAGGGAACATTGCTCATAACCTTCATGTTGGTAGTGCCAAGGAATGAACGAAAATGGGTCCTGACTGCACTAGATACTGTACAGGCAGAATGTAATAGACAATCCTTGTCCCAGGTGAGCTTACAATCAAAACAGACAAGACAAAGACGGGATTAGGTAACATACAAGCAGAGTGAACAGATGGCTGGTAAACATGGTAGTGCCATGATTTTTTGGAAAGGGTTTCATTCCTTGCTTGGGGTTTCGTCAAGAGGAGACTGGTGAAATGAAAGGCTGAAGGGAGGGAGCGGAACAGGGTGGGAGAGAAGAGATTTAAGAGGAAGAAGTAAGGTATAAGACACAGAAGTGGAGTGATGCTGACATGAAGCGGCTATGAGGTGATACCGAGCAAACAGCCAAAAAGCAGCCGGGAAAGAATGGCCCCCGTCACAAATGTAGAAAGCCATTTATTTTCTGGTACCTTTTATATTGGTTGTTCTGACAGAGATCAGGGAGAATGCTGCTCACAATTAGTAAGGAGACATGCATGGTCTCAAACTTTGTTTAAAGGGAACGTGAACTGCATTTTTATACAGCCACATCTATATTTTATTAAAATGTTTGCATTCCACCATACGGGCTGTAGATGTGCCTCTGCTAAGCCTGCCTTATTTTTGAAAGCTCATCATTTAATAGGGGAGAATTTAAGCATTTGAGCCAACACATCTGTGTCTCCTCTCCTCAGCATAGAGGACAAATCTTACTTCTGGGTGAGCCGGGACCATAACATCAAACATCAGGCCTGCAGGTCAGTATCTGAGCAGTGTAGAATTTATGCAGATCCTGTGGTCTGGACCTCCAGCAAAACTTCAACTATGAGTTTTGCTTGAATAAGCACTGTTGTGACGAATGGAGCACATGTGTTTACAGCAGAGGGAAATGCCTTGTTAATTCACCAGAAACTACATGTGCAAGTTGGCACTGCTGTGGGTGTTATTAGATTAACACGGCTAGCTCCTCAAATCCCTTCAAGTGCAAAGACCAAGGACCAAAGGCAGGATGGGAATTGGCCTTGAGTGAGGATAAGAAAGAGTATTGGGACCTCTATTATATTTAAGATGACCTTCAAGGTCAAATTAGTATTTGTCACAGGTTTTGGAATTTTTCAAGATGTTGCCATGAGATTTTAGTCCCAAATCACAGAAATCTCCTGAGGTCAGCTCATTTTGAACTGTGAATCTTATGGAAGTTCTGATGGTATTAAGATTTTTGATTTGGGTCATTTCGGAAGACAGCCAGATGACCCAAGGAATGGAAAGTGTCAAGTTTTTGAACTCTAAATTGCTGATAATGAGACTGCTGGTGGATTATTTGAGTTGTGGAAACACAGGAAGCAAAATTGGAAAAAGTCTCTGATAAGCAAGTGGGATTGATAGGTTCAGACTCAGTCACAGAGGTCACAGAAATTATGATTTCCAGTGACCTCCCATGACTTTCCTGAGCTCCCATGACTTCCTGTGATTTTCTCCATGTCTTTCTACTTCTATGTCTGCTGGACTGAGCAGGTGGGGTAAATGTTACGTTTTGTAATATATTATTGTTAAAAATTATACATTTTTGTGGCCATGACCAGACCACAATATTATTTGTTTTTACCATGACTGTTCTGAGGTTTTTGCCTACATTTTGATAAGAAATACATAATCCTAGGGGTTGATGATCCAAATAAAAGAATGGTAAGGGGAACCATAGTTTGAGCAACATCTAGGACTGTTTTGGAATCCACCAAGTGATTCACATGCCACTAACAAAAGAAAGAACTTCAAATGCAGGACCCAGAACAGCAGATTCAGAGCAGAGCAGAGCAGATTCAGAGTAATTAATTTGCATACACTCTTAAAAAAGGATTTAACACATGAACTGAAAAGAGATGACAGGAATGGATCAGATAGAAGCATATAGTTGAAAAGAGGAGTACAAAACTTTCAGAGGATTTCTTATCCCACTAGAAGCTGGAAGTACTGGGGATTGCATACTATTCAGATATTGCAATAATACAAATAATGCACATTTGCCAGACTGGCAGTTAAAGTAACTTTTGCATATGCATTTGGATTATTGGACATTTCTACAAAGTGATGCCAAACTGACACTAAAGTGGTTCACTTCTGACTGATTAGTGTACAACTTTTTTATCGAGAGAGGGGCCTCGCGTTCAGGATGTAAGTCATTCAACCTGCGGAAGGATTTTGAATGATTGGACTTCATTTATTAATGTGTGATTTAAGATACAATAAATGCAATGTTAGCTGAGTTAATGTTCTCAGACAAATATAATATAATATAATATAATTAATATAATATAATTCAATTGAATGGCAAATCCTAGCCTTTTAAGAGTTGATGGCAAACCATTTCAAAAGGAAAAAAAGAGCGTTCCACACAAAATATCAATGCCTTGTGAGAAATTTGATGGGAAAGATACTATCCAGGAAGATTTATATTCCTATATTTCCTCCAAACAGCACTCAGTAGTTGTGGTGGGTTCGTGATAGACAGAGGACATGAGAGTGTAAATAGTTCTTCACTGAAGATCCTAACTTTCTTTATAAGCACTTAATCACTATGAAAATGCCAGATTAAAAAATTAGATACAATTTTCCCAATCTTCTGTTGATTTTCCCCCACGCCAAAAAAAAAAAAAAAAAAAAAAAAAAAAAAAACTCACACCCAGAACCCAGTCCAAGAAACACTCAAGTGATCAAACCTTGGAGGACACACTCTAGGCCGAGCAAATTAGAATAGTTTTAAACACATAGATAAAGATCCCGGATAGCTAAGGGGCCTTTTCTCTCTTTAAATTCCTAGACCAGAGGCATCATCTGGGATGATCACTTTAATAAGGGAGTTCTTCTAACTGATAAAATCTTTTTGGTGGGTTTTTTGTTTTTGTTTAATTTAAATCTATTTTACTTATAGAGGAAGAATTATCTGATGGTCAGGGCACTATCCTGGATTTTAGAAGACCTTGTTCAAGTCCCTGGTCCTCCACAGACTCTGTGTGTAACCCTGGATAAATCATTAGTCTTTCTGGGCTCCAGTTCCCCATCTGTCCAATGAGGACATGCCCTGCCTCTTAGGTGTATTGTGAAGAGAGATAAAAGACTACATTGTGCCCAGTTGCTACATTAATGGGATCCATATTTTATTTTGCTTTTTTGTACAGCAACTGCCAAGGCGGGTCTGTGATTCCTGCTTGCAGCCTCTAGGAGATACCGCAATATAAATCAAATAATAGAGATGTTGAAGGACGCCTAACAAACACGGTTTTTCATTACTCTTACTTTTAAACAGAAACATGACAGCTTTGAGTGTGTATATGTTAATTAATTTTGCAGTTTTCATAAACTAAGCTAGGACTCAAATACATAGGTTCAATTTGTGACTCTCCCTTTCATCTGAATTCTTTGAAGAAACCGTGTAAACAAGCATAGTGTGCTTCATGACCTAATATCAGCCTAAAATACAATGACACAACACAGGAAATGTCTAACCTGATAGAAATTGCTTCAGGAAGTCCACTGGGTAGTCAGCTGAAGTCTATCCTGCTTTTAAAAGTTCTGTTAATATGATTCGTCCTTATTGAGGCGTCAGTTCTGATCTTAGTTAATCTGAAGTAACACCAGTACCCTGGATTTACATAAATGTAACTGAGATCAGAATATGGTTTATAGTGTCTTGGATTTCAACTAAGGATCTTAAAACACCTTACAAAATTTTAATTAGGCTTCACAAAAGTGATGTATAAATGGAAACACAGAAAGATTAAGGACCTCAACCAAATCCTACTGAACTCAGTGAAACAAACAAAGGAGTCCTGTGGCACTTTTAAAGACTAACACATTTATTTATCGCATGAGCTTTCGTGGGAGAAATACCCACTTTGTCAGATGATTGAAGATGGGGAACTTACAGAATGGGAGGAAAATAGGAAGTGCTACAGGACTCCGTTTGTTTTGCTGAACTAGACTAACACTGCTCCCCCTTTGGAACTTGAACGTAGTGAGTGTCTCTCCACTGGTACAGAGAAATAACAGGAAGAGCTGTGAACTTGGGTTGAGCTCTAGCCACTAGACAGCACTTCCTCATCATAAATGAAGTTTGAAAAGCTTGTACATAGCTACAGCCATGTTTTATATGAGTTTCTGTACACAGATGAAGAAAATCATGTACTATGTCTTAAAATACACATCAGGCAAAGAAATAGCCTTAAATTGCTAAATGTTTCTCCTTTGGTTTAAGCACTGGGCAAAGGAGAAAATCCATGCCAAGTTACCTGTGGCTCTTTGCCAAAATAAAGCAAGGAAGGAAAAAAAAAGCCTTAATTACAACTATTAATAGTTGGCCAATATGCGTCATCTTCCTCCTGCAGATATATCACTGCATTATTACTGGAGGTCCAGTTGATGTATAATCCCAGGGGTGATTAAAGAAGACCAGAGAAAACAGAAAAGATATCCCTGCTTAAATATAGCTGAATATTTCTGACTAGGTGAGCAGCCTAATTTACTTAAGTCAGTGGCAAGATGTCAAGCAAAATGGAGTTAAATTCTCTGGGCCAGTTTCTGAAATCAGTGATACAGGGGTAAATCAAGCATAATTCAGGGGAAGGGTAACTCTGGATCTCCATGGGCATCACTCAGTTCAGAATCTGGGTCCATGCCTATATTTCACCCCCAATTTGTGCAAATTCTTCAGGGGCTTTATTATAAGGTTGTCAACATCATTGCAATTATTATCCATGTGTATTCCATGCAATTCTTTATATTATTGAATTCTCTGGAGGCAAAATTAAAATAGAGCTTTTCTTTTTCCATCTCAGCTCCTGTGTTTTGTTTCCCCTTCTCTTTAACAACCCAGTGTCCCAAGGGAACACTTGATACATCCTCATGCTTCCCAGAGACTGCAGTTCAATGGGCCGAGAGTTAATTAACATCCAGGAGTTTCCAGATGTTTATGTACTATCCCAAAGAGCAGTTTACACTTAGCAAAGGAACAACCAGAAAAAGGCGATCCAGACAGAGCAACCTTCAGTTGATTGATACATGTCTAGAAAATTTAACATGGTCCAAACAAGCTAAAGTAAAATTAAGCGTAATTAAGCAAAACCCCTTTATTATCAATCATTAGTCAATTAGATTTTTTTTTAATTCAAACCCAGGTATAATTTTTCTGCATCACATGTTTTTTCATTGTCACCCATATGGTTAGCTCAAAGAAAAAAATAGAGCCTTCAGCCTACCTTTGTTTTTAAGATGTGTTTAAAAATGCCATTAAATGAAGATGCCGTATTGAGGTGGGTGGCTCAAGTGATTTATGATACTGTGTGAAGGCTTTCACATATAAGTTAGGGTTTCATGGAGTCCAGGTCGCTGAAGGCAAGTTGTTCTATGAAGTGATCTGTTGAGCAGAGCAACTCTGGAATTTTTCATTAAAATGATTTTTTGGTAGAATGTAGTTTCTGAAAAATTGAAATTTCCCATGGAAAACTTTTTTTTTTTTTTTTTTTTTTTTTAATTTTTCGGTCTGGAAAAAAAAATTAGCTTTAGAAACATTTGGTGAATTGAACTTAAATGTTTCATTTTCAATCATTTCAGCATGTTAATATTAGTCGCACCTGCCGATGTTGCCAGAACATTTTACTTATGTTAGACTTTGAATATCTAATGGCTCAATTGTTGTCTATGGCCTTTACTGTTTGGCCAGACTGCGTCTGCCATGATGCAACATAGTTTTTCTTAGCAAGCTGCAAAATGTATAATGGAGTTCACATGATTGGCAATGCATCATGGGAGATGTAGTCTGGCCAAGGCAACCAGGAGAATGGTGGTAAGAGACACCAGAATGGTAACTCCTGTGAGGTGCCACAGCACCGTAGGTAGATGTAGTGTGATGTTAAAGTGACTTTTCTGACATTTCAGTGATGACATTTTCCTAACTTTTAATTCCATGGGGGAAAATGGTAGTATTTCATCCCAGTTTTGGATGAAAACAAATGTTGAGGCATTGGAATTACCTCCAAGAAGGAAAATCCTTTTTTGCACATTTCTACTGCTGAGTCTCAGTCCAGCTCCTTAACACATTTAGAAAATGTCCTCACAATTGGCACTGATTTAGCCTCATGCTTTGGCAAACGCACCTGAGAAGCCAACAATCTAGACAACCATGCAGTGGTTCCTTCAAATTCAAGTCAGTTTTGCAGCACATTGGCAAGCAATGGGGGGGGGCGCCCCCCCAAGCGTGCACTGTCATCATTAGCTCTCTTTCACTTTTTACTGGAATGGGATATCCCTCTCTAGTGCTATTAATCTGGGAATGCAGATATTTCTTTCTTAAAAATGTACCACTGATTCTGTGCCATCAGTTTCCCTAATGAGAGGATGTCAACACACATTTTAATTCTCAGGCACACTGTGTATTATGGAGCATGTTGAAAAGTTACTTCAGCAAAAGGGGGGGGGTCGCCTGAAACATTTGTTCCCTTTGTTCCCCTATGTCATGCCACCTGTGAATCACTGATTACCTTTCCTTCTTCCTTTTCAAAATCGTTGGCTATGTCTACACTTACTAAAGTTAGTTTGAATTACTTAATTCGAACTAATTAATTCAAACTAATTTTAGTTCGTTCGAATGAACTTAATGGCCCCACTAGAATGCTAGTTCGAACTAGCCATGGCCATGCAGGGCACTTGCTTAACTCAAATTAGTCAGTTGCAGGAAGGTCAATCTGCCCATTAGTTCGAACTAAGCAGTTATTTGAACTAACATGGCCACATTGACTTAATTTGAATTAACTATTCTGAATTAAGGATTAGTTCGAACTAAGCAATCAAATTTATTAGTTTGAATTAACGAAGCCTTTAATTCGAACTAATAAAAGCCTAGTGTGGCCAAGGCTTAAATTAGTTAGAATTAAGCTTCCTTAATTTGAACTAACTTGCAAGTGTAGACATAGCCTTTATGCCCTGAGGGCCTTGATTGGGGAACCAGTGACATTCTGATGCCCTCTGTTGTATACAAGCTCCAATGTGGTAGCCGTGTTTGTCTATTGCAGAAAAACAAAGAGAGTCCTGTGGCACAAAAGCGCTGTTATATTCAGTGTACCTGGGAGTTCTTTTCAATTCCTGCATACACACATACAGCGGTGGAAGTGATTTAATTCTGGTTGCTTCTTCCTGATCCTTGATGTCTCTCTGAAATAAGTACTGCTTTTATAATGGAAGGAGGGGCCTTCTGCCCAAGATATCTGAATTATATTCACAATGTGGCCAGAATTGCAGAGCTTCATTATTCTGAGCTTTTGTCATGGCCATCACAATAAGATGAAATATATAACTACCGTTATGGGAGCTTTACACTATAGTTTATCTCTATAAGAGTGTGCTATGATGTGCCTAATTAGTCTGTATCAACTGGTCCAGGTCTACTACCAAAGGGAGATTTTCTTATTGTATCTGGTCAGAGAGCTCTCTGCTTATGATTTAGCACTGAAGTTAAATTTAAGCATTGTTTCCCATTTGATTATCAAGCTATAGGCGACTTGTAAAAATCCTTTTCAGACTATTGCCCGCAGACCCCCCCCCCCATAAGCCTTAACTGTCACTGCCCCACTCCTCCCAATGCAAAAATAAATACAAAATATTACATAATATAATACAGCCACTGAAAGTTGGAAGAACTGAATTATACCAATTAGAGGGAATAAAATCATTGCTGCTCAGAGCTGCTCTGCCTCCTTTGCTTACCTCACTGTTGATTTGCTTCTGAAGTGCAGAATCACTGATGCATGATACATCTGAACAGTTGGAATATACTAAAAGGAGCCATCCCTGCAGACAGAAATTAGATAGGATGATCCAGCAGGTTTTTTCCATCGGTGGTTCTAATGATCATCCAATCTGCAGGAAGTAGTTAGTTGGGTCCTGATAATCTTTAGCAAAATACCTTTTAACTTTGCCCATCCTCTAATCCAATGTTTTTCAACCTTTTTGATATGGAGGACTGACTTCCTATGTTATGTCAGAGAGATCTTAGACTTCCTATTCTGTGTCAAGGAGATCTCAGGGACTGGTGCTGGTCCATGAATTAGCCATTGACAAACACTGCTGTAACCCATTCTATTGATAACCTCTTAAAAGAGAGAAGTGACCTATTTTATTTCTTCTGTTGGCATCTAAGTACCCCAGTCAAGGATCAGGGCCCCACTGTGTTAGGCATTACACAGACAAATAATGCAAAGGCAATTTGTGTCCAAGAGAGCTCACAATCTAAGATTTAGACAAAGTGTGACAGTTGAATAAACAAAGGAAAAAGAGTTGGTGAGTTTTAGTATACTTAATCCTTCCTCAGTATGGGGAGATGGACAAGATGATCTCATTAGGTACCTTCCATCCCTATATGTCTATGATTCTAAGGCAAGGTAATGGAACACACATAGAAATAGCTGTCAAAGAGACTTTCCTTTTTCTTCTTCACAGGTTTGGTACTGGTCCCTTCTGACCTTAAAGTCTATGAGTCTATGAGAAGCTCTCAGTTTGATGGACAAACCATCTAAAGCTTGATGAGCCAGATACTTCCAACTGAAGGAGTCAAGGGATGAATTGTAGTTTTGTAGTAACTGATGAGGAAAGTGTCTTCTGCATAATAAGCACATTTTTTGCTGCAGGAACTGGCAGTCTTTTAGTATACTGCAATAAGGGGGCATAATCAGATCATATCACATGCAAAACTAGAATATTGTCACTTTGTGTTGCTTAATGAGGTTTCTCACTTTACTATCGTGACTGACAATGGCTCCTGCAGTTGACAGGATGTCCTGCCAGATGGACCAGTGGCCTGATCTACTGTGGTAGTTGAGGAAGTGGGATTATGCCCATGAAAAGTTGTGTTAAATAAATTCATTAATCTTAAAAGTGCCACTGAATTCCTTGTCTGTTTTGCTGAAATAGACTAGCAGGACTATCCCTCTGGGACTTGCGGCAGTTCTGAAGTTCGAATGCTTTCGAAAGTGAATCTTGTTTGGGTTGTGCATCTAGGCCTCAGTGTGATTGCCTGGCTTTGAGCAATCAGGGAGTGCAAGAGGGTTGCTATCCAGTGTGACTGCAAGTGGAGTCTACATAGGGATGCAAGTCAGGTGAAGTGACATGTGTTGTCCTCTGCAGTCAGAAAACCCAAGTCCTCATGTTCCCTTTACTCTGAGTGCATGGTCTGAAAGGTGAGTATGAGGGTCATATCATGGTCCTCTGTGTACTGATGAGGGCCTTAGTTCAACACACCATTCCCAGTCTGCCTTTTTGCAGTTAGGTAGAAAGAAAAAGTCAGCCACATAGTTGCATTCCCATTAATATGGGAGTGGGTTCCTCTCGGTTCCCCATCCTGCTCAGCACTTTTGATCTAGTTTTCTTTAATGCACGTGGATTGACTCATTCCCCCAAGGGCATATGGTGGACATGGTTTCTTCTTTTCATGAGATCTGGGGGAAAGGGATTCAGTTCTGGGAAAGTATCCCACTTGAGAAAAGGACTCCGTAACTTCCTTCCTGGGAAAAGGCGCAGCTTAGCACTGTTCTTCAATCACTCCTAAACTGATCTGCTCCAAAGCTCTGTACTTAACACATTCTTGTCTTTCATTTACAGGCTGTGCTTTCCTAACATACTGCGAAAGGGAGTCTGCCCTGAAGGCCCAGAGCGCGCTGCATGAACAGAAGACACTACCAGGGGTGAGTCCAGATTGCTGTTTTCATCCACACTGGGTTTTCTATCCTGTTCCCGTTTGGGGGTAGGATGATTAATGACTGTTGTTGCTTGGATAAGCTAGGATTTGTATCAGACTAATAAAATCACGGTGCCACAACCCAGTCTAGACATTTCCTGACATACCAAAACCCAGCTTGTTGTTCTATAACCAGGTTGGGGCTTGATTTTCTCACCTGTAGTCATGTGAGAAAGAGGCCTTAGAGCTGAGTCTTGCAACTGGTGTGTGGACATGTGTGCAAGAGGTAACACTTCCACTTTTTTCCTCAATAAAGTAAAGTATGGTAGCAAAAAGAAACGGATTTAATTATTGAGTTATCACAGAATGAAAACATAGTCCTGATGACAAAGTGGTTTGACTCAATTGCTTTAGTATTCAAGCAGCTGTAGCAGATTGGAAAGGAAGTGAGACAAGGAGGAAAAAAAAAAAAGAGAGAAGAACAGGAGATAATGAGGGAAATTATTCACACGAGCAAGATCTGAGTTTCAGACAACACAAGCAGAACTAAAAACAGAAACATCATTCTCAGGGGAAGTCCTGGCCTTCAGGGGTGGACAGGTCCTTGGATTTCCCAGGCCAGTGGTAAGAGGTGGGGGTTTGCCCATGAAGTTGTGTGTACAATCAAAATTTTGAATAAGGTTCTGTATTCCCTAGTCTACCCTTCTATTCAAGTTACTCACAACTGCTGAGAAATGGTTGTTACTTCCCTTGATATGTCCACAAATGTGTTTCGATCTCTTTATATCTATCTTTTCATCATCTTACCCATGCAGATGCACACACTCTTCATCTTCTGGTGTTATCTTTGTCACAAAGGGCATGCTGTGTGTATACGTGCATGCACATGCCCATGCGTTGCTCACTAAGAACACCTTCATATCTCATGACAGCTCCATTAAACTAGTCCTTCTCAAAACGTGTTAGCCACACACTCTGTTTCAGCAATATGAATGGCTCCAGTTGTACTGTTGCTACTAAGGGGTGATTCCTTCTTGTTTTATAGTTTTCCTCCATGCCCTCTCCTGCCCACCCACTCTCTCTGACACGGAGACACAGCTGATATGTAGAAGAGGGATGTTTCAAATAACCACTTCTCCATTTACATTTTATTGAGCATGTTTTAGAGACATACCCGTGTGAAAACACAAGTTTCAAGATTTTCAGAACTGGATCCATAATTAAGTAGTTAAACAGGGTTCCAGATTTTTCAAAAAAAGTTATTTATTTAGTAATGCCATTCACTGGGAGTTGTTGGACACATGGGAATTGAAACGCAGGGTACGTATCTCAGGCACAGAGCTCACATCGTTCCCATTAAGTCAATCTTGTTTCAGTGAGGCTGGTGTAAAATGGAAATAAATCTACTGAAATCCATGGGAATTGCTGGGTGCTCAGCACTTTTGAAAATTGGGCAAAATGTAAGTGCCAAAATATGGATTTATAGACACTCGGCTCTATAGTGGCCAAGGTATATACCTTTATTTATTTATGTCTAAGAACTTTTAAACAACATAGCTCTGGGTGTGACATTCTGGCCAATTGAAATTCATGGTAAAGCTTGCATTGACTACAATAGGGGTAGGTGTTCAGGGCTTTATGCCTGATACTGTGAGTACCTCAATACCTTTTACCGTGATCACTTCAAATTCTGCTCTCACATGCAGGGCTCTAGACCCCAACTGACTACATTGACTTCAAAAGAGTTCTTCATGTTCAACATCCGTGGTAACAGGGATCAGAATCCGACCCAGTGGGTAATGATCAACTCTGTGCTGAGATAAGTGAGAAATAGACTGAGCACCCACCAGAACCCTTTGGCTTCAATTCCAGTTTTATTCCTCCCAGGATCAAGCCCTTATTTCTCCCACCCAACCTGGCTACAGACACCTTCATAGAATCATAGGGTTGGAAGGGACCTCATGAGGTCATCTAGTCCAACCTCCTGCTAAAAAGCAGGACCACTCACCCTAAATCATCCCAGCCAGGGTTTTGTCTAACCGAGCCTTAAAGATCTCCAAAGATGGAGAATCTACCACCTCCCTAGATAGCCCATTCCAATGCTTCACCACCCTCCTAGTGAGAGAGTTTTTCCTAATGTCCAACCTTGACCTCCCCAGCTGTAATTTGAAACCATTGCTCCTTGTTCTGTCCTCTGTTACCATCGAGAACAGCCTAGCTCCCTCCTCTCTGGAGCAACCCTTTAAGTAGTTGAAGGTTGCTATCAAATCTCCCCTCAGTCTTCTCTTCTGTAGACTAAATAAGCCTAGTTCCTTCAGTCTCTCCTCATAAGTCATGTGCCCCAGCCCCCTAATCATTTTTGTTGCCCTCTGCTGGACTCTTTCTAATTTGTCCACATCCTTGCTGTAGTGAGGAGCCCAAAACTGGACTCAGTATTCCAGATGCGGCCTGACCAGTGTCGAATAGAGGGGAATTATCACATCCCTCGATCTGCTGGCAATACTCCTACTGATGCAGCCTAATATGCCATTGGCCTTTTTGGCAACAAGACCACACTGTTGGCTCATATTCATCTTCCCATCCACCATAACCCCCAGGTCCTTTTCTACAGCGCTGCTACTTAGCCAATCGGTCCACACTGTTGGCTCATATTCATCTTCCCGTCCACCATAACCCCCAGGTCCAGGTAGCACCTGCCTGAACTCATCCTCTGGGTGACGTTGCCAAAGTTTGTTTAAGGAAGCCAGCCTTGTCTTTTAATAAACTCTCATGCCAGGATACTGTCTTATGCCTCTAATGCAAGTAGCAGAGAAGTATTTATGACATACCTAACTCTGGTTGAAAACATGCTCTGGCAATATCACGCATATAGTTCCCACTATAAAATAAGAAACAGCCTTTCCGTCAAGGGTCTATGTCATCTCTCATATGATTTCACAAATGACACGTATATAACGCATTCCATTCACCTGCTGGTTTGTGACATAGAATTAATAAATCAGGTACAGAAAGAGAAAAGTAATACATACAGTAGAGCATTGAATCAAGGCTCTCCCCCCACCCCTTGGTTAATTATACAGTACTTGCCCTTGTATTACTACTGCATGCATATTTGCTATTATAAAACAGAGAACTGAGTCATTTGTAATAATATGCGCATAAATGCAAATGCATGGAAATTGTGAGGCACCAGTATTTTGTGGCTAGATCCAAGCGCCTGCCTCTCAGCTATGTATCACTGTGTTTTAGTGGAGTAGTTACATGCACATATTTTACAGTAATTACTTTCTGGATGTGCTTTGTAAAATGACAGAAATATGTTTCGCATATTTCCTTGTTATATGTGAGGTAGAAAGTCATCTTGTGGAGTAATCAAAAGACTCCTGAGCAGGTATGTGTTGATTAATAAAGTCTTTATTATACTTTTTTTTTTTTTTTTTTTTTTTTGGAGGGAGAGAATTGTGCAATATATTTTCCAGCAAGAACAACATAATGCAAAATATCAAACTGTTTGTTGAATCTTCCTCCACCAACTGATTGGACAGTTTGAAAGTCTCTCCTACCCACAGCTGAAGGGCTGGTGTGCTTGAGCATGTGCCTGTGTGCATTAAAATGCTATTGTGAATGTCAGATGATTCAGATTCTAACATTTACTTGTTGTTGTTTATTTTACATACAATAGAATAGCTGGATGATGAAGTATATTAGTTCTTTAATAATTTATAGAAATGCTTTGATGTTGCCGTAATTACATTAAAGGTCACATATCAAAGGTAATTTGGGTGAGCAGCTGTGATGGTTTCTCAGAAGTAATCAATATTGCTGTCCATGGTGCTGATTTCACCAAGGGGATTGCCAGATTAAAGGGGGCTTATTACCAGCCCAACGGACACAAGGGAAATCAAGAACAGATTGGAGAGATGCACTGTTCTCTTTCCTCACCTATAATTAACACTGTTCACCGTAATCTGTGCTAATCCTTCATGCTGGGAAAACCACTGGCATTTTTTAGACATCTCAAAGGCAAATTAGGCAAGGTGGAGTATTGTAATGGGTAGGGGTTGGGAATGAATACAGAAAGCAAAAGTTGATTCCCCCTTGAGCATTCTGATCCTGGTAAATCTTTCTGTGATAAAAGTGCAATATTAGAACCGCAGTTCATGATCTTGGAGAAAGGAAAATATGTCCCCCGCAATGACCGTGCAGGGGACATGAGAATTATGTGTCTGCCTGTTCAGTTTAGTATTATCTATAAATTCCACAAAGAGCCATAGGAAAGAAATCAGAGAAATAAAATTATGTTTTAAATGTGGTAATTTTGATTGCAAATTATAGCAAAGCCAACTTTTCCTCCCTCTTTCCTTCCTTCTGAGGCTCACGTCAGAGGCTAATGCTGAGAAATGTAATCAAGCCATCAAGATCAACTTTTATTTATGGCACAAATAAACTGAGCTCATATATGATAAGCACAGTAGCATTTTTTCTGTTTCTTTGTGAGTCTCTCAGACACAGGGTGTGAATGGGCTTTGGGATGGAAGGGGCTGACTTTCTTGTGTAAGATCTGAACCTACTGGCAAGACTCCAGAGGAAAAAAAATATGAAAATCAGTAGCTGGGAAACTGCTAATCCCAGAATTTCGAGGTGACTTTCCAAACTCTGAAACCCATTAAAATCTATTTGTTTTCCTGTTGAGAGTGGGGAAAAGGTGTTACAGGTGTATTATATGTCTCAGCGAATTACAGAATTACTGTTTTGCTTGTAGTACCATCCAATATCTGTTGCTATTTTATGCCATCTAAAGTAAACACATGCCATTCTGTATTACATGTGATTTGAGAGTTTCTGTAATAGGAAAGGGAAGGTAAATATGTGTCGTGATAATACCAGGAAATGGGGACTGCTTAGATACCTCTGAGCTTCTTAAAGTAACAATGAAACAAGAGTTCTTGAATCCATATGCATGGTGCCAGTTTCATAAATTTGTGAAATTCTCATGCATGTTATCAGTCATGCCTTGATGAAATTCTCATGCATATTTACCCATCACTCCTCAGTGAAATCCATATGAACATGGGGTGAAATTCAGTCCTTAGTTGCTTAAATCCTCATAACGAGGCTTAAATGGTACAGAGTAGTAGAGACCTAGCAAGAGCCCTGCATAGAGGGGGTGAATTTCAGCCAGTCTAGACAGCTGTGCGGTAATTTTACAATATTAATTCACTCCCCAAAGTTTTCACTACCAATGTAAATTGCATTTGGTCCACAGTGGCAGGCTGGAAGGGTTCCACTGATTAAAGTAGCCCTCTGAACATACAAGCTGCTCACCATGCCCTTTAGATTTTGAAAGAAAACACATTTAATTGTTCCCTGGGGAGAAACGTGCCTGTTTCCAAAGTTAAAAAATGAAGATGAAAAGGAGCCAAAACCAGATTTAAGGGAAGACACATGCAAATGCTGAGCCTGAGGAAATTCCCCTTAAAATCTTTGAGGGTCCCCACATCATGGTTATAAAGATTTTCCCCCCAGGCTGATTAGTAGGTCAAGGCTTTTTGGATCTTACTTTGGAGAAAGAAGGGGGAGAGAGGAATAAAGCCACTTTCCATTTACTAAAAATCCCTGTAGTTTGCCGGTGCTCTGCTGTTCACCAGATGAGATGAAACACCTGGGTCCTATCTGCTTTGTAAACATTAAAGTTCCATCTCACTAGCTTCTGTATCCCCACTACAGCAACCGCAGGAATACAAAGTAAAATCGCGCGCTACGTTCCAGTCCAAAGAGTTTTGGAGGAAAAGGCTACAGTGTCAGAACTAGTGTGTGCTGCCATTTCATTTCAGCTCGGCGCAGTCATTGCATCTGTAGCTTCTCGATAGCTCTCTTTTAGATTTGCAATATTTGAGCAATGGAATCTTGCACATCTTTGAGATCTGTGTGTGTGTGTGTGTGTGTGTGTGTGTGTGTGTGTGTGTGTGTACTCACACACCTACAGGCAAATTAAAATGAGATTCTGAATGTTGTATCATCTCTACTTCCCTCTCTCTTTTATTTGTCTCCTTTTCATTTGGTTCTCAAAGGACAATTGCTGAGCAATTCAACAAAAGCCGTTGTTGGACCTTCATTTGCTTTATGTGTTATTCAGTGACAACTTTTCTCTTTCTGACGTGTCTGCCATAGGAGGATCAATCTAATTTTATGTACAACTGTAAAGATGAATGATAAGTAGAAAGGATTCAGGCAAGTACAAGCTGAATAAATTATAAAGGGCAAATGATGACAGGGCTGGCGATCCCAGGAGACAGTGATATGATAACAGAAACTAAAGACGAATTTATGATGGATGTAGTTAGCATGTACTGAGGCTATTAATTCTTCAGGGTAGTTTTACAACTTCTTGTGATTGGAGCAATCAAAGTATTTCATTTTAAAGAGACGCTATATATTTTTGCTTGTCTGCTCTGCATATTTGTATGTATGGCCTCATTTATATGCATAGCAGTAAACTCCCATAGGCTAGTCAAGCTTACCTCCCATCAAAAGGTCTCTATTCTCCAAATCATAATGCCACTGTTTATGCATAAATAAATAGATAATGTGTAACGATTTGAGGGCAAACCTGGATCTCAGCAAAAATGTTTCCATTTTCATAGCAGCTCAACAATCAAATCAGCTTGGGGACTCATCCAGTGAGAGGCTGGGTGCACTCAGCTTCTGTCAAAGCCAGGTCTGGAGATTGAGTTGGGCTCCGAGACCCTTGATTTGTCTGTCTATATATAATATTTTTATATAGAAATAATATCAGATGACTTTAAGGTAGTTCAAATTTTGGGCTTACTCTACTTAAAGAGCAGCTGATGCAACCTTGTGAAGTTGGAGGTAAATCTGACCTCTTGATTTTATTCCATGCAGGCCCGTGTTTTCCATCCCGTGTTCCTTATTATTAAGGAATTTGCATTAAAATTATTTTTTCTTCCCCCTAAAGGGTTGACGCTTCTCTGTGAGTAACCTTCACTGTGGACTATGTTTGTGAACACCAAGGCCTTGTTTCTGTCCTCACTCCCAACAATGTAAATCCGCAGTGGCCTGACTGAGATCAAGGGATTTACATGGTGTCAGAAAGAAGGGGATCAGCCCCGTTTCTGTTGCTGTTAAGGTAATGTTGGGCTGAAGACCATGGCTTGCAGTGGGGACGTAAATCCTTATTGAGAATTCTATGACCAGGGAGTCTGATCCTGCAGAGCCCTGAGCATAGTGGCTGGGCCATATCATGAAGTCCTTACTCTTTATTCAGGCAAGCTCCAGCTGAAGAGCATGAGATCTGAGTCTACTTGGTGTCTTGTGGAAGCTGCGATGCTTCTTTCAGGCTCTTAATTGTTAAAGGGCCCCAAACACCAAGGCTTCCAATTGCAATACTGTAGCAGAGAGGTTCTCAACCACTTTGAGGACACATTACTGTATCACCACCCAGCAGTAAGCATGTTGCAGAGAGCTGGGAAGATGACAGGACTTGGTGTGTCCGGTGGGTTCGCAACATGCCTCCAAGCGTGTCAGAACCCGCAAAAGGTTGAAAACCACTTCTAGTATTTCGAACCATAACTTTTCTGTGGAACATGCATTTTTCGAGTGAAAAGTGGGAGCAGATGTACTAGTAAGCACTTTAGATCCTGCTTTCATGCTCTCAATAATTTCACACTCTCAATAACTCATTAATTAATAATCTCATTCCCTTAATCCCGATAATATCATTCTCTCAATAATTTCATTCTCTTGATGATAAAAACCGAGGGTGGAAAAATGCAGAGAACCATTGAGGTTTATATACGCTCCCTGTATACAGGCAGACAGGTAATTCTGGGTAGCGGGAGGTACAAGGCCAAACCTGGTGGTCATTATTAAAGTTGTGGGGTGATATTTTCAAAAGCACCTATGTGATGTAGTCCCATTTTCAAAAGTGAAAGTTGGACATTTCACAGGGAGACTTAAATTACTTTTGAAAATGGGATTTAAGTTCCTAAGTCACTTATGTGATTTGAATTTTTTTTCTTGTATGGTGCAGTGCGGAGAGCTGCATTGTGGTAGCATTTCATTGAAGATGCTGCCTGGGTTATTCCACTTGCAAAACAAACAAGGAGTCCTGTGGTACTTTTAAAGATTAACAAATTTATTTATCACCTAAGCTTTCATGGGAGAAAATCCAACTTGGTCAGATGGGAAAGTACAGCTGAATTTATCTTTGATTCATCATTCATCTTTGGTTCTCCATCTTCAAGGATCTGATGAAGTGTGATTTACTCTCATGAAAGTTCGTGCGATAAATAAATGTGTTTATCTTTAAAAGTGCCCCAGGGCCCCTTGCTTGTTTTGCTAGATTTGACTAACATGGCTACCCCTTTGGAAGTTGTCCACTTACATAGATACTCTACCTCCCCAAGAGGCTGTAGCTGGGGCAGTGGGACAATTCTCCCACCAATTTAGCACTGTGTATATTGAGGGTTATGTCAATTTCACTGTCACTCAGGGGTGTGGCTTTTTCACACCCTTGAGAAACATAGTTATAGGAACCTAATTTCCTAGGTTACGCCAAGTCTTGGTCTTCACTCTGGCAAAGTCCCACTGATTTATAGACATCAGAGAGAATAATCTAATTGGCATTAAACACTCTCCCGTCTAAAGATTCACCTCAGCAAGGTAGTTAAATATGTGACACGCTTTGCCCATTGGAGCAGTACTTTCAAAGTCAAAGGAATTACTCAGGTGCTCAAAGACAGGCAAGTGTTTAAATACTTTGCTGAATTGGGGCCTTTCAGTGCTAAATAGAGAGTTCCGTGTCACATCATAATCCTCCGATTTAGAACAACGTCTGATGTGAGTTGGCATAACATGACCTATATAACATCTATACTTAACTTCAGAGGCTCTTTTCTTTTTCTTTTTTTTTTTTTTTTTTTGGTGGGGGGAGGGAGAAGTGGGGAATGACTGGACTTAGATTTGTGCGATCAGCTCAGGGAAGTAGGTATCCAAAGTGACTTTGTTCTGCCGAGTAGCTGCAGTGAAAACCTGAAAGTGGCACTTCATGGAGGAGCGGCGGCGGCATTTGGCAGAGTTCCAGCGGTGTCAGAGCTTTCTGATTAGTTTCTGTAAGTACAGGACAAAATTAGGCCTAACCTATTTTTCAAAGAAGAAATGTGCATTTTTCTCTTTAATGGAAACGTGCTTGTATCTTGTTTCCCATGCTTTCATTCTGGTCTCCCTTAAAAGTCTGGTCTTATTAAGATCTAGCATTTTAAAATGCTTTAGAACTCCAGAGATGAATTCTGTGTGCTGAATTCTGACGATAGAAACATGCTTCAAATCAACCCATTGGTGGTATGATGAAATTAAATTCCTTTCTTTTCCCTTTATGCGTGGGGAAACTGAAGCCCCATAAACCTTTGCTGCTTCGGTCATTTTTCCAACACTTTTAACTTGTTCTTTGGGATGCCACCTGAATTATGGTGGTGTTTCCTGGCCAGATACCGGGAAAGCAAATATTGTCAACTATAATAAAGCTCTTCCAAAGTAATGCGCAGGTTGTTGTGCTGGGTTTATTCATCCCTCCTCTGCATGGCTTGACCACCTCTGTTCTGCTGCTGTGTCTGAAACCATTTCTGGCATACTGCTGTATTTTAAACCACGTCGAGACCAGTCTGATGTCACTTACCAGTTTGTTCAGTGGAGGAATTCCTCATTTATAGTAGTATAAGTGAGATCGGAATCAGGTTCATGGTACGCCTTTTTTATTAAGGTGACATCATTGAGTAACAATAGCTCCAAAATTCAGAGTTACTGTGTAGTACAGTATTTCACAAAGACTATTGTCAGTAGGGTTTTTTTTTTTTAAATGGTAATTTAAAACAGTCGTAAAACTTGTGTAAATGGGATCAGAGACAGACCCATAGATACATACATGTGTACACAAACGCATGCATGCACGCACACACACACACACACACACAGCTGTCTGTCTATCTAATATACACAAACTACTACCTTTTTATTTTAAGACCCTTCTTGACTATCTCTTCTGCACCTAGCCTATCTCATATGCTATTGCGGCAACAACTTCCTTTTCTGTCCCCACCAATGATATCAGTCTTCATCGACCATTTGTTACACTTCCCAACAAGCCCCTTTGCACATTCCTTCCCGCTGGCCTTATGCCTCTAAGGAACTCCCAATAAACGTCCACAAATGCTACTTGATGCTCCTCCTTCACAATGCTCTCTCAATGCTCTTCCTTAGACACCATCTAAGCAGCAGCAATCTGTGACCGTCACTCACCTGGCTAACCAGCATTATCTCATCATTTTCTTATGCTCCCCGCCCATGTCTATGTTGTTTCCACTGGTTGTCTCTTCTCATACTTAGATGGTATTATGTTGGAGCATCGACCATTCTTGCGATTTCATACAGTGCCTTGCACAGCGATCCATGCTTGTGATCCAGAGACATTACTGTAAAATAAATAATCTATAATGAGATAAATATTTGATAATGAAGGAACTGGAAAGTTTCATCCTGCAATCCAGAGCTGAACATCTTCAAAGGGATGTTTCAAATCTGGAGCTTTGATGTGGGTCCATCAGTATTAAGCTTTAAACATTTCCCTGCAATGCTATGAACCCAACATCAGAGAATAGTGCTAATGCCTCGAAAGTGAGCCTGGCTAACCTGTCCCATTGTCCTGCTGAGTGAAGTGCAACAATTACTCTGGAAGTGCAAATGGGCTCAGATAGTTTGGGTATTTAAAATTCTTTCAGTTTGCATCATGAAGCTAAAAAATACATTCTGCACTCTGTTTGCCCGATGTAAACCCAGAGACACTCACTCCATTGCCTTAAATCAGATTTACAGGAGGTAACTCAGGTCTGAATCAGAGTCTTATCCTCAACAAGTCCCTTTAAGATGCCCTGCAAAGCCAACTCCCTTCAGCAAGGTCTGAACTTTAGAGATTCAGCCAGGGGAACTGGAAGGTCATTTCTTTCTTTTCCTGGACTGAGACCGCGCTGATGAACTTGCTCACTTCAGGGAAATCCGTCTCTCTTTGAGCACCTCTTTACTCTTCCGCATGAAAATCTGACTGACAACTCAAGATCCTCCCAGGATCCTCAAAACAATCAAGGAGTCCTGTGGCACTTTTAAAGACTAACAGATGTATTTATCGCCTGGCTCTCGTAGAAGAAAATCCCACTTCATCAGATGCTTTGAAGTGGGATTTTCTCCCAGGAAAGCTCATGTGAGAAATAAATGTTAGTCTTTAAGAGTGCCACAGGACTCCTTAATTGTTTCGCTGACCTAGACTAACATGGCTCCCCCTTTGGAACTTCCCAGGATCCTGTAGTTGCTGCTGATTCCCTGGACAGCATTCCAATCTGACTCATGAATACCTTTCTTTCCCTTTCCCAGCAGCCCTGGGCTGTATTCCTGCTCTCAGTGGACACTGGTGTAAACCCAGAATAATCCCAGTGGATTTACACAAGAGACTGGAATTTGCCTTTGTGTTTTAAAGCTCCATGGCTTTCATTCATCTTTGTTTCTTCCCTTTCTTTGTGACATGTCCTCTGTTTCCTTCTCCCCACCACAAACCCCCACAGCAGCACACTGTATTGTCGGGCAGTCTTCAACAACATAATCACATTTGGGCCAGTGTCTTTCCTGCAGACCCTGGAGTGTGCAGGGCTTAGGCCTCTATGATTAGTTTACACAATAAATGAAGCGCATTAGAAGAGGATAATCAGGGATCCAAGAAGGCCACCTCACTCATTATCTGAGGAGGTTATGTTAAGCCTCTGTAGTTATTAGTCAAACTTTCCCATGCAGATAGCTGAAGATTAAGAACCACATATATCCTCTTTATTCCTCATTCTTTTACACTGATGTGCAAACACTCTTCTTTATGATCATTACTCTTATTATTATTCATGGCCGTGCCAGTAGGTCACAGCTGCTTTTCTGGTGTCCTTTGAAATCTAGGCCTACCCAGAATGGTGTAATGATAGATTTGAGACACTGGAGGGTGCTCTGCTTAGATTCTGGAAGGAATTGTTGGGTGTGCTAGAACAGCTGTTTTCAAACCAGGAGTCGGGACCCAGAACTCGGTCACGGCGCCTCCTGCTGCCACCACTGAAAGAATGGAATGCAATGCTAAAAAATGTAACCGTTGGGTCGTGGGAATAAATGATTGTTTTCAGCTGGGTCCCAAGAAAAATGTTTGAAAACCACTGACCTAAAATGTCTGTTTGCCATCCTTCCACTGCTGTCTTTCACCCAGACGGCCAAAAGAAGGGTCTCTCCCAAGTCAAAGCTCACATTATTTAGTGAACCAGTTTCAGAACTGGTGTAAAATGGCTGCAACTCCCCCCGCCCACATCGGTTACACCCACGCCACTTGCTCTGAATTTGATTCCAGGCTGTGGTATGGGGATCCACTGCTGCTTTAGCGTATCCCACTTTTAGGCTATGTCTACACTAGAAAAGTTAAATTGACTTAATGTTGACTTTAGGTTGACTTTTAACTTTTTAAAGTCTTAATAAGGTTGACTGAACTTTTCTAGTGTAGACATAGCCCCTTGTCGAGCTCATTAAATCAACGTAACCATGTCGTCTTAGGTGCTAATCCCCATCCAGACTGGCTTAAGTCAACCTAATAAGGTCAATTTAAGTGTTAAGTCGACCTAAAATGAGGTGTTAAGTCAACTTAACTTTTCCTTAATCTGACTTAAGGAAGCCCAGTGTGGATGCTGAGTAGTTTAGGTTGACTTAAGCCTCCTTAAATCGACCTAAATTGCCAGTGTGGACGCACCCTTATGGACTTGCCTGACAACTCCGTTTGCTACCAGATTCGGGAATGAAAGCTCCTGGTTGTGAAGAAAATCTGATCCATTATGGGTCCCCTCAGTAGAGCCAAAGGAGGGTGACTAACAAATTGAGCTGGATAGAATATAGCAAGCATTTTTGGTGACATTTTTCAAAAGAATCTCAGCATGTCAGTGTGGGATTTGTGCATCCTCTTAAATTACATCTGTGTTAATGTTACAGGTTCTGTCATAGGACAAAACATGAGAAAGAGGAAGTGTGATGGTAAATCACCAGCTAGTCTAGACTGAGAGAAAGGATAGCCTTGTGGGCTAACACATGGTATTACCACCTAGGAGAGATGTGTTCAGTTCCTCCCTCTACCACAGGCTTTCTGAATTATGGTGGGCAGGTCATTTTATCTCTCAACGCCTGGGCTCTCCAGGTAAAATGGGGATAATTAACCTTCCTCTCTTGCACACTTTGTCTGCTGCATTTGTTTAGATTGTAGCTCTTTAGGGCCAGGACCGTCTCTCACTCTGTTTGTCCAGCACCTAACGTACACAGACCTTGATCTCAGTGGTGGTCCCTAGCTGGGACCATGATATAAATATATAAATAGTCCTTTGCAGAGCCAGCATTTCCCTAAATGTAAGGTGAAGTCTCAGGCTGATGCTTGTCTTTCAGAAAGGAGCTCTGTCTCCTTTCTCTTCCCCATGATTGATCTGAAAATAAATAAGGTAAGAGTGACATTCTTACTATGATTTTTTTTAAAGGAAAGGAGAATTTCTTGTAGACTGGAACTACACTTCCATACACTGTATTTGACATCTGTAATAAAACTCGGGTCAGATATATCTTTCAATAAAAAGAGGCATCCCGCAAACAATCCTGCACTAGTATTAGGGTCATGTCAAGAATAATAAAGAGCAGTATTGTCACAGAATTCAGCTACCACTTTGCGCTGTTTTTTTTTTCCCCCTCCTTCCTGTTTCTCTCCCAGGCATAATGCAAGATGTTTATCAGGCTCCTCTGCATCTCACCAAGGGGCTGGGATAAGAGGCTGGTTAGCAGCATGAGGATTTGTCAATGATGTTCTGCTTGCCACCTTTAAACCAGCCCCCGGTGAAGAAAAATGTGGGGAGGCGGATTGCCTTGTTAGTCACCTGTGTCCTTTCTCCCCCTTGGGATGGAAGGTTGGGGGGGGGGGGGGGGAGAGGGCCGCTTTCCAGTAGAATTTGTCTTCCCCTGATGTTACTCTCTCTGGAGATGCTACGTTTTGGTTTTCTCAGACTGAATTCGATAGTGATGGGATAACATGGAATCGGTTTGCACTAGGAATAACGTGGACCGGGGTTACTCTGCCAGTCCAGCTCGATCCTAACTTTCTTGCTATTCCAGTCCTGTGACCCTTTTCCAAGATCTACCAGTTCAATTTCCTCCTGACCTGTTAGACTCCCTGCTATTCCAGCCAGGTGGCCTTGCTTACATTATTTATTCTGACTGTGAATTATTTGTACTGCATTAGCATCAAGTATCGGGGTTCCCCCATGCTGAACACTCACCAAACAAAGACAGCCTACGGAGCCCTTCTATAGCCTCTCTCTGTTGCTGACCTGCACACTGCTCCGCGAACGCCCCCCTGACCTGACCTGACTGCTATCTGCTCTTCAAGCCCTGTGCACATCGAGCAATGGCTTGCCTTCGCCCCACACGTTGTAGTGTTGAAGCTCTGCCCACGGCAAGGCCGATGAACCTGTGTGCTGAAGCGCGGCTCCCTTTGCTAATCAATACCTTTTGATATTCTGGTCCTCGAGCGTGTCTCAAGCACAGGCTTTCAATCATACCAAGTTCTGTATTGTGTGTGATAGACAAATGGAAGCTGGGGGGGGAGCCCGCCAAACTCATTTTCACTCGTGACCCAAGACAAGCTTTGAAGCCAGGTTAACAGAGGTGAAGGGCTCATGCGCCCACTTCCTCAACATCTGCCAAATAGATTCTTCTGCTGCTGCTTTATTATAGCTCCTCTTTTCGGAGCCGATTGTATTTTTGCTGTAGGTGAAGAACTAACATTGTGCCCCCTTCCAATACCTGCACTCGTTGCAATACCTGCACTCGTCTGTCTGAAACACGGTTACACTTGCTGGCTCACACATCCAGAATTCTGCCACTTCCGTTTGATGCCTTGCACCTCTATTTTTTTCCTTTCCTCTTCAGTTTCCAAAGCCTAGTGACATTTTTTGCAGTATTTCAGGTGTTGGTGGAGATCAAAGTGCTCACAGGATCAAACAACCTACCGTGTGCAACCTTTATGGCAACAAAGAAGGTCTTTCACTGGCAGAAACACAGATTCAGCAACCTATCAGGTTTGACTCAGAGAAAGCTTTTGATTCCACAAGGAAACTTTCTCTCTCCCCTCCCCTCAGCCATGGCAGATGATGCTGTCTTTGGATGTGAGGGAGGGAGCATGGAGCATAGCTTTTTATTCAGTGACTTTGGAGAGAGACATTTGTTAATACAGGCATACATCTGTTTTGCACAGAAGCTGTGGATTTGATTTATAGATGATAGGGGAGAGGAAGTGTATCTAGTGGTAGGAGCCGAGACCGAGGGGCGGGAGTGGTACAGGATCTCACCTGCTGTTCTCAGCTGCTGTTAGCTTGTTCCAAAGGGGTATCTCTGTTAGTCTAGTCCAGCAAAACAAACAAGGAGAATGGTAGTACTTTTTAAAATAAATAAATCTGTTCGTCTTTAAAAGTGCCACCAGACTCCTCGTTTGTTTTGTTCTGTGAACTTAGTCCAAGCCACTTATTAGACAACCTTTATATTTATTTTGCTCTGTCTGTTCGTCTATCTGTCTTCCCTGTGCTTTCCACCTTTCTCTGGCAGATGGCATAAATGTTGATAGGTTTAAATGGCAACCTGCACCCAGCAGAAAGTCTGCCAGGCATCTGGCCATGTGGTACAGGGGTTAGGGCAGGATCCTGAAAATTGCTGATTTGAATCCCACCCGAGGCTGAAAAACTGCCATTCATAGGTTTTGATTTCATCTACTTTTAGTCTTGATTGAAAAATAATATCAAAAAACTAAGTTTTTTAGAACAGATGACCTTAAAACCAACTCACTAAAAGGGATAAAACAAGTACAGAAGTAATTCAGATTGGTCAGATTTCTTGTACGAGGCATTTTAAGCGCCATGAATGTATTTGTTTGCAAAAGGTCAGCTGGCCAGTGTAGCATGTATAGTGACCACTCAACCATTTGCAAACAAATGCATTCACGGTGCTTAAAATGCTTCATACAAGAAGTCTGACCAATCTGAATTACTTCTGTACTTGATTTGTCCCTTTTAGTGCATTGGTTTTAAGGTCATCTGTTCTAAAAAACTTGGTTTTGATATTATTTTTATCACATTGTTTCCATTTCCCTATCTAGAAAATACCATTGGACAGGCTCTTCAGAAGTGGAGGGCCAGGAAGTCTTTGCCAGATCAGAGATGCAGCAGGTTTGGCTACAATTTGAGCGTGGGATTTGTGCTTGGCAGAATAGAACAGAGCCAGCCAAGTCATGCAATTTTGTTTAGTTTGCTGACAACTACAAAAATCCAAAAGGGAAATACTTGTTTCAGGTGAGACTGAAAACATGATTTCTTGCAATTTTCAGTCAAATGTTTTATGTCCAGTCAAATGAAATGTTTTCTGTCAACAAACTTGAAACATTTCATTTTGAATTTGATTATTTTTATTTTAAATAAAATTTCCGGGGCATTTTCAAGCAAAAGATCATTTTAGAACAAACACATCAACACTTTTCATTTAGAAAATGTTGGAAGGAAACATTTCATTTGGGTGAAATTGGCATTAATTTTTAAAATATTTTATTGTTGCCAAATCTGCACTTTTTGCTTTCGAAAACAAAAAAGAAAAATCACCACCTGTGGCTGACAAATTTCACTCAGCTCTAGTACCCAGTACTAACCAGTAGGGAAATATGTGAGTCTTAATAAAGAGGTTGTGAGGCATCCCTGATGTTTGCAAAGCTGTGCTGTGATGCTCTGAGGAGATATTCTGCAAGACTGACGTATTGTTAATATCCATACACACTACTGGGATTGCCGAGGATCCCTCAGGAGCATTTTATACCTCATGCTTATGGAGTGTTACTGCTGTAGGTCGCCATTTTCAAGTGAAGGGCTTAGTTGACTTAGGTGCGCAAGCATCATTGAAAGTCACTTACGGAATGATTTGATTTCTAAGTTAGTCTCAGTGATGTGCATGTCCATATCTGCCCTACTGTTTCTGCACATATATGGGTGTTCTTGAAAGCAGTTCCCATAGTTCTTTGTGTTGAGGTGCTCTAGGATTCTTGACCTGCCACAAGTGGGGAAACTTGTCTGTCTTGTGGAGGGAATTATGGGAAAGCATTGGAGGTCTCTCAGCAATTCAGCGATTTAGCCTATGTCCTCACTGCAAAGAGACGGACCAAGTTAAACTAGATCCCGGTTTCTAACTTGTATCTTTAACCAGGAAAATTTGTCAGGCCTTAAAGCACTTCCAAAATTAGGGTTGAAGTGTTCTATATGGATGTATGGGGGCTGTGCTAAAACTATGCTAAGGACCGGAGTTTACTCTTGAAGTGAAGACACGCCATTAGACATTTACCTTCAGTCCCAGAGACTCCATTTTCACCATCATTGACATACCTCATCTATGTCACTGCTGTCATTCACCATCACAGCCACCCTGTTAAGCCATCTCTGACTAATGTATTTGTTGCCAAGAGCTGGTTTAAATTTGTTTACATTTCTCTAGTGAAATGTTTTTTGGGAAAAGCCCAACAGTTTTTTTGTTCAAAATGTTTCAAACTCTTTTGGGAAGGGAGGGACAGAATGAAAAATCTCTATATGGTATTTTTCAAAATGAAATGGAAATTTTAATTTTGTTTCAAAACTTATGTGTCAAATCTTGGAGGCATTTCCCCCTTCTCTCACATTTTTTTTTTTTAACTTCCTTCCCTTCCAATTTTTGCCACTGAAGAAATTTAAAAAGGAAAAAAAGTTAGAGAAAGTGGGATTCTGCCCCCCCCCCCTCCATACGCACACAATTTCATGCACAAACATACACAAAGATTGTCATCAAAACTCCAATATGCATCACAAAAATGTTGACCAGAATTGACAATCAAGAACAGCCATTTTACAATTTAGTAGAGCAGGCCTTATGAATATTGTACCTGATCCTGTTCTGATTTACACTGATATCATTCAAGTGACTGTTCAGATCCATGATGTTACTTGAGTTCGTCACTTGCGTAGGTGAAATCTAAGTCAAGTCCATTTCTTCTTGAAGGAAAATTAGAGAGAAATATGCACCGCCAATCCCTAGTCCTGCAGTGTTTGATTATTTCTTCAAGGACTTAGAGTTTTTAATGGAAGAGTCTTGTGAATTTCATTCCGATATCAACTCTAATATTCACGTTTCATAGGTAAC
This sequence comes from Pelusios castaneus, assembly GCA_007922175.1. Classification (NCBI taxonomy): domain Eukaryota; kingdom Metazoa; phylum Chordata; order Testudines; family Pelomedusidae; genus Pelusios; species Pelusios castaneus. Next base: position 3,458,796 of record ML685885.1, on the reverse strand, counting down.
AGGTATTTGACACATTGTCCCTTGCGGATGGGAGAAGAAGGCTCACAAGTCATTCTATCTATTACTATGACTGCATGGTCATCAGACTTTGGGAGACAATACTGTTTCCCATTGGGATTGCTAATGCTATTGGATCACACTGTTGAAATCCTGTCCCTGTGCTCTCTTTTGCTAGGTTCCATGCAGAGTAAATAACTCCCCTTCTGCCTGCCAGATAATATTTATTCTCTTTCATTTTGACTAAAGGAAAGAAGAGTGGTTTTCTGCATTAATGGATCTTCAATATTTCTAGGCTACGAGTCTCCTAATCAACACTAGCTCATCTTCTGACGGTTAGGGGGAGGGATGCTGTCCTCAACTGATTTTAATTCGTTCAATTCATTCAGACCCTTATTTTTCCAGGAAACTTCACTGGGGATTAAATTTATCTTTCACAAGAAGGCCCCCTCCTCCCATTGCAAGAAGCTGAGGCAGGAACAGCCGCAAATTATGATAAAAATCATTAAAATAATTGTACATTAGTGCCCTTGGCTCAAGGAGACCAAACTTCCACTGGGGAATAAATTGGTAAAATTAAATGAATCTTGATAGTGACTTTGGCATGGAAGATTGTGGGGGGGTAGGCAGCAGATCGAGGGGAGATTTGACAGCAGATGAGCCCCAATGAAGTTTATCAGGATTTTAAAAATGCTTTGTAAGCCATTCATTGGAAGATTCCGTTAGATAATATTATCTGACCGTTGTCTAGCACCAGAGCTTACAGTTAGAGCTGGTCAAAATCCAGGAAAAGTATTTTATGAGAAATTCCATTATTGTTCATGTTTCACAGGGCTAGAAATAAACCCAATTTTTTTCATGACACTTCAATCACCTTTTTCTTTTGTTGTTAAAATGTGTATTGAACTGTGTTCCAGAGCATATTTGGCCAGCTCTTGTCACAGGATGCTGATTGGAAATTATGGCCCGGATTCTCTGCACCAGCTGAGCTGTGCTGGGCATTAGTTTCCCTCTAATTTGGCCCCTCCAAACTATCTATGAAGCCATTGTTACAATCTCCCTAGCTAGGGGACACCTGCCCATGTTTTTGGGAAAAAAAAGTGGGGGGAGGGCAGAGGGAGCTGCTGTGGTGTACTCTTGCTATCAACAGCCCATAGAGCTCAATATAGCAGACAGCTCTAGTTATCTGCAGCCGTGTTTCCTATGTCAGAGGACAGCAGGTGTTTGGTGTAGGAAGCCCCTAGTGATAGGATGTCAATCACCTTCAAAGGGGTGTTCTTCCCATAGGTGGGCTTAAAAGCTGCTGTGCTCTAGTAGGGTGCTACAAAGAAGCTTTAATGAACCAGAGAATCTGGCTCTGTTGATGCCAGACTCCTCAGACTCATTACTGAAATGCAAACTCCTATGATGGGAGGGGTCAGCTGGCCAGTGCACTCGGAAATAATACACAAAAAATGACCCCTGGAAACAGGCAATATTGAGTCCAATTGAAACTAAGGGGTGAATCCTGGCATGCCAGATGGAATGAGCACATGTGGGATTTGGGTGGGATGATGGTAGTAAACCCTGTGAGCCCTGCCAAAGTAATACAGAGATCTTTACATCTCAGAAGCTCTAGTATAGAAAGAGGGTACCTTCATCTACATGTTAGCGTGTTACTTCATTGCTGACTTTGACCAACACCTCTTCATGCAAAGCCTGTATGTTTGGTAAAAGTCTCCTACCTTGCGGTAAAGCCCAAGGCTGCCTAGTTGATGAGATCTGAGGACTGAATATCATGGAGCAGTGCATGTGCATGGATGGAAAACTAGGGTGTTCTCTCGTTTTAATCAAAACATGATTTTCCTCTTCTAGCGAGGGAGTAGTTCCTCCTGGAACAAGACGAGGCTTATCCCCAAGAGCTTAATATAGTGTTGTATGGATTAGTTGTTTAGAAGCGGCTCTTTTCAGGGCAGAAAAAATGATAGGTTGAGCTTTGGACATTAAGCAAGAGCGCTGGTAAGAAGCCGTCAGTGGAAATTGTCAGTGGGTGAATTTTTTCAAATGTTGAACATTGGCTTAACTCTGATCACTTGCTACTTTTCTCAGATTGCCAGCAAGTGAGGACCAATTCTGATGGTAAAAAAAAAAATAATAATAATCAAAACACTTTTTCTGTTGAGAAATGCCGTTTTGACTAACCGGGATATTTTTGCTAACTTATATCCATTTAAATGAAATTTCCCACGGAATAAATATTTTCAAAATGATGATTTTTTTTGTTTTGAAATCAACTTTAATTATTTTTTCACTTTTATATGATTGGTACCCTATGTCATGGTATGTCACTACTAGTGAACAATATGACAAGTTACGGCATGTCATTCTCAGTACCGCTGCTGGCATTTCATGTCATGGTTGACACGGAGTGAGAAAATAAGATAGTGTCAATCTTTCTAAATATAACACAAATGAAAGACATATGAATTAGAAAATAAGATCTGTTGTTTTAATCTACAGCACCAGCTGACCTTAATGGTTTTTAAAATGATATCAAATAAATTAATAGCCTAATTCATATCTTATGTTATAAAACTATAACTGACATATTCACAAGAATATGAAAAATAATAAAAATAATATAAATATAGAATCAATTTCAAAGTGGAAATTTCATTCTGAGATAGACATTTTTGGAAGAAAAATGTAAATGAATGTTTTCAAAACTCATTTTATTCAGCATTTCCTTTTTGCGGGAAGGTTGGGAAATATTTGTTTTTGTTTGCATCTGGAATGCAAACGTGATGAAGTGTCAGTATTTTCCATGAAATGGAAATTCTGAATTTCAGCCAGTGCTAGATATGACTCACCAATATCTGGTCAAGTGCGACCACCTCAGAGCTTGGAGAACACTACACAACAATCAGGCATTAATGACTGAGGCCAAATGTGAATTGGTTGTCTAGAGGGGAAAGGTTCCCGTATCCCTTTGCTAATCCGTGGAAGTATTGAGAATCTTTGCACACAAAATTGTGGGTGGCACAAGGCGATCAAGGCTCAGCACTCCCTACTGGACCCAGATTTTCAAAAGTGTCCCCTTCCAGACAACCTAAATAGTGGCCAGCTTGTCCAAAATGCTCCATCCCCAGCTGCTCCCATTGTGACAACATGTGCTTTGATATCTCCGCCACTCTTTTGGGGGCCTAGCAGGAGAGCTCTTTTGGAAATCTGGCCCTGGAAGAGAGTGTTCTGAGACTCTGAAAAGGTGGTTTCTACTCCTGGCTAGAGTGGGGACCCTTGAGCAAATCAGGTCACTTTCTATGCCCCAGTTTCCCCTTCTTTAAATGGGATTATGGTGCTTGCCACCCTTTGTAAAGCTATCTAAGTGACACACATTATTACTATTACTGATTTAAAAAAAAAAAAAAAAAAATCACTGTCGCCATGCATGAGAGTTTGCTCTGGCCAGGATGGCAAAGCTTAATGCACAAACTGAGCTTCCCGCCCCTTTCTCTTCAAAAGAACAAATATATATCAGCTAATTTGGCACAGCCAGATCTGAAGTGTAGGGTTTTCGTGAGAACAAGCCAAAGCCTTCACCCTGGCTTTCTAGCATAGTTTGATGGAATTCTAATCTGATTATTAAACTTGTAGTAGGCACGGCGCCGGCAGAAACCTTCTTTTCCTGGGGGATTTTTTGTTTGTTTTTGTTTGAGATATGTGTTCCTTGCCATAAATGCTCACCTGAGAAGCAAAGGTTACTTGGTGGGTGCTTAGCAGCTTCACTTTATGAAATGAAACTCAGGGTGTATGAGTTGGATCCGCAGCAGAAGATAGTGGAGGTTGTAAAATAGAGGGGGAGTCAGTTGGCCAGGATTGCAGACCTCAGGTTATTTTCTGTCCCTCTTTTTGTTTCCGTAAGTGCTTTTAGCTCCAAGAAAAATGTTGGCTTCGCAGCCCTGGAAACTGAAGTTCTCAGTTTATTCACAGGGCAGGCAAGACACTGGCTGGTGGTAATAAGTGCTGCTGTCCATAATACCTTGACCCTGTTCTGGAGCAGCCCCGCTCTGGAAGTGAGAAGTGGAATTCATTTCCTAATGCTGATTCAATCCTTGGCTCTCTGCTACAGGGGCTCAAATTGGCTTTAATGCTGTCTCCTGGCCTTAAACTCTGTCACTCTATGCTGCATGTTCAGTAGGATCAGACATAGGGTTCCAGATGATGTCACTTCCACCTCCAGGCATCTTTCAAATAGAGAAGATGTTTAGGCCTATTTATCCAGGGCTAGAATTCTCTACCCTTTCTCAATACCAGGACGTTACCAGCTGACTTGATTTTTACCGTAGAGTCAAATTTTTCTCTGTTACACGGTAGCAATTCTCATAGACTTTGATAAAAGTTGCATATCTCTGACTGAAGAAGAGACTTCAGCCATTCATTTATCATGATGAGCCCCAACAGTATTACACTGTGATTACATATGAAACCCCCCTGTGCATTTGAGACCTGAAGATTAGTTTCAGTTCTTTGGCCAAGTTAGGATAAAAACTGTGGCTTTCACAACACCGTATTGAACTTGGTAGCTACAGCTAGTTGAAAACATTTTGACAGCACTTATTTCCCTAGAAAAATTCCATTTTGTGGAAAAGAAAATGTTTCACAGAAACATATTGGTTCTGGTGAAATTTTTGTCAGGAATTTCTCTCTCCAGGATGAAATTTCTGGTCAAAATGAGAGAGAATCTCTCTATTTCCTGTTTTGGAGCAAGTTGGGATGAAAAACTGCTTTGAGTCAGGGAAAGCGGAGACTTAAAGCTGGGTTCCCTATTTTCTAGGCAGTGTCCCAAGCAACTAAGAGGCTAGATGGAAAGGTTGTTTTTTGTTTGTTTTTCCCTTCTCTCTGTTTCTGTTGGAAAAATTAGAAAGATCTCATTGGTGGAATGAAAAATTTTGAAACCTCAGCCTTTTGCAAAGCAAAATTGTTGGTTTCAAGCCAACTTGATTTACAGAGGAGCTGTCTGTTGTTTCAGATTGGGACTAATATGCTAATTGCATTGTACTAATGTAGTTTGCTTTTGTGCCATATACACGAGCTGTTCATCATTAGGAAAAAAGCACAAAGAATCTAGCTGTCCTCCCATGACTACAGGTTGGGAATAGTGCTGTTTAATGGACATCTGGTTTTAGACAGATGCTAGAATAATTTTTAGTCTGCACTTCTCTTATCTGGGTTTAAGCGGGCCATATCTGGTTGATGAGTGACACAGGAAACTCCCCCTTATCTGAAGCAAAGGCTGTATTTAATCAGAGAAGAAGAAGGTGAAATCCTTTCACAGGATGACTCATTCACTATAGGACTGATCTTTACATTAGAGCAGAACCTGATCCCTAATGGTGATATAAACCAGAAGTTACGCCACTGATTGCGGTGAAGTTCCAGCAGTGTAAAACTGATCAGAATCAGACCTACATGAACCAGAATTAGCCAACATGCTCTGAGGACTTAACATTAGCATGCTTGTGTGTGCTCCTCACTCTCTTTATTAAACTATTTATCTGACAGAACTTCATATTTTCTTTGAGGATCAACTGGAGATAATAAAATGTGCTTTTTTTAATTTGCAAGGTTAACTGATCTAATTATCTGTGTGTGTTTATTTAAATCCTTTCGAGCAGGATGCAATTGCAGGTGACTGCTTTGTATTCCACCGACAGGCAATCTCTTAAAATGAGATGATATAGCTCAGTGGGTCTCTTTGTATGGAGGGTTTTCTAATAGTGTATGAATTTATTAACAGACAAAGATAAATAAATGGTTTATTTACATTCAACAAATTCATAAGGAAATCCCTTCCCCCCCCCGCCGCCCCCCCCCCCCCCCCAAACCATGGACGGTAAAGAAGACATGTTGGCCTTATACTGATATTATAAGAATTTTCCCAACATAATAGAAAGTTTGTGGTTAAGCCATGAGGGTTTTGTTCTCAGCTCAGCCATAGACTGCCTGAGTGATTTTGGACAAGTCATTTAATTTCTCTAGGTAAAGTTGTCCTAAATGATTTAAGGTTGGCTTCCAGCCAAAATATTTTACTAGTGTAGCGATGTCATTTCGGGTGAGATTTTTACCCACCTACTTATAACCGTGAAAACTCTGCAGTGGATTTAGTGATATTAGTAAAGCTTGTTTTACCTCCCAAACCGGAGTATGGTATGCCAGTCTAATGGCACCCAAATTGTGGAGGAATCAGCTACTTTAACCGACAAAGCAGGAAAGCTTTCCTACATAGAGAAGCCCTTAGTAACAAGCCCTTTTCTACAGGAGCCCACGTGTGTTTGAAAATGAAGAGGATTTCAATGGTCAAGTGCTTAAATCTCTTTCGGAAAGGGAACATAGGTATTTTGGAAAACTGGGCATATGTTGGGGGTAGCAAAGAAGCTGTGGTGTGGTCTAGTGACAAGAACACTGCGTTGCACTGAGACCTAGGAGATTTGGGTTCTGTTCTTCGTTCAGCCGCTGCTGGATTGGCCTGCCTAAGTCTTTCCACTTCTGATGAGAAGTGCTGCATAAGAACTGGGTATTAGTATATTAATATTCTTTCTCTCATCCTTTGTCATTCTTTTCTAGTTAGACCACAAGTTCTTTGGGGCAGAGACTGCCTTTAATTATGTTTGTATAATGCTTCACCCAAAAGGAGTCAATCTCTACTGCTTCGTCTAGGTGTTGCATTAATACAAATGACAATAATTTCAGAGCTTTCTTGGCTACACCTGAATCTGTTGCTTATTGAAGGTATCCAACACCTGCTGCTTACGTGAGGGAATGGCTGACTGTTAGAGAGCTGCATGTTTGAGTGTATGTAATTGGTTAATAGAGAAGGCGCTGGTAGGTGGTATTCAAAACCATGTAGCATGATCCTTCGGTTTGGTATGGCCAATAAAACTTGTGTCGCTGCAAATGTCTTCCTCTAGGCCAGCGGTTCTCAACCAGAGTGTCGGGACACATTACTGTATCACCACACAGCGGTAAGTGTGTTGCGGAGAGCCAGGGAGATGGGTGGATTTGGCCTGGGGCGTGTGAGCTGGTGTGTCCTGTAGGGTTGAGATACGCTGCCATGCGTGTCATGACCTGACATTAACACTTAACGCTGGCCATAATAATGGCTTACTGATTCCTCAAGTCGTGCAAAACCTTGCTTGCAAAGCAAACAGAGAACCATTTGCACCTGCGTTCTGAATGCAAGTTTGCTCAGTGGCCCAAGACATTCCTCTTATCTTTTGGGAGCTTAGATCTCCTTAGCAAATCTGACATCTCCCTTCCCTTCAGTACCTGCCAGTGATAAACAGATGGAGAGATGGTTGCTAATCTCTTCCAGTCTGCCACTCCTCCAGGGAAAGAAGATCCTTGATGGTGGCAATCAACTGAAGATGATCACCCTACGATGAGATGAAACGGCAGGGAATGTTGGAAGGTGAAACGATCTTTTGGGCTTGTAGTATTCAGTTAGGGGAATGGCAACTCTTTAAAGCTGGACTGGGCAGAGGACTGCAGCAGATGCTTTGGATTCTGCTTTGGCAAGGGCGTGAAATATCATTGGTTTCAGTAGAAACTCAGGGTTTTTCTTCCTGATCTCACTTACTCATCAGCACCCTTTGATGTGTTGTCAAATACAGAGCCAGCCCCTGAAGTCTTCACTCTGGTGATAGGCCTTGAGTAAATCCCCAATGAGTGTGCCAAATCTAAATAGGGATGTCAGGGCGTTGGCTGAAGTAATTACTCATTGAGTCGTAGGGAGGAGTCCAGGTTTGATAATAAAATATAAATATGAGCATTTCATCTGGTCTCCTGTGCACAGACAAAGTTAATTGTCTAATTGCCATGCCAAGGGCCCTATCATTTTAAGAGGTTTATGCATGCATCTAATTATGCACTACTAATTTGGAAGCTAGCAGCTTTCTTTATGGAACGGTCATTGATCTAGTGATTGTTTTGAGTGGCATTTCTATGCAGTTACTGCCGGGGCTGTAAGCTGGTTGCTAAGGGTATGTGGGGTCATGAAGAGGTGGGGAAAGCAAGTGCAGATTGGATGCGTTTGGATGCCTCCAACCCCCAGCCTCAATGACAAAGAATACTAGAGGGATGAACGCATGAATTGGCTGCATGGAGCACCATTACTTGCTGGGGGAAGTTTCTCTTGGCAGAAGTGCTCTCTGGGTGATACAATTACTGCAAAGAAGAGATAGCAATAGTGCATCGAAGGGATGGTAGTTAGAGAGGCATGATGGTCCCTGCAATGTACAAAGGAATCTGGGTTTAAAAGGTTACATGCAGGTGGGGGAGTGGATACTCTATAATTAGCTAGTTATAAAGTTTAGCAGTAGAGAGACACAGAAGTTGCACAGTCCACAGCTTGGGCACCATCTTTTCTAGTGTCACCTTGCCCGGGCATCATTCTGAAATCTCAGCAGCATGCCAGTGGACCAATGTTGAGCTAAATTCTATCCCAGGTGTGCACCCATAGCTCCTAACCACATCAGTGGGAGGTATACAGTTGCCTGAATTGACCTCAAACTAACATTGTCTAGCAGGACTGAGGACTACTCAGTACAGAGTGAATCTATCTCCCAGACGCAACAAATTACTGCAAAGATATCATAGAAATGATTGTTCCCCTTGCTGGTTGAGAAGGTAAGCTAGGTAAAGAAAACTATCTGCCACCTGTGACTTCCAAAGTAGTCTATGGTTCCAGATAAGTGAAGAAATGTCTTCAATGCTAATCTCTTTGATATTAGATGCTGTACTAGAGAGGTTCAAGCGATGGCTGCGTCGGTCGTATTATTTGTTTTGAGCAGGAGACTTTAATGATTTTGAACATTGTGTGAGGCTGAGGAAATCTGGATGTCAAGATGCTTTTATTAATAGGGGATTTAGTTAGAAAAATGTGTTTTCTAGTCACTGACCAGATAAATAACATCACTGAATTGTGTTGAAAAATTAGCAAGACTGGACTGATTGGTAGTGTCAGATGGAAACTGAACTAAAGTCTATGATTACAACATGAAATCAAGCCATGCTTGGTTCTTTGAACTGTGTTGTTTGGCTCATCCAAATTGGGGCTGGAATAAGAGCTCCAACCCTAAGTCCCCTGGAACTCTAGAAAATTTCAGCTTTGAATGCCAGTCTGGACCTTCCTGCTCAGATCCACTTCCACAATCTCTAGATCAAAGAGATCTGAAGTTGTAGAAAGTATGGTTCTAGAGCTGACCACCTTGGCACAACCCCTTCTCACAGAAGAAATTAGATCCCACCCAAAGGAAACCTGAAGAAATGTCTCAGACCAACTCCTGAAAATTGTAGGCCCAGTGTTCAGAGACAAGCACTCCTAGATCCTGTGCTACTCGATAGGAATGTGGATACTAAGCTGCACTAAAAATTGAACCCTGAAATTAACATTAATGAAGCCATTTCCTGATGTCTCTACAAACCCGACAGGCTCCCTATCAACTAAGTTTTACGAAAATTCGGGCCAGTAAAAATTAGGAAAGTTGATTTTTTTTGTTGTTGTTGTTAACATCCCGGGGGGGGCAAAAATCTGCTTTCTGACAAATCTGTCATGGTTTCTTTAAATCAGAAATGTTCTCCCTGTGTTTGGGCCTTTTCCAGCCTGAGGGCGTGTGTGCAGCTCCTCTTTGGCAGGGAAATAAAATAAATACATACATTACGGTTTTCCTAGCCTGTAAGTTTTAACGGAACCTATGCTGCATGCATTACGGACGCCGCAATGTAAAGAGGCTGACTCCTGAAGATGGCTCTTTAGAGAGTGGGGAAGGAGAGGATCCGTTCAGTAACCAGAGTTGAAAGGAAAACTCAAGAGCTTCACTGCTGGATGGCATGGGAGTCACTGAGCCTGCTTGAGCTGATCAGGAAACAGCATGAGGAGAAAAGTTCACCGGCTGCTTAATTACAGGGGGTGTGCTTTGTCCCGCTGTGTACACAAACCCTTGTCAATAGTGTGGAGGAGCCAGCCTGTTAATTAATGATTTACTTACACTGACCCTTGACTGCGAGGCAAATAAAAGGGATTTGTTTTGCTTCTATTAACTCCTTGCCTTATTCAGTGGAGGGCCAGCAGTCTCCAGGTTTCCAAGCATTGCCCGGCCAGCTGGGAAGCTGCGCGTATCTTTCCTGCCAGAGTCTGGCAGGAGCAGATTCTGCTCCTGCTCTGTGCTACTTTTTCACTGGCATCACTCCATTTAATTGAATTGGAGTTGCTCTTGATTTGCAATGGCAAAAGGGAGTAGCAGGATCAGGCCCACCATCCGTTGAAAGCAGTGTCTGTTGACCTATCTCTCCACCCTGATGCAACTGCATGGATCACAGGGAGTCAGTGTAGATATCAGAATCCAGCTCTTTATGTGTACTTATTTGTAACGGTTGCTTCACTTCTTTGATTGACTAAATCCCAGTGGTCCCATTTTTGCCTTCAATTAAAGAATGGTGCAGAGGTTAGGCTGTTAGCCTAGGATTGTAGTGACATGGGTTCAATTCCCTGCTCTACCCCTCATACCCCCTGGGAGACCTTATGCAAATAACTCGGGCTTCGCTTGCACTTAAAATTTAGGTTGGTATAGCTATGTCTCTGAGGAAGGGTGAAAAAATCCTGCTAACTCGTATAGCTATGCTGACTTACCCCACAATGTAGACACAACTGTGTCAACAGAAGAATGCCCCCATTCATATAAATCAAACAAGGAGTCTGGTGGCACTTCTAAAGACTAACAGATTAATTTATTGCATGAGCTTTTATGGAAGAAAATTCTCCCACGAAAGCTCATGCGATAAATAAAGTTGTTAGTCTTTAAAAAGTGCCACCAGACTCCTTGTTTGTTTTTCTAAACTAGATTGAAATGGCTACCCCTTTGACACCCATTCATATAGTTGCCCATGATTCAGGGATGTGGTGTTCCTACATTGATGGAAAAACCCCTTCTGTTGGCGAAGGTTATATCTGCATTACGTGGCTATGGTGGTTTACCTACAGTGATATAGTGGTGCTTGTATTGTCTCCATTGTGTAGGCATACCTGGTGCCTCATTTCCTTCTCAGGGGATAGAAATACTCACAGGAGTCTAAATACATTAGAGATGGCAAAATGCGTGGCTACAACAGAAAAGGGGATCATATAAGAAACTTCAATCGCTCACGCAGCTGCAACCTTTTTGGTGTTAGTTGTTTTTGTTTTTTTTTAAATGTGATTGCTTTGGGCATTACATGTGGAAATGACAGACACAGTTAAATCAGTGTGGCGGAGTCTCTCAATAGTAACCATGCTTTCTCATGGGGTTCCTTGGTCTGTTTCAATTTCTCATTAACAGATACAGGATGACTCAGAGTGGATTGAAAGGCAGATGCACTCCTCTCTATCTGAGGATTACATTGTTATTAAAGTGGCTGGCAGTTACCTGGGTGGAGGGGTTACTAACTAGTGCTACAATCAATCGAACAATGCCTTCTATGTAAGATTTACTCCTGATCCGTTCCAGTTTTGCAAGAATGTCCACATACCAATCGATAATGAGTTGTGATGACAAATGAGCTCATTTCAGGGGAATTTGGTGTCATTAAAAATGTTGTTTTTCCTGCTTTCTTTTTTTAGAGATAAAATCTTTTCGATGAGCAAATTTGCTGACAGAATTGTAGCCCTGAGGAACCAGGGCAAGATTCTGATTTTATCTTTGTCCATCTGGAGTAATGGAGCTGAATTCAGAGGAGTTCAGTGACAGATTTCAGCTCAGGATCGGACTTAAATCTAAGGCTTTTTATGCCCAGAAGCAGGTTTATTGCAGGTGTCGATGTGTGAAGGCTTCCTCAGCATTGCTCACTCCTTTGCCCTACTGCTGGTAATTTTTTTTTTTGTTTTTTTTGTTCATTTTTTTTTTTTCAACAAGAAAATTGCCTTTTTCTCTAACAGAAAGTTGTCACTGAAAATAAAGCCTTTATTTTTCATTTCTTTTGATTTGTTCGTTTGTTTGTTTGTTTGCTTTCCCAACCAGAATTTTTTATTAATGGTTTTCAAAACTTGAAAAATCTTTTAACTTTTTGGGAGGATGTCAAAAATGGAAAAATTAGACAACATGCAAAATAAAATAGTTTTCATAGAATCTCAAAGAAAATTATCATAATCATGAAGTTTAGGCCAGAAGGGACCTCTAGATCATCTGGTCTGACATCCTCAATATCACTGGACACTAACACCCCCCAGCCACTCTCACACTAACCCAACTACTAGAATTAGACCAAGTTACAGCCCTCAAGGGGCTAAACTGTTGCGTGTACCGGACTGAGAACAGGAGGAACTGCTATGGACCAGTGCTTGAGGACCCTGCAATAGCTGGGTATGTCTTGAATGAGAAATATCCAAATGACAAATGCATTCACTTTCTACTTGACCTTCTCCTGGAGGGACCCCTTCTAAGAACGAGAAAGGAGTTCAGCTATAAACCCCAACCTCTGAGATTTAGGAACACAGCAATTGGCATGTTATGCTGGCTGAGACAAAGTCCAGTTTCAGAAACAGGCCAGTGCCAAATATTTCTGAGGTACATGGAAAGAATAACTGTGCAACAAGTTGCTCAGGGGTAGAATGGAGAGGAGTGGTGTCTCTAACCTCCGCAATTACAGTCTGACCAGTTCCTGATAAAGCTAATGGAACTTTTCCTATTGACCTCAATAACTTGAGCTGCTTGGCTTGTTTGCTGAAGGAGTGGTTATTCCCCCTAATATTTTGGCCTGGGCATAGTGTAGGTGAAAACAGTATTGTTATTCATGTATATGTCTGTCTGGAGCTTGGTTCCATCTGGCATCCAAGCTCTGATCTGAGCAGAGGGATGGTGAGGTTCTCAGGGAGCAAGATGTATCTCTACTGTCCTACAGGACCGCTTGTGCCAATCTGGGATCAGTGTACATTAGAGTTGCCATTGGGTTGCTCTAACTTCCACCATTGGTGTGTGGTCATTAAGGACTCATGTACAGGCTGAAGATCAATGGAGCTGAGCTCTCGGCTTGTCCCCAAGTTGGGGTTGGCTTTAGGTGCTGGCAGATGGGGCATCTTAGGCCATTTGAGAGTTCCCCTCAGCCAGGGGAATTCTAAGTTGGCAAGTTACTGCCAGAATCTGGCTGCTCTGCTCTCCTCTCCCACCTTTGAGACTCTGGCCCATAATCAGATCCTATCCCAAAGTCTGACAGGATAATTCGCTTAAGAGGGGAAAGGTATCTGCTGTGAGATGCTTGTTGTATATTTGATAACCCTTCCATTTCTGAGGTGAGAATACATAATGTATTTGGGGCCTAAAATGGACAATTATCGTCAACTCCAATTTGGAGCAGCCCCCGATGCACGGACTAAGTTACCTTACCTTTTGGAACACGGCCAGTCAAAGTAATGCTGACTAGAGAAGAACTGCATTTATGAAACTGTCCTCTTCTGTTGTAGATTTCTTAATATCCTAATAATTCCCTTGCTTGGGCCAAAGAGCAGTGTGACATTGTGCTATTCCAGTAAGCAATATTCTCCCCCTCGCAGTAAGTCCAGCTCCTGGAGTGAAACAGCATGGCAGGGGACCAGCATCAACTTTTGTCAGCTGCAGAGTTTAATCCCAAATTCTTCTCTGATGAAACTGGGAAATATTTTTAAATGTAGCTTACCCTTTTCTCCCCCAAACCCTGCCCTCTGTGCTATTACGTTTGCATTTTCTGCGTCTGATAGAGGGGAGGGAAGAAAAGAAACCCTGAAAAACAAATTTTCATAGGAATCAGCTTCCTTTTTCTTTCTTTTTTTCCCCTTCTTCTGTGCCTCCAGGTCCTTGTCCCAGAATATGTTATCTGTGTCCATGAACAGGACTGGGCCTCCTCAGCTCACTGTCAGTTCACAGACGGGAAGGAACATGGCACATCTCCGGTCATTACTGTATAATGAGCATGAGAGCCAGACTGACCTGGATGCTTTCCAGACATTCAAGGAGAATATGGTCCGGATCAGTTGTACTGTCTTAGTGCCTAGCCACCCAGTCATGGTTCGGGACCCCATTGCGCTAGGTGCTGTACAGAAGAAAAAGATGGTCCCCACCCCTGTTGAGCTCAAAATCTGTGTTAGGAGCTATTTGCTTCCTTATATCCCACACAGCGGAAAGCGTCTGTAAGAAGGGCTCAAATGTGGAAAGAGTAGAAGCCTAGGTAATGAGCTCATGAGCCTCAGACCTGAACCGAGAGCTGCTGATGAAAAGCTCTGTATAAGATTCATAGATTCTAAGGCCAAAAGGGACCATTGCTATCATCTACTCTGACGTGTATTACACAGGCCACAGAACCCGTCCCAAAAGTAATTTCTGGAGAATACATTTCAGAAAAAAAAAAATCCAAATCCTGATTTAAAGTTGTCAATGATGGAGAATCCACTACCATACTGAGTAAGTTGTTACGATTGTAAATTACTGTCAACATTACAAATGTATGCCTTAGTTCCAGTCTGAATTTGTCTAGCTTCAACTTCCAGCCATTGGATGGTGCAATACCTTCTGTGATAGATCAAAGTGCCCATCCTTACGTATTTGTTCCTTCTACAGGTACTTATCCCTTAATCTTTTTCTTATTATATTAAGTGGTTTGAGCTCCTTGGGTCTATCACAATAAAATAGGTTTTCTAATCCTTGAATCATCCTTGTGGCTCTTCTCCTCAACCCTGTACCATTTTTCAATGTCCTTGAATGGTAGACACCAAAACCAGACATAGTATTCTGGCAATGGCTGAACCAGTACCAAATATAGTGGTTAAATATCCATTCTGCTCATACTTCAGAGTCCCTTGTTTATGTATCCAAAGACTGCGTTGGCTCTCAGGTCACAGCATCACACTGGAAGCTCATATTTAACTGATTATCCACTACAACTCCCATCTTTTTCAGAACTGCTGCTTCCCAGGACAGAGTCCGCCATTGTCTAAATGTGCCCTACATTCATTGTTCCTATTTGTACACATTTACATGTAGCCATATTAAAACCCATATTGTTGGTTTGCACCCGGCTTACAAAACCACCCAGACTGCTCTATATCAATGACCTGTCCTCCTTTACATGCACCCCAACATTTTTCTGCCTCTTGAACATTGATCAGTGATGATTTTATGGTTTTTTTTTCAGGTCATTCATAAAAATGTTAGCATGGGGCCAAGAACTGATTCCTGGAGGATTGCCCTCCGCCCAGAAACACACCCACTTTCAGATGGGTCGCTGTGTTAGTCTGTATGCAGCAAAAAACAAGAGTCCTGTGGCACCTTAAAGACTAACACATTTTTTCGGGCATAATCTGTTGTGGGTTCCAACCCACTTCATCAGATGCAGCACTTTGATGATGTTTCCCCATTTACCAGAGCCATCCCTGGGGGGGCAAACAGGGTGATTGCCCTGGGCCTGGCAGTTACATGGGCCCCGCAGCCCCTCCTCTCACACCCATCCCGCTGCCTTTGGCAGCAAGCTGGGGTGGGCTGGCCCTCTGCACCCCCAGGGCGGAGCAGGCAGAGCACGTGGGGCCCGGCCTCTGGGCCAGCCTGCCCCACATGGCCAGCTCTCTGCTGCAGGTGGCCTCTGGGACCAGAGCCGGCTCCACCACAGGTGACCTCGGCCTCCCGGCCTGGGCCCGGCTCCCCCTGCAACAGGCAGCCGCCAGGGCCGGAGTCTGGGCCAGAGCCGGCTCCCCACGCCGGCAGCCTCTGCCTCCCGGCCCAGGGCCAGCTCCATGGGGGACGGAGCAGGCCGGTCGGCCCGCCACACTCCCCAACGGCATAGGGGCGGGGCCCTGCTTCGGCCAGTTGGCCCTGGGCCCCGCTCTGCCCACGGGACGGCCCTGCCATTTACAAGGATAACTTCAAACATATCAGTTAGCCATCTTTTAATCCATTCAATGTGTGCCATATTAACTTTATACTGCTCTAGTTTTCTAATCAAAATGGTGTGCGGCACAAAATCAAGCCAATTCCAGAAGTCTAAGTATATTACATCAACACTATTACCTTTATCAACCAGACTTGTAATCTCATTAAAAAACATGGTATCACATTAAGTTTGACAGGATATATTTTCCATAGGCTCATGTTGACTGGCGTTAACTACTTTACTCTCTAATTCTTTATTAATTGATTCCCATATCAGCTGCTACATTATCTTGCCTGGACTCGATGTCAGACTGACATCATGAGTCATCCTGCTTATCTTTTTAAAACATTGGCACCACCACATTAGCCTTCTTCCTGTCTTCTGGAACTTCTCAGGTGGTGTTGATTTTCAATCATCTTACATCAATGGTCCAGCAAGTTCTTCAACCAGCTCTTTTAAAACTCTTGGATGAAAGTTATGTAGATCTGCTCCTTTTAAAATGTTTATATTTAGTAGCTGTTATTTAGCATCCTCCTGAGGTAAAAGTGGAATGGAAATAATTTTTTCATATAATCTATGATTACATTGTCAGTTTTCTTCCAGAATACAAAATAGAAGTATTTACTGAACACTTCTGCCATTTTTGCATCATTATTGATAATTCTGCCATTTCCATTTAGTAATGGACCAACATTTTTAGGATTCTTTTAGTTCCTAACATACTTAAAAAAAAGAAAACCTCCTCCTAATTGTCCCTAACTTTGTTGGTCATATATTTCTGCTTTGTGTCCCCTTATGCATTTTCTGCAATTCCTAGTTTCAGATTCATATTCATTACTATCAATTTCCCCTTTCTTCCATTTGTTATATATATTGTTTTTTAGTTTTAGGGTTTTTTTTATAGCAGCCTTCACTTCCCCTCTAAGACAGGACTTTAAAAAAAAAAAAAAAAGAGCTAGGTATTGTATATTCCACAGGGGAAAAGGGAGTGCAGAGGTGATTGTGGGAAATACTGCCTGGCAGATTTCACACTGGTAGAAGGCAAAATTAACTTTCACCAGAGCTACCATTCCAAACCACCTCCCAAGAAATGAAAGCTACAAATGAGGGCTGATTCTGTAAAAGAATCTGAGTGATGCTCATTTCTACTAATGCACGATCTCAGGTGTCACTTCAGTGACTGGGCCTTTGCTTTCATGCAGGCGAGGTTAACTCCACCATGTGTGGAGTGGATTCCTTACTGCCGTTTAGTTTAGATCTTTCTTCTCATTTTTTAATTTCATAACCTCAGCAACAAACTTCTCCCTACCACTCCCCCGTTACCAGAGTGGTTTATGAGTTCTGCACTCTGCGGTCTATTAAGGCTCAGTTCCCAGCCAGTAAAAATGAGGAATTAGCTCTTGCCATTCCACGAAAGGAGTTTTAATGCACCCAGTCGCCTGGAAGCCAAAATGCAATAGTTCTGTATCGCTGATAGTTGTGAAACATAAAGCCTTAATAAAGGCTTATAAGAGAAGGGTGGGAAATGGCGGGGACTGAGCTCAAGGTTTCATGCAGCTGTGATGGGGGATCAAACAATGGAGAGTATGATGGTGCAGGGGTGGGGCGGACAACACGACAAATACCTGTATTCCATCGTGATTCCCGTTGTTCTAATTATTCTCTTAAGGGCCTGACCATCTGCTCCCTATGGATGCGTCTACACTTGAAAATTAAGTCGACTTAAGCTTGCTTAAGTCGACTTAATTTACCCCGTGTCTACACTACAGTTTCCTTAAGTCGACTTAAGCAGCTTGCTTAAGTCAACTTAAGGAAAATAAAGTCAACTTAATGAAAATTAAGTCGACTTTATTAAACCTCAAAATAAGTCGACCTAAGACTTAAGTCGACTCCCTAGAGTCGACTTAAGTCAGTGTAGATGTGGAGTAGCCCTAAGTCGACTTAGGGCTACCCCAGGACGACACCAATGCCCCCATGGGGGGAGGGCAAAGGGGGAGCCTGGCATGCCCCCCCCCACAGGGAAGGGCACAGCCCTGCCCACCCTGCCCCTATGCCCTGCCAGGGTCCCTGTCCCCCTTTGCCCCATGGTACCTTAAGTACAATGGGGAAAAGGCTGAGCCCCCTGGCACTGGGCAAGGGGTGCCCTCCTGCCCCTGTGGACCTGCCCTAGGTCCTCCTAGTCCCTAGAAGTCGACCTAGGCATCCAGTGTGGATGCTCTAGGTCGACTTTGTAAGTTCCTCCCAAAGTGGACTTAAAAATTGAGTGTAGACTCACTAAGTCAACTTAAGTAAGTCGACTTAGTTAAGTCGACTTAGCTAAAGTCGACTTAAAATTACAAGTGTAGACATAACCTATGAGAGGCAAAACTCCTATCGACTTCAAGATTCCATAGGAGCTGCAAGATTAGACTTGTGGAATGTCAAGCTATATTAATATGAATGTCTTTTGACAGGTTTCTTGCCCATGGAAGAAAACTCCTGCGTGTATTGTCTTGAAGCATTAATCTGTTCCTCTGCTGCCTGTGTTAAGGGTGATCTGTGCTTCACAAAGACATCATCACCCCTGCACTCCATCACCTTCTGCTGCAGAATCTCTGAACAGAGCATCCTGGGGTTAGGGCCTGCGGGCTGATGTAGTTTCGGACATGTCTACACTGAAGCCACGACAGCATGTGTAGGCGCTCCTGAGCTAGATTAGTAAAAATAGCTCTGTAGTCATGGTGGGTGGTGGTGCTGCTAGCTATGTGAATACGTACTCAGGCAGCTAGCCCAAGCAATTACGGCCACACAACTATATGTAGGGAGCTAGTTTGATTAGAGCTAATGTGGGTATGTCTACATCTGCTGCAATCATGCCTCTGAGCAAGTGTAGAGGTAACCTTAGCTGGCCACACAGAATAATTAGATTCAGCAGAGTCTCAACTTCCATTTTAAAAAATGAAACAGAAAGTAGCTGGTGTAATTATGTATGCATGTGACTTGTTTCCTAAAATGAAAAAGTTTTGTTTTTTTTTAATTTTCCACATATTCAATTTTAAAAATTACTTTTCTGATTTTAATTTTTTGGTTTTTTTTTTTTTTTTTGCTGTTACCTCCTTCCATTACTTCACGCCCCCACTTTTTCAGTAAAAAAAAAATGGTGGAGTGGAAATAGGAGAAGAAAGAAAACTGGGAAGCCAAAAGATTTTTTTTTTTTTTTTTTTTTTTAGTATTTTTTAAAATCTGTGGAACAAAAATTGGTTAGAGTTTTTTTAATGAACAATTTTTCCCATTTTCAATCAGCTCCAACTAAAGTTAAAAATTCTGTGAAGCCTTTGATGACACCATAAAGCTAGCTCATCAGCATAACAAATTCATCATTCTGTAATGTTAGAGTTGGTTGCAATCACGAAGTTTAGCCTAAAGTAATTGGTAAGTGTGGTTTGGGGAAAGAAAACTCAGATGGCACACTGCTCCTTATAAATGCCTAGAGAACCAGTTAGCCATCTCAAACATGGTATCTCAATGAGTAATGAAGCTCAAAACAATTCAGTGTCACCCCATCGCTCACCATTGGCATTTAGTTGACTATGTGATTGTACGCTAGTGTGACTGTCTGAACATTATAATCACCTGTGCGATGGGGAACTATGTGTCGTCTGATCATGAGATGCAGGTCCGTCCCTAGGGGGGAGCGGGGCCCAGGGCCAATCAGCCTAGGCGAGGCCCCCACTCCCCCATGCTGGTGGGGAGTGCGGGGGAGACAGCTGCTCTGCCCCACAGGGACCCCGGTCCACTCCTCCCCCCCACCCCCGGGAGCCAGCCCCAGAAGCCGCGGAACCACCGACACGGCCCCAGCCCTGGGGAGTCGAGGCCGAGGCACGGCCCCAGCCCCAGGCAGAGGGGCACCGCAGCCCCGGGCAGTGGGGAGCTGCAGCCCTGGAAAGCTGCAGCCCAGGGAGGCGGGGTGGTGGGGAGCCATCAGCAGCTGAGGCTGCTGCCGCCCCAGCCACAGCCAGGACCCCAGGTGGCCACGGCCGGCCCAGAGGCCGTGGCCCAAGAACCGGCCCTGCCCCTGGGCCTGCCTGCTTCACCCTGGGGGTGGGGAGCAGGGCTGGCCTAGGGACCAGCCAGGGGGCGTGCTCCTGGCTCGCCCTCCTGCCGAAGGCAGTGGGAGCAGGGGGAGTGCGGCCGTGGGGGGGGCCCGCGGTGTGGGCCCCACACTGCCCCTCTGGGAGTGGGACAGTGTGGGGCCCACGTTACTGTGGAGCCCGGGGCAATTGCCCCATTCGCCCCCTCCGAGGATGGCCCTGATGAGATGTAAATTATTACTGATCCTCCAATCAAAATGGTACACATGTCATCAGTTTCCAGTACCCAAGCTCTAGGTTTACATGTTGATATCTGACCTCACGTGTAAAGGCTTAGTAAAAAACATGATGGAGTACTTAACACTCTTTCTCAGTTAGGCATAGTAAACACTGACATTGCCAGATCATCTTTCAAGAAAACAGTGTTTGATGTGCCTAAATAAGTCTTTGGCTTCATAAAGAGGAAGCAACAGGACCGATGTGATGGAAATGACATGGAGATAAAGCCACTCCTGAAGTACATGCATGCTCATCAGATGTTATGGATAAATGATAAAAAAACATCAATTAAAAAGGTGACTTATTCGTTAATAAAGTGTCATGTGCAAGCTAAGCTTCACCACGTGACAGTGAGCTGGTGGAAAATGAAAGCTGAACAGCTTCAATCAGTGGCAAACCCCGCAAAACTCCAAAATTTCTTTCGAAAACCATGTAAGGCACATTCTGAAAAGATGGGCTGAGCACTTAAATAAGTTTCTGAGCTGCCCATCCACCACATCAGGATCAGCTCCTGTTGATCTTGAGCAACTGCCAATTCTAGACCAACTCACAATTTCACTGAACATACCTGAGGGATTCAAAGTGATAGCAAAGCAATGAGTCCAGATGGTATTCCTCCAGAGATCTTCAAATGTAGGGTACTGACCTGATCGGAAAGCTCATTGGCCTCTACTTAACATTTTGGGACCAGGTGGTGACAGGGACTGAAAGATGCCCATTCTTCACCTTTACAAAAGGAAAGGCAATCACACTTCTTCGATAATCATCATGGCCTCTTTCCCCGTGTGTCTGCAGGAAAGATATTCACCCGAGTTGTGCTAAACCAGAGAATATCCTGTCTGAAAGCCAATGCGTCTTCCATCCTGGGCATGGTATTTCAAGCAAGATCTTTGCAGTCCAGGCAATTCGGGAATTGACTGACCTATAGAGAGTTTTCCATAAGTTTGCCAACATCATTAAATCTTTCCATGCAATACTTGAGGCTATTTGTCAGCTCCCTTTCTTGTCACCAATGGCGTAAAACATGACTGTGTTCTTGTTCCAATAATATTTAGCATCATGTTTGCAGCTGTTAGATGGATTCAGAGATGTTGATTGTGGCATTTATATACAGTACTGTATGAATTAAGGTGTCTTGAACCCGACTCACCTGCATGGAAAGAGAAAAGTTACGAAAAGTTATTCACAAATTACTGTTTATTGATGTATGTGCGTTACTGGACCAGGGATGCTCATTGACCGCTTTGCACTTGCAGCAAAATGGTAGGGCTTAAGAGTCAACCTGAAGAAGACAGAAATCATGGCCCAGTCTTCATCATAAAATAGTGCACCTACTCCAGTCGTGTCCATTGATGATGAACCAGTCAAGGTTGTTGATAAGTTTTGCTACATCAGCAGTATCGTTTCACAAGATGTAGTGATTGACGATGGCATTACAAAGTGCATTGGTGCGTCAAACAATGCCTTCAGAAAACTTCAGCATCATCTCTGGAATGAACATAGTGTCAGACTGCAAACAAAAATCGATGTTTACTAGCCATTGTCATCCTCACACTCTTCTACAACTGCAATATGTGGACTACTTATCAAAGTCACATAAAATGCTCAGACTAATTCTTCCTACAGTGTCTACTGTGGATAACGGAATTAAATAACAAGATTTGGCTCCCAATACCAAAGTCTTTGAGCACTGCAACATTACAGGCATTGAAGCTTTTATAGTGAGAGTGCAACTGAGATGATGCATTTATATTGTTTGTGTGGCTGACAGTAGATACCGAAGGGCATCTTTTATGGAGGATTTCAGACTGGAACTCGGTTTAGGGTCAGACCAAGAAAAAGTTACAAAGACACTCAAGGCCACCTCCAATCTTGTAATGTTGAACTCAACTCTGGGCAGGTCTTAGACCATGACAGATTTCAATGGCAGCGGCTCTGTCATCTTGGACAGAAAGATTTTGAGAGCTTGTGGATTAGGCGGTCAAGAAGAGATGTGTAAAGCTAAAAGCAGTTCATGTTCAACTACAATTGTGTCATCCGTGATAGACGTGGACAAGGCTGGAAACTGGTCTGGTCTGACCATAAATGACTATAGTTCATCCATCGAACTCAACACTCCGAAGGAGTGTAATGAGGATAAATACTTTAAAGATTGCATGACACTCAGATGATTTAGAAATGGGTGTCTTATAAGTAAGAAGTTGCAAATGCTATAGTCCCAAATGCTAGCAGGAAGAAAACTTTAGCTTTGGAAGCAAATTGTCAGGGGGGGAAGTGCTTGAAAGAATACCCTGAACAAATTAAATCTCGGGGCCTAAAGACAAAAGGAGGGAAAATTAATTTTATACAGCTATGAAATACTCAGAATCAGATAAGTCTTGTCATTAGAAAAGGCACTAAGCAGCAAACGCTTGGGTAACACTGCCGGTTCTGTGCTTCTCCTGGAACCTCTAAATGCATTAAATCCATAAAACTAAATGAAAGCAGCTGCAGTTTTATAGAAACAAAAGGCTCTCATATTAAAAAGCTGAAAGCTTATGAAATGAAAGAAATAATAATAATAAAATGAAAGAGTGAAGGGGGAGGATAGGAGCACGTGTAAGCAGCCTGCCGGGAAATGCATCAAGGAGAAGTCTCTCATCAATGTGTGTAAGACAGTTGCGGATAAAATATAATCGTTTTCAATTATGGGCAGGTTTGCTTTGATGAGGACCCTGATTTTTATTTAGGTTACTGTGGCACTTGGAGGCTCTGTCCAAGCATGGGGCCCTGTTGTTCCAGAAGCTGTACAATTACACCATGAGGGTCGCTGCCCTGGCCAGCTTTACCATCTGAATATGTGGACTACTTGACAGACAAAGGGGGGGCGATACAGATTAGAGCCCTGTGGAGGATATCACACACGGGGGGGAGTCTGTGGGAATTGAACCCAGAATTCCCAATTCCCTTGCTTCAGTTTACCCCACTGCAAGCCAGTAATACTCACCCGCCTTTTTGGGATAGCCTGGGGCATCATTAATGCTGTGATGCAAAGTGCTTTGAGATCCTGATGTGAAAGGTGCTGAGTAAGTGAAAAGTACATTCCTGCAGCCTTGTCTGAACCATTTGAGCACAGCAAAGACTGATTGCAATGATTTTTCTACCCACTCCTTGATTACGGAATAACAACCCAGACCCTTGGAGATGGAGGTATGTCTCATTATAGTACAGCTAGACAGTCTGTGGCTTTTATTTGTGCTCAATCCGTGCATGCCTTTCTTTTTTCAGCCATAGGTCTCAAATGGTGAGCCCCCTTGTTATAGCATTATGTATATTTTAAAGCAAAAGAGGCCTTTTTAGATGGCAAAGCAGCCTGTTATCTTTCTGTAACTCTGCTATTGCCTATGAATAGGTCTTTTCATGTGCTGTTGGAGGTGTTTTTATTTGTTTTTGTTTTGTTTTTCTGTTGCTGAGCACAACTTTAACTTATTCTAACCGGATGGCTTTGTCTGGAGGCGAGACGGATCTATTTTTTCACTTACAAGGGAGTAATGTATATCTGTCTGGTAGAGAGAAAAGCCCTCACCAGTTATTCAGGAAACTTGTGTGCGAACCAGTGAAATTAAATTAGTGGTAATAATGAAGCACTGTTCAGAAAATGTTACTCCCACACAGATTAAGACAGATGAAGACCGTAACAAAGAGGAAAAGCCCCTGCCTGTCTCAATGTTCAGAGAGAGAAGTAATTTCAGTAGAGTTAGAAAACTGAACCAAAATGTTTGCTTTAAATGCAGAAGTTTTGCATTGCTGCATCCCCTCAAGCTTTCAGCCCAAGCATATTTTGCCTTTCTCACCCATGGCCGCCAGAAAACGCTTTCATGATCTTAGCCTTTTCTTGCACCCTGTCAGTTGAAATAAGCAAGCCATCAAAACCAAAATTCTGTCTTTTAACAAGAACCAATTATTGTCCTTTTCATGTCTCACCCTCCCCCAAACTGCTCCCCATCAACAAATGTAAATAGAGCCAAACTCACCGCGGCTATGTCTACACTTGTTAATTTAAGTCGAGTTAGCATGTCCACACTCAAAAATTAAGTCAACTTAAAGGGGACCCTGCCAAATCAACCTAGAGCATCCACACTGGATGCCTAAGTCGACTTGTAGGGGCTAGGTGGACCTGGGACAGGTCCACAGTGGCAGGGGGGCACCCCTTGCCAAGTGCCAGGGGGCTCAGCCTTTGCCCCATTGTACCTTGGTACAATGGGGGCTGAGCCTGGCAAGGCATAGGGGCAGGGTGGGCAGGGCTCTGTCCTGCCTTGTGGTGGGGCATGCCAGGCTGTGGCTGTGCCAGCCACCCTGGCAGGGAGGGCAGTGGGGAAACCCTAAAGCCCCCTAGATCGATTTAAAGTCGACTTAGGGCTACTCCACGTCCACACTGGCTAAGTCGACTTTCTAAACTTGTGTACGAACCAGTGAAATTAGATTAGTGGTAATAATGAAGCACTGTTCAGAAAATGTTATTCCCACACAGATTAAGACAGATGAAGACCCTAACAAACAATCGACTTTAATGTTCATTAAGTCGACTTAAGCAGCTGCTTAAGTTGATTTAAGGAAAATGTAGTGTAGATGCAGATTAAATTAAGTTGAGCCATCAAAACCGGCAAAACTTCCAGAACACACAAGCACATGAAAGCAGCTGCATTTAGGCAAACTGGGGGGATGGATGGGAGGCTAGTGGTGAGCTGAGATCTCCTGGGCTCTCCTTATTGGCTCTGTCACTGAGTCGGTGGGTATTGATGGGTGAGACACACAGTATCCGCATGCTTCAATTTATATGCCTGAATAAATAATGAGGAAGATGAAAAGCCAGATTCCGCAGTGATGAGGGCTGTGTGTGTGCCTGGATGAATAGATGGACAGAAAAACGTGTCTACTTCTCAAGAGTGTTAATGAATCTTTGTAAAATACTTTGAGATCCCTGGCTCAAATCCCAGCTATGCAAAAATACTCGTAATTAGAAAGCTATTTTGGTGTCCTGTTCGCTCCTGCGTTTATCTCATTGTTGCTGAGTTCTGCTCACGGTGGCTGAGTGGGTCTCAATCTTTTTGCCTTGCTGTGGGCGGAGTGAAGTTGGGCGATTATTTTCACTTCCTTTAATTCCCCTAACCTCGGTCTCAGAAAACTCCAAGAGGACAAGTATTCTCGGCCAGCAACATAGCGCTTGTCAAGCGTTACCATGGTAACCTGAGAATAATTAAGGCATGTTTCAGCTGCTAACAGCTGTGTGCATTTTATCTGCCTTGGAGATGTGTGTGTGTGTGTGTGTGTGTGTGTGTCTATTTCTCTACACACCTATATCTATAGCTGTCCCTATATCTAATATTGCTGCTCCTATATATCAGAAGTTAGATAGATGCAGCAATTTGCAGAGCTCTTCCTGTTCTCGGGACGACTGTGGAGCCCCAGAGTTCTTAATCACCTCTCCTTTTGATAACTGCCAGTCATAATGAAGTGTGGAGAAATGCACATAGCCAGAGCAGGAGACCTGCTCCGTGGGTCAGAGTTCCAATACGCCTTTGCATTGCTCTTACCCCTGCAAGCTTCCTTCCCATTAAGAATGGGAAACAGAAAGCGCTCCCAGGCTCTAGTACTGAAAGTGCAGAGTTCTGAAATCAGTTACTTAACCTCTTTGCATCTCCTCATGGCTTCCCCCTTCTGCCAAAACCCTCCGTCCAACACCCCACTCACACACACGTTTCTTGTGTACTTGACGGGAATTGTGCTCGATCTTCTTACAACCCCGCTGAGGACTGCGCTGGGACCTCTGGTTCTAAAGAGTGAATATCTGCCGAAGTACCACAAGCTTCAGTTCACAGGCAATAACAGTGGTAAACCACTATGGGCTAACCGCTAGAGGGGAACCAAAGACATACACTGTGCCAGTGTGTGTTACACAAATGTCAACTGTTCCCCAGTGTTTTGAATCCTAACACCTATTTTGATTTGCTGTTACAGCCTGAGCTGATGCTATGTCAGACACTCCCCTGCATTTAATTTCCTCCCATTCTGTAACTTACCCATCTTCAAAGCGTCTGACGAAGTGGGATTTTCTCCCACGAAAGCTCATGCGATAAATAAATCTGTTAGTCTTTAAAAGTGCCACAGGACTCTGTTGTCTTTCTACAATAGACTAACACGGCTACCCCTTTGGAATTTGTTTTTTAGTGATTGCGATGAAAGGAATACCTGTGGTGCAACTTTGATCCTTAGTTCTCCAATTTTTTGTGGGGGTACATAATGTATGTGCCTCTATATACGCATGGTTAAATGGCATGTGCAAGCACAAATGTACAAACACTTACAATTTGTAGAACCCGGTTTTAACTCTTCGTTGTGCATGTGATAATGCAGTGAAGTCAAAAGAGAAATTATTTCTATCTATTCTGATTTTCTAGTTGCATAAAGCATCATAGATTATTAGGGTTCTGGTATGATACAGCATTCAAGATCATAAGCCTCCCCCTGTGCGCGAAAGGGAAAGACAAGGAGGGAGTAGTTAAGAGCAGTTCTTGGGGAAGATTGTGACTTTTAAGGAGAATGAAGTGCAATCAAGGCAGTGATATTCAAAAGAAACTTAGCTGTAAAAAGTCTAGGTGCAGGTCAATTTTTTTTAATGGCATCCAGGTTTGCACCTGCAATAATTGTACATAAATGCACATTCAGGCAGTGTTTCTGCATCCCAGTTGGATCTCTAGATATGCAGCAACCAAAATGCACCCAGAGAAATGCAGGTGTTTTCATATGCAAAATTGCAGGTGCCAATTTCAGAGGCCTTAAAGGGAGAATTGTGAAAGGTCCTGCCGCATGGCCCTCCTTAGTGCACGCTATTTCCTGTGTGCAAAATCACCTCTTTTGAGTTCTGCACTCTCACCACCTATTTCTATTTGCACAAGCAAGAGCGTGGGCGTAAATGAAAGCCATCGTTTGAAAAGTTGGGACTGTGTGGAAGAAGTGTTTTTTAGTAGTTAGAGCATGGAGGTCAGGAGACCTGGCATCTCTTCTTCAATTGAGAGATGTATTTGTGCTAATTGTTGCCATTGGTGATCCCTCATAGGCTTTTGGCTAAGGAAAACTGCAGTATACACCTGTGACACTTTGAATGACAGGGCAGCAAGTGCTAGGATTAATTCGCAGGCAAATAATACAACCCAGAGGACAGTCTGTATATCATTTTGAGGTCTGAAGGAATCTCATGAGAATAGTATGTTCCGTACTTGGAGATATTTGTGCTGAGGGAATCTTTGTTTTTTTGTGGGGAGATTTAGCCTGTTGTTATTATAGACTTAGCCCTGGAGTTCCATGGAATTGTACTGAAAATTAGGGGAGATTTTAAAAGGGTATAAAGCTGAAAAAAAAATCCTTTTCTCTGGGGTGAAAAATGCCCCCGTTTTTATTTTATTTTATTTTATTTACCAGTTCTATAGCTGGCCAGGGAATGTAAATAATTTATTTATCTATTTATTTATTTCAAAAATAGATGTGAAAAAAATCTGTCCTTTTCTGTAAAAAAAAAAAAAAAAAAAAATGAAATTAAAAAAAGTTTGAAACTTTAAAATTCCTGCTTCGACTGAGGGGCTGTTAACATTTTAAAGATCCAACATTACAATGTTCCAGGTGTACCAAACATTACTCTCTAATTCCAATGGTGTATAATTCATCTACTGATAAAATCATCTCTCCATTAAAGTGGGGTAATACACATAAAAATAACAAGGGTAATCAAATCAGAATGTGGTGATATTGAGGTCAGAATTCTAGTGAGCAGTGAGAACAGGAAACATTTGGGTTGGGACTATAATGGATATGGCTATGTAGCTGTTTAGCCTTTTGTCTCCTATCTGTTGCTTATTTAAATCTCCAAGGACTCTGGATCTATGGAGGAGGGTTGCTGTTTTCTCTATTGTTCTTTGTAGACTCTTCCAGAGAAAAATGCACCCATAGTGCTGTCTCAAAGAGGCCATACTTTTACCCTTTTTTTGTAATCTACAGCAACTCTGGCCATCTGCAAAGATTTCTTTGCTTATTGTTAGGGGGGGGGGGGGGGGGCGGGACATAACCAGGGCGCAAGACCAATATTTACAGGACCAGTACATTTATGCAAATGTTTCTGCACAAGTGATCAGGAAGAAAAGAAATCAGACTTTTTAGAAAATATAGATGCTCTGTGCGATTAAGAAGGGGTAGGTGAGAAAACAGAATTCACAGACACAGAGTTTAAAACAACTAAGGATTCTGTGTTGGAGAACAGATTCAGCAGCTTATAGGTGCCATTTGGCTGTGAATAGATGCCATCTACCAGGCAAACAGAATATCCAGTTCTTTTTAACACAAGATTTGCTTTAATTATGAAAAATATATAATAATTCATCAGCACACTCTAATCCCTAACCATACTTCTCCTTAGTCTCTCTTATCCGCTAACTAGCCAACCTTAACTGATCTAAACCCACATATCCATATCAAACATACTCATGAATCTTTGTTCTGTATATGTAAAAGCTTTTAAGTGTAGTCTTAAACTAATGTCTGTGTGTCTGTTATTTTAATACCCAGCCTTTCTTGTACGGCTCCCACTTAACCTGACTCAGGTGCCGCTGTCCCTTAAAATCAGGGACTGTCTCAATGCAGTGTTCATGAATCCATGCCAGCCCATAAATCTCTTAGGTTAATTTGGAGGTGTTCGGTGGGATTCTGCTTTGCTCCCCTCCCTTGGTCTCTGGCCAATAAAGCTTGAAGTTGGCTGTGATGGATTAGGAGTTTTGATGTTGTTTTTTCCTGTCTATATGCTTTGCTAATTAGAATAACAAAACTAGTAGCAAATCTACAGGCATCAACCGTACTTTGCATCAATTAAAAACATCAAAATAAAGTCTCTCCTGGTTCCTCTTCTTGCCACTTGATCTCTTACTCTGCTAGAGGCTGTAACTCTTTTTTTCCCCTCTAGTTCCTACTCCTAATTCCTGTGTTTGTTCTTTTTCTTTTTGATTCTCCATCTTCTTTTCTTCTCCTCCCACCCCAGGTCTTTCCTCCCTGCCGCTCTTCCCTAACAGGATGGAGGGGGGGAAACATCTTTATTATCTTTTCTCACCTAAGAGAAATGGAAGGGTCAGATCCTTTAGCCAAAACGGCTTTTGTATCTAATTCAACCTTGGTTTAAATTTAATAACAGCCATTTCTATAACTCTTCATTTCAAAGCACTTCATGATGGTGGAAAAATATCTTCATTGACATTTTATGGATGGTGAATTGAACTCCACAACAGTTTGGTAACCTGTTCAAGGTCACAGAGCAAGTCAGGGCAAGGAACAGAACCTAGGGCTAGTCTTCATTGAGCTTCCCAATGGGCTGATTGGGTCTGTAAAGACCTGCTAAGTCAATCTCTGAAGACCATCCCGGCTACTGGAGTAGCGCTGAGTTGAAGGGAGGACATTTCAGTGCACTGAAGACACCATGGTAAGTAGGCGGTAGGCAGTCGAAAGGAAATGTGCAAGGTATGTTAAGTACTTTGCGTGAAATCCCTCCATGATATAGACCTGCCCCTAGTCTTCCATTTTCATTTGTTGGAGGAATCATTGTTGTTTACACTGTGGATCTAAACCAAACTCAGAATTTGAACTTTGGGCGAGATCAGCTGAGTAGTCCAAGCAGAAAATACACTGAATCAACTCTGTGTGTGCCTCCTGTTGGATGGAAGAACTCTGTGGCATAAGTTCAGTAATTAGCATTCTCTTTTTGCCTGAGTTTAAGGATCCTGTGGTTTTGAATTTGAGTATCACTGTAAAGTTCTCTTGGTCACCATATGAATTTGTTACATATCCATTTAAGTTCTTTCAGAGAGCATGGAGTGTCTCAGGATACCTTTACTAGGAAGAAAGCCAGAGTTGGAAACAAAACCACAGTTCTGTCTCTCCCACATGCACTTCCTCATACAAGCAGCAACCCAAGATAAACTTCTCATTTTCAAACCAAACTTGGTGTTATATATATTTTTTTCCCTTGGTTTTTTTGTGCTTTTTTTATTTCAGCATGGTATTAGGAATCTCGGGAGAAAGGCTGCTGTCTCCCAATCACTAGCCTTATTTTGCAGATTCAAGTGGTTCAAAGGAGCATCTAAAACATGTGGATGTTTTTGCAAACTCAAGCTGAATTCTCTGACCTTCTTGTGCTTTGCCCGTCATCTTTACTGGCCCGTGGCATTGCTTGCAGAATGTTGATTTTTATTTATTTACTTGGCTTAATCTTAAGATTTTGCTACACTGGGACAAACTTCTGCTCCGGTTCCACTCCTTTCCTGACTTCTCGCCCAAACCCGGTGTGGACACCTGGAACTGGTGTGAAAAAATTATTCTCACCAGCATAAGTACAAATCACTTCTGACCCCTGCGTAGCACATCTGGCTGCTGCTGAGTTTCTGTTACATTTCCTTGATCCGTAGCCTGACAGCTGAACTCAAGCTGTACAGCCTCATTCGTATAGTCAGCAAGTACCCAGTTCAGAGCCTAGTATTAGCCAAGATGGTGACGGTCTTATCTATGCTAATGTCAAAACATCCATTGTGTGGAAGAGTTTTTGGTGATAGAAGGAAAGTGGACTGGTGAGGTAAAGACCAGAGCCAAACCATTTTCTATTCCTAATGTAACCATTCTGAGATTTCTGACCAGACTCCAGGTGCCAGTAAGGACTGATTGCTAATACCTTAAAAACAGTTGGGCCTCTGGTGTGCTGAAACCACAATGAATTATGCAAACCACACCTCTCTTATTGTTCTCCCCTGTTGGTCTATCTGTGTCCATTTCCTCTTGTCTTATACTTAGATTGTAAAGTCTTTGGAGCTGAGACCACTTTTTTGTTCTGTGTTTGTACAGCGCCTATCACAAATGGTCCTTGCCCATGAATACGACTCCCAGGTAATACTACAATAGAAACAATAGTAAATCATTTAAGTATGTGCTTCATGTTTTAAAAGATGGGTTCATGGATTCTCAAAGAAGCTGCAGTCTGTAGAGTCCAGGCACTTCCCTCTGTTGCCATTATCCTCTGGAGTTAAATGAAGGCCTCAGATCTGTGTAATAAAACAAAATTCCTATGAGCGTGAGGGTTGGAAGGGAGTGTAAGCAAAGAAGAAAATCAAAATGTCCAAAACGGGCAACTGTGTTGTGTGTGCGCGAGTGCATTATTGCTTCCCACTTCCATAACTTAAAACAAGCCAAACTGATTTATTTCAAAATTTGTAACAGAAAAAGGAAGAAAGAAAAAAAAATGAATTGAAGCTGAGAGAGACTGTTTGCCAAGTTTCCAGCTGCTGCTTGGAGTGAATTTTTATGGTCAAGTTATAAACCTTTAAAAATAAGAGTTTCTAATGGAAATGCTGACAGACCCTTTATACAATGCTATTAACGCTGGCCGCTCTGAAATTGCCCTTGTCTTTTTATTTATTTATTTCCCCTCATTGTCCTTAAGGTTCTGCTATGTGTGGCTTGACCTCACCCCCTGGGAAGCTGAGGGAAGAGTTCAATCGCCATTCCAGGGGATTTTTAGCCTATAAAATGGGAAGGTGGGAGGGAGGGAAAACATTCTGCTTGGGATGTTAACACTCCCCAAAGCATTCTGTACTGCACTACTGTGTGTGAGTCCCAAACATCTCTTCCTATATTTTCCTCCTCCTTTCCCGCCCCCCCCGCAGCTAATTGCCCCATTAATGTAAATGCTATCCCTCCATCCAGCCAATTAACTTGCTAATTTTTAAACTAACTAAAAAAAAAAAGAGTTATCTTGAGAGAAGGTAAAAATTAGAATTGGGTGCATCTTCAGCTTTTCTTCTGCCTTTTATTTATTTATTTATTGTCCTACAAGCCTCTGTCTAGCTTCGGTACCGATCCAACCCGTTGTGTTGGTTGCCTGTATGAACTGAAGTGAAAGGGGGTAAAATGGGGAAAGCAAAGTATTTGTCTTTATGCAGACCCTGTCTTCCCATACTGCACTGTGTGGGGTGAACAGGTGCCTCAAAATCACATGATTTATATGGGGTCTGCAGTATATTGCCTGTGAACACGATCCAGCCAACAGGACACCTGACTGGGAGGCAGGACATGGTCCTGCTGTTCCCCTGACCATCCTAGGTCCTGACATGTCTCCCATGACTGTAACATTTGTGCACTCAGAATCATTAATATGAAGTAGGGAAGTACTATTGTTCCTAATGGGGATGTTTAGACATGGGGAGCTGAGACACAAATGTCTTGTCCTGTGTCACACAGAAATTTGTGGCAGAGTGGGGACTCTGGAAGCAACCCAAACATGGGACCACTCTTCCTTTTACTCACTGATTGAGTTTTGGGCAAGCTGGGTACTCTACTCTAACAAGGAGGCCTTTCTATCCAAGTGGGCTTGTGTGGAACAAAGGGTCCAGCGGGTTGCTCTAAGTCAGACACAGTCATATGAAGAGGTTTGTCTTTATAACCATTCAGCAGTAGACATGCATGGAGCTTCCTAGGTGCTCCTAACAGGTCCCTCCAAACATGTTCATTTGAGATGGATCCATTGATGATGTGAAAGGGTGGCTGAGCCTCTTGGGGAGTGAAGGTTTACAAACCTCTCAAGCCACCTTTTAGACTTGCAAAGTAAGGTAGAGTTTGTAAACAGAGTTTGCTCCTTTCCCATAGGACAGGCAATTGACATGACGAGTGAAAGGTGACCCAAGATATATTTATAGGGCAGAAGGTTCACCTGGAATTTAGGCTGGCACCTTATGTAAAGGATATAGACTGTATTTATTTTGTCACTAGAATTTTTTACTTCTTCTCTTTGATCTGTTTTTCCTCCATCTCTCTTTTTCTTGTCATATTGTTTTTTTCCTCTGGCCCCTTTTTCTGTTGGCTTTTTGTTTTCATCTCTCCTCCTTTTTCTTTTCCATTCCTTCTAAACACAAGGCTAACCCAATAACGCTGGCCCTGCAGTGGGACTTTTTAACCCAGTGTGTTTGTGTGGGCTTGAAATTAAGCGCCATGGGGCAGCCATTCCTCATTCCGTGTGCAGGCCTGAGGGAGAGGACCTAGGTAATTGAGGTATGAGCTCATCTCTATGTTTCTTAAAAGGTTCACCTTCCTTTTCCCCCTTGCCTGGCACTAAACTGTTGCCTTTAACTTCACCTCTGGAATCATATCTCAGTTAAGAAGTGCATGTGTACTCAGCAGTTTGCAGGAAGATTTGGTGAATCAAATCCATCAAAAGAGTTAAAAATTGCTAGGCTCTTATTGTCTTCTGAAAAGAAAGAAACTCCACATGATTTAATAAAGAATGAGTGCATGGGCTTGGAAATAATACAAATTTTACTGCGCCTTCTGTTAACTGTCCTGCCCTTTTACCTCTGCCCCCTCACCTTTTGAGGACAAGATGGAGAATATTTCTGCCTCAACCAAAAAATGGCTTGGCCATTGTACTTTAGGGAGGAAGGATGGTCCAGGGCTTAGGGCCCTAATCTAGGATCTGGAAACCAGTGGTTTAATTCCCTGATCCACCATG
The DNA here is from genome assembly GCA_007922175.1 of Pelusios castaneus. Taxonomy (NCBI): domain Eukaryota; kingdom Metazoa; phylum Chordata; order Testudines; family Pelomedusidae; genus Pelusios; species Pelusios castaneus. The sequence goes on along the minus strand of ML685885.1, from coordinate 3,424,983 downwards.
ATGTTTCCAATGAATCTTGGGCAAGGAACTTATGGTTCTTAAAAGTATTAGGCACCTGCTGGGATTTTTTAAAAGGCCTTTTATTAACCTGGTCTTAATCTCTCTGTGGCACAGTTCCCTGAAAATCGTAATCATAGCACTTCTCTACCACACAGGACTCCCGTGAGGGTAAGTGCATCAAAGCCTATGAGGTGGCCAGATATTTCAGTGATGAGATAGACAGGCCATTTGTTCTGTGATAAGCCAGACGGTCCTATTTGCTGAGCTTCATCCACCATCCAGTACGGAGAGAACACCTGAAGTGGCTTTGTCCTGAGTCAGAAAAGGGATGCCATTTTGAAAAGCAAACCCTCCCATCCTTTTAAACATCGGTGAGGTCTCACAGGACGGGGTAGGCCCAAAAGTCCTTGAATGTCTGGTATTCTGGGGAGGTGTGAATGGCCACCTAGATAGGGGCCAGATCCGTGCTGTAGCTAAATAGAGTGCAAAGTGCTCCCAGTAAGCCACCTACCTTGTGTGATTGGTTCAGTGCCCCCTGGTGTTTTTGGGAGGGGATCAGAGGGTCATGCCTGGAGTCTGAAATTCTAAAGGGACAGCAGTGGGTGTTAATACTCCTGCCATCTCCAGCTGCAGATACGGAGGCAGGCCTTAAAGCTTTCTCCTGAGACACAAGAGAGTTGCTTCCAGAAGGTAGAGCAAAGTTTCTGCCCAAGAAGATGCCCCCTCCAGAGGCCTGAATAGATCAGAATAATTTTTGGGTGCCTGTTTGGGACGATGCTGTGACCTTCTGAAGCGTTCGGCCCTGGCTGGCTTTAACAGTTCGCAGTCATGCCTCCATACCCTCTGCACAAGTTGGAAATCAAATACATGCTGCTTGCTTCAGTGCCCCTCAAACACATGTTTAGTATCTTAACTTTATTTCTTTGTTTCCATTTCTCCAGAACACACAAGGCTTGATGTTTTCATTGTTATACACAGGAGCATAATTTTTTTTCCTTGTAGCCTCTGGCTGTTGCACCAGTGTTACAAGATTCCTCCTAGGAACAACAGTGCTGAGACATTTTTCTTTATTTATGTGCTTTCTCTTGCTCTCCTTTTTCCTCTCCCCTAATTCCCTGTGCCAGCTTTTGGTTCCAATTAACCTTGCTTCTTCAATTATCATCCCAATCTGAAGCACTGAAACCAAAGAGAGGCAACCAGCAAGTCATGACAGGAGCTCTGATGATGCCAGAAAGAGCACCATGGCTCTGAGAAGCTGACACTTCCCAAGCTGTAGTTAGTTGAGTGACTTTTAATAAGAGGAAGAATCATTGCTTGGGAATACCTTATTTTGAACTAATGCTGTTACAGAGGACATTCTCTCTCAGCTTTTATCTAAGGTGACCCCTTACTATGGTATTTGAGCACCTCACCATCTTTAATCTACTGATATACCAAAATACCTGTGAGGAAGGAAATTCTATTAGCTCCATTATATTGATAGTTTCTTTGTTCGCTATGTGACATTATCAAGGTCACAGAGGAAATCTGTGGTGGAGTGGGGAATTGACTCCTGGTTTCCTGACTTTCAATCTAGCACTGTACCCGTTGAATTATCCTTCATGTCTTCTGGGAATGAGAATCAAGTAGAGCTATGGAAAATTCAGTTGCTGTCTCATAGCATCATGTCTGAAGAGTTTTGCTGTGTTGCATGATGGGAGAGGAACTTGGGTGATGTCACATTGTGTGCCCTCGCACCCCAGGTGGGATGCCTAAGCAATGGGCTACTCAAACTAGTTCCTGGAGTAAGCAGCTGTAGTAGGCAGCAGCAGCAAATCGGGGAATGGGTCATACACATATCTCAGAATAAAGAAATGGGGAAAAGCCAACATTGGTGGTATTGCAAAAACTGAGAGTCCTGTGGCACCTTATAGACTAACAGATTTTCTTTGGCATAAGCTTTCGTGGACTATAACCCACTTCGTTAGATGCATTGCAGTGGGTTATATTCCACAAAAGCTTATGCCGAAGAAAATGTGTTAGTCTATAAAGTGCCACAGGACTCTCGTTGCTTTTTGCTGTACAACAGACTAACACGGCTACCCCTCTGGAAATTGGTGGTATTGTTTCTAGTGGTGAGTAGAGAAGCATCACTCCAGCTTCCTTTTGCTAAGCCAGTGACAGTGGTGGGATGAAACAGGCCCTCAGCCAATGGTGTGAAGGAAAAAAACTTTCACTGACTTCAAGAGTTGCATGCTTTCCTTTAGTTCATTAATTAGGCTCTTTGACAGGTCACAGGCTTAGTCCTGCTCCCATTGACATCATTGGAAGGATTCCTGTTGAGTTCAGTGAGAGGTCCCATGGTATTTTCATAAATCCATTTTGCAGCCAATCTAATCCTCACTTTTCACCGTTGTAACAACCCAGCTGAACTTGCTTCATTATCAGGTGCCACCTTGGGATCCTATTGGATGCCTCTCTGCACGTATCGTATTGTTTCAATCCAAAGAAAATAGGCCCGCCTCCCGTACTGAGGACAAGATCCGCAGCAGTTGTTAGTACTAGCACCCACTGCTGCCACTTTTTTATTTCCTTTGTGTCAGGGCAATTTTCCTTCAGACAAATATGGGCAATATCCAGTCTCTTTGCATTGCCTGAGAAGTGAAGTGACTGGATCAGGAAAAGAAACCGGTCAAATAAGGACGCATTAACATTCAGTATGAAATACTCTATATTAATGTTCCCATGTGGCCAACTCTGGCAAGAAAATGCTTTACACTTCCTCCACTGTCTCTGTTCATTTTGCTAGCTACTCGATCAGACCACAGGTCCTTAAATCTATTCAGTTTTCTTTCCTCTGGAAAGACAAGACATGAAATTCCTTGGCCAATACCATGGAAGAACGCAGCCAATACAATACTTGGAGAATTATCATGTTATCAGATACATTAATAATTACAATAATATTCATTTCATTGTTCAGCCCCCTCCCACAAAGAAATAAGCAGGCCTGTCCATCTGTAGCTAAACACCTTATTCTGATCTGTAAGGAATACACTGGTTGCTTTTGGAATATTTTTTTAAAATGCCTCTCCCGTCAATTTAATAGATTTCAAACCTAAATCATTGATCGTTATCATCAGCTACTGGGGTTTGTTTTTTTCCTCATATTTCTTCTGTTATTCCCTCTTCACTCCCCTGAGCTTGCCTTCTTTTTTTCATGCTAGCATACTCTCCACACAGATAACTCCGCATCAGCCACTGTTTCTCAAACCCTAGAAGGGTTATTATTAATAGCAGCAGTAAAGTTAGCTCACTGTCACCGTGGTTGCTCCAGCCACAATTGTTTGGATAGCTCCATTGGGAGACTTGTAAGGGACACCTTGGGGTCTAATGTACTTGCTTCTAATGGACAAACCTTTTCAGGTCCCTGTGTTAATATAAAACTATTTTGTTAGTGGTAAAGAAGATGCAGAGTACTGCTAATAATGGCTTCAAAACAGAGCTCATGTGGTCATCTGAAGAACTGAAGCCTTTTTGGGTATCTTCTGTTTGAGCCATAATTTATTGAAGTCAATGAAAAAACTCACGTTGACCTGAATGGGACCCTACAGAAATGCTACAGAACAAGCAGTAATGATGAGTTTCCCTAGCACTGTTCAGCCAGTGTGCCAAAGCTCATTCTGCAGAGATGCGTGGTGCTGAGATTTGCAAAAGGTTATGTTAACAAGTTTTCATGACAAAATGCTTATCTTTTCTTTCGTGCCATGTTGTACTGTTGGCTTGCCCAGAAAATTTGACCAATTTTTTTTGTTTCACATTGGAAAAATGCCCCAATTCCAAATGTCCATTTTTTATTTCTGAATTTTGAACACCAAAGCCATCTTCTGCTCAGGATTGGGGCCATTTGTTGTAAAAAGATCTCATGTTCACTAAGAAAATTAGTCCTGGTTTTGAAAGAAACATGGAGAAATATTACACAAAAAGAGCCCATTTTGAAGTTTGTAAGGAAATGTAAAAAGCCTTGCATGTCAAGTCATTATATTTTCTCTTGTGGACATTTCACACTTCTCAAGGTAAGTAAGCAAAGAGATTAGCCTCTTTAGGCTGAGACTGTTGGTTGTGGGAACAATTCTTGAATGAAGGACACTGGTCCTCAGGGACTGGAAATTACACATACAACAGTGTCATGGTGTGATATGTTGGCATATATGTTGGAAGTACCTTCCTGCTTTTGCTGAAATGATGGAAAAATTTAGGTTTAAAAGAGCAAACCAAGACAGAAAGAGAGAGGCATGGTGCAGAAGAATTAAGCAAGAAACAATAAGATGGGAAATGGAACATTTTCTATTTGTTATCATTATTTGGGATGTCCGCCATGAGTGAAGTCTGTTAGCGTCAGTGATGGCATGGACAGAAAACTGAAAAGAAAGAAGTTAAGGAACAGCTATAGGCCAACTCCACCTTCCAAGTCCTTGTATTCTAGGGTACAGGAGTTCGCTACCTACCATTGGTTCCTGGATTGGAGCCAGGTGGAGAGCATGAGACTCGATTCTTCTACCACCCACAGCAGTGGTCAGCAACCCAAAAGATAAGAGGAGCCATTTAAAAAAATTCAGTCAATAACCAAATGTTTTGATAGCCACAATGGGTGTAGCCTCCTGGTGGGGGGAGCTGAGAAAGCTCTCTGTTGGGTCTCCCAATGGCAAGGGACTCCAGAGTCAGGAACGGGCCACCTGCAGGGTCCCCTGATGGCAGGGGGTGGGCCTGGAGCCGCAAGAGGACAGCCAAAGAGCCACATGCAGCTCTGGACCCACAGGCTACAGACCCCTGACCCTCAGGAACAGCAACAAAAGCTATTCTGTGATGTAAGGAGCCTAGTTGGGGGGGGGAGGCGGGACTCTGAATATACAGGGGTCTAGACCACAAGACTCCCTGACTCAATGGGTCCAGACCAAAAGACCCCCCCTCACTTAATCGTGAAGATTTTCCTTTTATGTGTCTCTTTATATACACCCCTAAATGAGTCTGGTCAGAGGACATGAGTCACTGCAGGAACAGACTACTGGAGGACAGAGTGGTACTCTGAAAGGGAAATATCCAGGAGGAAGGCAACCTGCCGCACCCCCACTCAGATACTAGGTGATCTTGACAGTGAGCGTTCCCCTACCGGCCTCATTTCCTCCCAAGAAAGTCACATAAGTCCATGTTCTTGCATCACTGTGAATGTTTAATAAAACCCTCTCAATATCTTTTTTCAATAACAGAAATTGGCATTGTTGCTTTTGTTTGTGGTGCATACAGAACTTCCCACATCTGACAGGTGCGCCTCTTCAGAGACATTTTTTGTCAGCCTGGACTTCTCTTTCTCAACCATAGTGAAGCGAAGTGCTGTCCTGATTAGCAAGAGGACTGCTAATTCACCAGGTGGGAAATGAGAGAAGATTTCCTATTTGCTAATGTCCTTTTAAGGTAACTGTTCACCCTTGGTCGTGCCTCAGGGAATGAAGTGAAGTGGTACTTTCACCATTTTGTCTTGACAGACAAGACAAAAAATGGTTGCAAACCATATTGAGTACAGGAAAACACTCTCCCACCCAGAGACAATTGGTAGTGAGGGTCTCCAGTGTATTATCCATTTGAAAATATCTTCATCCATCTTTTTGACTTTCTGCTTAAAACACTAACCTAATCCTAGCCTGATCCCTTTCAATTTTCAAGGAGACTTGGAGAGTGAAGAAAAGCAAAAGCATAGCACAGAAAGCTTTAATGCTAACAACTGGGTAAAAAACAGTGTATAAATTACACTGCCAACAGACACTACTGATGTCAAGTCACACTTGCTCAGATAAAATCATGTGAAAGGTATTTCTCTTATAGGAGAAATTAATTTCTGTCTATATGATTGAGCCGTGTGAAGATCCATTCTGTGTACCCCATGTCTTTTTTTTTTTTTTTCCCTAGTTGGGTAAACACCACTTGTTCAAGATGAAAAAGAATTTCCCTGGGTTTAGAGGTTGCTAATAAAAAAGTAGCATTGAACCTATCAAATCTTGCGGGAAGTCTGCCCTTATTTAAACAATTTGGTATGAACAGATATGCATTTAAGGCTGTGTTCCGGGAAAGCACTTCATCATATGCTTGAATCCCATAAGCCTCAATGAATACACTGAAGTGGCTTCCTGTACTGGGGCGTGAATGTGTCATTGGTGCCCTGAATGGATGAGAAGCTAAGGGCTGGTCTATACTGCTGAGTAACTTTAGTGGCAATTGAAAGGATATACGCAAAGTACTTAAAATACTGTGCATATCTCCCTCCAATTGCCTACCTTCTACTTTCCTCCCACCTAGGGCTGTTCCTTCTGTGGGGCTGTCCTCCAGCATTGGCTTCTTGATCAGCTCAGCAGGTCTTCACAGACCCTATCAGTCGATCAGAGAGCTCGATCAGATGGCGGCAAATTTGCCGTCAGTGAAGACAAGTCCTAAGAGTCTGATCCAAAGCCCACTGAAGTCAATCAAGATCTTTCTGTTCAGTGGGTATGGATCCAGGCCTCCAGAGTATTCATTCACTCTGAAAAGAATTGCTAGATTATTTTAAAGCTCTAAATCACCATATTGCTATGAATTAATATAATGGAAAATAATTCCCTAATGAGAGAGTTGGTCACCTGGATGGATTTCCTTTTTTTGATTTAAGAGTTTGTTTGGTTTTGCAAATAAATGTTTCAGTCTCTGTCCAGTTCACATTGCAGGATCCCACCAAAACAGCTGGCACTGTTGATAGTTCCAACAGAGGGATACGAACAGGCTTATGTCCAGTTTTCCCCTCCTCACCTGTTGCACTTCTTGGTAACCAAGAAGGATGACACACCAGAGTGCAGGCCAGTTCATATCTTGATCTCAGTCTTTCTCCCATCATTGAACATTGCTTCCTGTCCCCATGACCAGCTCTTTGTTGTATTTAGGGTCAACTTCTGAGTAAAGAATGTTAAGGGAATTTTACCAGAGACTTCAACGGGAGCATGACAGGCCCTTATATTAAACTCCAAGCTACGGTATATGGACATTTGTTGACTTGTTCCCTTACATCTGGTAATTAAAAGCCTGACCATGCAATATTAGCAGTGTTGTTTTTTAATCCTTTGAGTGTTAGCAGCAACTCTAAAGCTCTGTACGTATTGAGGTGGGGATGAAGAAAGTAGAACTTTTGATGCCCTATTGGGATCTTTCAGGGTTTGCTAATTCTAGATCAACTAGGTACGGAAATACTAGAAAGAACATATTGGATGTTTCACAGAACATTACCATATTATTCAAAAAACACTAGAGCTATGTCTACACTGGCAAGTTAGTTTGAATTAAGGAAGCTTAACTCAAACTAACTAAAGCCACGGCTACACTAGGCTTTAATTAGTTCGAATTAAGGGCTTCCTTAATTCGAACTAATAAATTTGAATAGGCTATTCAAAGTAAGGGTTAATTCGAACTAGTTGCTTAGTTCGAACTAACTGGCCCATTGAATTCAATGCAAATTGCTAATACGATCTAAGCAAGTGCCATGAATGGCACTTGCTTAGTTTGAACTAAATTTTTCTAGTTCGAATTAAGTTAATTTGAACTAACTAAAAATAGTTTGAATTAGTTAGTTCGAATTAACTAATTCTAACTAATTTTCATAAGTGTAGACATAGCCTAGGAGGATGAGCTAACACTTTATTGGATATAAATGATGATTATATCTGTGTTAGAATGAAAGCCCAGGCACTTTCATTTATTTATCCTGTTTTGTTGCCTTGTAGAACTTAACCTGGTAAATAACTCAGTCAAATGAAAGCTTAGGTCGACTTAGTAAGGACCACTCATTAGGTAGAACTAAGTCCCCTTAGGTCGACCTAACCCTTCCTTAGGTCAACCTAAGCCCATTGTGGATGTTCACTTTCTTAGGTCAACTTAAGGGAAGTTAGGTCGAATTAATAAGGGAAAGCACTTTGTTAAGTTGACCTAACGAGGTCGACTTTAGGGCGACTTAAAGTCGACCTTATTAGGTTGACTTAACAAAGTCGACCTAACTTTTCCTAGGGTAGACATAGCCATTGCTTCTGGAAGGTTCCCATTCTAGTGTTGGGTTCTGTCCCAGTGCAACCACTAAATTATGATTTAAGTTCGCCAATATCAATGTGGCTGGCACAGGATAAACACATTAAGATTTAGGCTTATGCTTTGCATAGAAGATGCTGTCCTGCTTCTGCAAGCTGCTCCTTGTGCAGTCCCATTGGTAGTCTTGGAAAATCTAATATACACAATTAATGAAGAGAATTTCATTGGAAACTCTGTATAGAAATGTACACAGGAGCCTAAAACCATCACTAAATCAGGAGCAAAAACTGGAGATAAGACAGAGACCAGTGCACCTGTCTGTTTCCCTCACGGCACGGCACCTTTGCAGCAGCACAATATTGTTTTTCCCCCTAATTCCTAGTAAACCTGATAACAGAGTAAATGAAATTACGCGCATGCTACAGTTACTTCTCTGGCCCCTCTGCATGGACAATGTGATTCAGTGTGATGATTAGATGTGCGCTCACTAGAAATAATAAAGGAGCTGGGTTTGCTTTGTCTCTTTATCCTACCTTTGCTGGAAACAAACAGCTAGGTGGCAAAAAAACAAAAAAAGATAGTGAGTGTATGGGTGAAAAATGCTCCTTTCTAGGAGGAGAGCTGAGTACATTTATTAAAAAAGATTAATCTTCCAAGTTTGGAATTGAGTTATAATGGCTTTTGCCGGCCTTGCTTGCAAGGCCATATAGAAGCCAGGTCACTAGTCATCAAAGCATATCTTCTCCAGTGTTGTAAGAATTTTTGTTGTAGCTATCATGGTCGCAGGATATTAGAGAGAGCAGGTAGGGAGGTAGTATCTCTCAGTGGACCAACTTCTGTTGTTGTGAGAGAGAGAAGCTTTTGAGCTTTATGGACCTCTTCTTTGGGACTTGAGGTGAGCTTTCTTGCATCGCAGTACAATGCTTGAACCACAAAAGCATTCTTCCAGCCCACAGTTTTGTTTCAGTACCAACGTAAGGAAGCTCAGTCCAACTGTAGAGGGTGTGGTGCCCATCTCACTGATCTATCAGCCCATTTGGCACCACGTGACCTCTTTCAATTGAGTTGAGCAAATGGAATGGCTATGCAATCTGCAGGTGAAGGAGATTCTTCAACAGATCAAATGGTCAGGATGTAAATTTTTGGAAGAGGAAGATCTGATCTCTATTTTCAGTATCATCACGAAGAACTGAGTGGCCATAAGTGTGCCATGGTGATGATAATGGAGAGGTTTCTAAGTAGCTGTGGATTTCATTATACTGTGTGGGAAATCTCAGTGATTTACTCAAAAACTTCTATTGAGGGAGAACAAGTATATATTTTTTCTGCCCACAGTATGAAAAATAAAGAGATTTGTTTTCATCTTGGTGAAATTCCTCCCTAATGTACCTACACTGAGACTAGGGATAAATTTGACCTAATAGAGTGGGCACAGTAGGTGCATACATTCCCCTTTGAACTAACTACTCATTGCATATGGCCAGAGGCTGTTCCATATTGAAAACAGGTATCCTTTGAGCATACTCTGCCCTTGCTTCAGTGATCCCCTGTGCCGAGACTAACAATGTAGCTTCCCATCTTTCTTTACGTAAGAACAGGAAGCAATAGTTTCCCCTAATTGGCTGCCTGGAATATTACCATTGGGCATGACCAACAGACTAAGTTTCAAGTATCCATGGATGTGCTCTGGACCCAGGGGGTTAAATATTTTCAGTGAGTCATGGAGAAACATGCCAATCAGAAACAAAACCAAGCTAGAAATGTCATCAAAGAAACGATATCTGTATCCCTTCTCTCTTATTCTGGATCACTGAATGATCATCCTCATTCTCAGTCCTTGGAAGCCTTTTTCCATCCAGCTAAAAGCTAATTAATGAATCTCTGCCTCAGTTATATCATTCTCAGTGAGGCTGCATGGATGTAGTTGAAGGCATTTTATTTATTTATTAGCCAAGATTTAAAAAAAAATGATTAACAAGGTTGGGTGCTACAATGTATAGCTGCCTACTATAAGACACCTTCAAAGGGCACGATTTACATAGGGTGGGTGCTAAACACTTTCGGAAAATCAGGCTCCTTAAAGCTATGTCAAGTTGGGGATCCAAACACAGATGCATTCGACACATTTGAAAATTGTTATGGCCCTAGATTTTACCATGTGAGCCCCTATTCTAGCATTCAGAATTGTATCATATGTAAACAGAGAATCGTTCACTTCAATATCATTCTGCATGGATGGATATATACTGTATCTTGTAATCAGCCAGGTTACAAGGTCATGGCCTAACTTAACATGATATGTGTCAAAGCATGTGGAGGACAAAGAAAGGGTGGATGGCGGGGGTTGGGGGGTAGGAAAATGATGGCTATAGCAACACGATTTTGTGGTTGCCAATGCACGTATCCTGAAATTTAGCCAGATTTGTCTTTCCTTCTCTTTGTTTCCCTTCTATTTTTCTTCTCGTTCTCAGAATGTTACCTTGTTTAAAGGACAGGAGCATTTTCTTTGATCTTGTGAACAAAAAGACATCCAACAATAAGTGCAGTCTGTATTCAGTAAGGTAAGGGCGAGAGCGGGGAGGTTACATACATCGTTTGATTTAAAAAATCTGCCCATGAAAAACTCAGGAAGAGACTTTCATTATTCCTGGGCAATCTATTGCTGTAAAGTGGAAATTTTACAGAGAGAAATAACAGGAGAAACTGCCAATGAAACAGGTTCAGGATGACACATTCAGAGGAGCTTTCATCTGGAAGTGTCTCATATGACATTACAAACATTACCTGTGGGCTTACAGACTTGGACTTGATCTATCCTGCAGGCCAAATTCAGCAGCACTGGACAAGAGTTACACAAACTACACAGAGTAGCTAGCAATACTCCCGTCGACCTGGTCACTTCCGTTTAGTGTGCCATCTCCATCGCACTGCACCGATGGGAAATACGTACTCATTGACTCAGCGCCACGCTTTTCAGGGAGGTGGTTTTATTAAATCGACTTCCGGATTGATTGAGAGGGTCTTCAGTTCCTCTCCATCGATTCAAATTTGCTGCCATCAGTGTAGACATATCCTTGGATGCTGCAAGCTATTCCATGGAGCCAAGTGCACCCCCACAGAAACCCTGAAGTCAGCCAGGTTCCCTGTGTGGAATAGCCTGTAGCATCAGGGTGAACTGTTGGCCCCATGGAAGTAAATGAGAGCATTGTCACTGATTTTGCTTGGGCCAGGATTTCACCCTTAGGGTATGTGTACACGGAAACAGAAGCCCCAGAACCGGCCTGGATCAGCTGACTTAGGCTTTCAGAGCACAGGCTGCAGAGTTAAAAACTGCATGGGCTCAGTGTCGTCGCAGGGCCCCAGTACCCAGTGTTCCCAAATCAGCCGACCCACGCCAGCCAATGGTTGTTTATTCCAGTGTAGACCTACCTATAGAGAATAACTCTGGGGTGGAACATGGTGGCTGTGTTAAAAGCATCAGCAACCTGGCGCAAGAGTTTAGGCCGGAACAGTGTGAATCCAACTGGAGCTGGTAGAGGGAGAATTTTAAGGGAGGCAGAATGACATTACCCTTAAAGGGGGCAGATTTGCCTCTGAAGATTCTCTGCATCCAAAATACCCCTCCACAGAAAATCACCATCCAAACAATTAATGGTCTTTCTGCGGGACTCGCTCATGCCCGCACAGCTCCAGGCTTAACAGGGAAAAGATCTGCTGATCCAGACTGAGTGGAATATGTCCTTCATTGTTCCTGTGAGCGCAGCTGCCAGGATATTGCTGCCTTCAACAGAGCCATCTATCCAGCCCTTGCTGGTAAATTGGAGTACACATCGCATGTTCTCTCGGGCTAATGATGATATAAGGGAGAATATCTGTTGGCTGCCTTTGTAGCAGCTGCAGACAGCCTGAGCTATTCCACACAAGAGGAAGAAAAGTTTTTGCAGCTCACCAGCTATTGTCAATCAGAGATGAACTGTGTCCTCTATTGGCTTTAAAAAAAAAAAAAAAAAATCAGCAGAGCCGGATTCTGATCTTCATTAAATCATGTTAATCTAGTGCCAGTTCATTTGCTTTCATGGAGTTACTCCAGATTGGCAATGCTGTATCTTTAATCAGAATTCGCCCTCATTCTCTGAAGATTCCCTTTCTCCTTCAGTTTTCTACCTAGGCATGCGGCAAGGGAAGTGGCATCTTATTGCTACCAAATGCATAAATAAGTAAATAAATAGAACTAGAGCATTACAGATCCTGCTCCCTTCAAAGCTAATGTGATTTTTGCTGTTGGCTTCAACAGGAGCAGGATTAGAATCATAGGCTACGTCTACACTGGCAAATTAAGTCGATTTAAGGAGGCTTAAGTCGACTTAAACAAAGCCACGTCCTCACCAGGCTTTCATTAAGTCGACTTAAGAAATTCCTTATCTCGACTTAATAAGAGCCACCCATTAGATCGACTTAAGCCTCCTTAGGTTGACCTAAGCCTTCTTTAGGTTGACCTAAGCCCAGTGTGGATGTTTAAGTCCACTTTGTTAAGTCGCCCTAAGGGCAGTTAGGTTGACTTAACACAGTGGACTTGGTCCACGTCCATGGACACCACTTTAAGTCGACTTAATAAGGTCGATTTTAAGTCAACTTAAGGTTGACCTTATTAAGTTGACTTAACAAAGTCAACCTAACTTTTTGTAGTGTAGACCTGGCCAAAAAATCTGGAAGGGACCATGAGAGGTTGTCCCTGCTCCTGCTTCTCTTTCCCTCAGGAAATCAGCCTTTAAAGCAGAAAAAGTGATAAAAAGGCGTGTGTGGATTCCTTTCCTTTCAGTGCATGCCCATTAGAAGAAAATTAAAGTCTGAAGAATGGAAATGAGTGACATTTTCAAGTGCCATCCTTTAAATAGACATTTTGTTCTGATTTCAAAACAGCATTGTTATGTGTTAAGGAAACCACAGTTCATCAGTAAAAATGCATTTACTAAGGTGTCAGCACTAGCGTAAGACAATGCATAGCCATTCTACAGAGTCCTTGGTTAATGTGATATTAACAATTGATTGAGTCTGTCTTTTGTTTTATATTTGTCTAACTAATTATTGCCTGTTTCATCTACAATGTGCTTCTGACTGTTGTTCCTCAATAGATAATTTTGGATATTGACATCACCGATCATCTTGTTAGGGACCATCAAATATTTTGATGTTAGTTGTTTTTAAAAATAATGAATGGGTGTTTTTATTGAGCTTTATTGGCCATGAAATAAATATGTAGGACCAAATTGTGCGGTAAGCTATACCAGTGAAAATCAGGTCTAACTCTACTGAAATCAGACATGAATTAAGCCCAAATTCTACTGACTCTTATCAACATGAGTGGCCCCATCAATTTCAGAGGAAACTACTCTTGTGAGTATGGGATTCTAGAATTGGTCCTTCACACTGACGTAAATGATGGCCGCACCACTTTTCTGAACGTAATATACAAGTATTTAATACAATCTGTCATACAGAGCTCAGAAAAGTCCATGGAGCTATCCAAGTTTACACCAGTTTAGGTACCCCGTGTGGGGCATTAGTTTCAGTCTAAATGAACATCTCTCCAAAGAGTGGACCTGTTTAAAAGTTGTGTGCAGTGTTGTTGTATCCATGTGGGTCTCAGGCTATTAGAGAAACAAGGTAAGTGATGTAATATCTTTAATTGGACCAACTGCTGTTGGTGAAAGAGACAAGCTTTCATGCTTACACACAGCTCTTCTTTAGGTCCTTCTCCAACAAAGGTTGGTCCAATAAAATATACTGCCTCTCAATCACCTTGTCTGTTTAAAAATACTATTTCTATGCACCAAACTTGATGGGGAAAAAAATCAAAATGATTCACGAAGTAGCACTGAGATTCCCAGGAAATGAGGAGAAAAAAATCAAATCTTTTGCAGTTTTGCATGGAAATGAAATTGGCCTTTCTTCAGCTATCCAATCTCCAAATCTTCTTCTTTCCTTTGTAGTTCATTTTAGCTTACTGTCTTGTTTCTCTTTGTCCCCGCCCTTCAGAAAATAACCCAGAGGATGTTCCATCACTGAAGGGGTGACACTATGCTAATGCCAAATAAATAACACAATCAAACCCAAACTCGTTAGTGGGTAGGTCACACTAGCCAACCCTTTTAAGACTCGTCCCGATGCTAAAAGGAAAAAAAAAAAAAAAAAGAATCAACAGGCAGGGCAGGAGGACCTTGCTGTTGCTGAATTGTCCTCATTAGCATAGAGTCACTCATTTAGTTTTCTTTGCTGAGGGAAAGGACTTCACTTTCCCCTTGTCTCCTCATAACCTTTTTGAAAGTTACTTTGGAGGTCCTCTTTTCTAGTCTTGGAATGCGGGCTTCTGTCTCTGCTGCTTGACTGCATTTTCTTTTTTAAAGGACAACAGTAAATGCTCTGTGAAAAGCAGTACCCTGATATTTGTAGACTTCTTATTCCCTCCTGTTTAGATTCTTATAGCAAGCCCGAGGTATGGTATTCTACTCAGGTGCCCTTCAATGTTGAATTTCAGTGTCCATCTGTAACATTTTCCCTCCCGGTTTTCCCACTCAGCTGTGTTGTCTCTTGTTAGTCCGCATAGGAAGGAGATGGGAGTGGTTTAGGTTCGAGGTGAAGATATACCTTACTTGTAGGCCTGTATAGTACTGTGCATCTCAAATGTACACAGAACATGTTCGCAGTCAGGTTGGATGTCTCACAAGAATAAATTTTGTGAAGGTTTTCCATTGTCTCCTAGAAAGGCCTCTCAAAACTCCCTGTCTTAACGGGGCTTGGGTTCTTGCTCTAATGGAAAGCAGGAAGCTCAGGGTCATGTGTCTAGTTAAAACAACAAACAGCATGGAAAGAAAGTTCAGTTGACTGCAAGATTCAAAACTGAAGTTTAATTGGATGTTTTGAGGCAAAGATCCTGGTTTGGTCCACATGTAGTCTCAACATATGAATTATTATTAATAGGAATAGTTCTAAAGTTAAAAGTACATTAAGAAACTGTTTAATCTAATCTAAAATCTCATTTTATCTACCTCTCTTTCTCAATCTGGGAGATAGGGGAACAGTGTGTGGGTGTCTAGTATTGTTACAATTATAGCTGAGAGAGGGAAGATTTTTTTTTCCTCTCAGGTGTTTAGAGGGGAAATAGGTTACTGGATGCAATATATTAAAACTACTTTAACTATTCTAAACACTGCACAATATCCCGAATTTGAGAGTGGTGCTAGTGGAATGAAATAGCTAAGATGCTAATGTTTGGAAGGTGCATATGGAAGAGGTGAAATTGGTTAGGGTTGTTTTAGGAGTTATAGGCAGGAATTATGGGTGGGATTGTCAAAGAAAGTATCCTATCAGAAGAATTCTTCGGCTATTAGTAGAGATATGGAAATCCCCTTGCTTTGAGCTTTACATACTTACATAAGGAGAACATAGAAAATGGCCAGGCTGGATCAGACCGGTGGTTCATCTAGTCCAGTGTCCTGTCTTCTGACAGAGGTCAATGCTAGATGTTCCACAGGGAATGAACAGAACAGGTAATCCTCAAGTGATCCCCTGACAACCGGCAGACAGAGGCTAGGGATATTTCAGGACATGGTTTTGCATCCCTATCCATCCTGGCTACTAGCCATTGATAGACCTATCTTCCATGAACTTACTTAGTTCTTTTTTTAACCCTGTAATAGTCTTGGCTTTCACAGCATCCTCTGGCAAAGAGTTCCACAAATTGACGGTGCATTGTGGGAAGAAATACTTCCTTTTGTTTGTTTAAAATCTGCTGCCAATTAATTTCATTTGATGACACTTAGTTCATGTGATATGAGAAGGAATAAATAATACTTCCTTATTTGCTTTCTCCACACCAATCATGATTGTATAAACCTCTGTCTTATCCGCCCTCCCTCCCCCCCGCCCCCGGAGGTCATCTATTTCCATGCTGAAAAGTCCCAGGTTTATTAATCTCTTCTCATATGCAAGTTGTTTCTTACCCCTAATTGTTTGTATTGCCCTTTTCTATACCTTTTCCAATTCCAATACCTTTTTTGAGGTGAGGCAACGAGCTCTGAAGATATCTTCTATTAAGGGGCTCTTTAAGCTAGCTAACCAGTGCGTAACAATATCCGATGGTCAGAAGTTGAAGTTTGAAAAAAATTAAACTGGAAAGCATATGTAACTTTTAGCATTAATGGTAACTAACTTTTGGAGCAGCTTATCAAGCCATGGGGTAAATCCTCCATTGCTTGCTGTCTTTAAACCTGAAATCTTTCTAAAAGATACTCTAGATCAAACACAATTTTGGGGGCTCAGTACTGAGCTCTTATAAAGTAGAAAAGATCAATTCTCTCTGCTGCAGGAATTATTGTGAGAAATGTTATAGATGCAGTGTAACCTAGATTATTTGATGGTCCCCTCTGGCTTTGAAATCCGGAAATTGATGAGTGGACAAAGCACTGAGGAATAAGGCTGGGATGGAACATTCAGCACTGACCTAGTGGGATGAACTGTGTGACCTAATAGACCTTAATCACTAATATCAATCATGTTATGGTCATCAAGCCCATCCAGCTATGGTCACAGAGTGACCTTTGTGGTGGACACTCCTTGCAATGAAGTACTGTTCACGAAGCAAAAGGAAGCATGGTGTTCACTCTATTTTGAAATATGTCTTAGCACTGCTGTGTGTCCCGACATCCAACATTAACAACAACTGTGTGCAATTAGATGGCCTTATTGCATGTGTTCAGCAGTTCCTTGAATCTACAGCAGCAAATGGCTGTGCTGTGATGGTACGAATTATCCTTTGTAGGAGAGCTCCCATGCTCAGTGACGTGCTAATTTCATTCTCTGTTTTACAGCGGTCATACAGGAAAAAAAGAATGATGCCTGATTTCAACAGAGCACTAACCATTTGGCTCAGTGCAGCCCACGTTGTGGCAAAATGATTATTCTTATTCCCTTCCTTTGCTCTAATAATGACACATCTAACTGGGTACTTGCACTAATTTAGGAAGGGAGCTGTCTGCCTGGGTGTTTGTAATCAGCCTTGGCTTACTGAGGCCAGGAAATTTGCCTCATCGGTAAAGAAAGAATGGGTGTGTTTAGTATGTGATAAATACATGCATCTCTGTGGGCAGAAAGGTGGACTGAAGCAGCCATTTTGTAATCCATGGAAGAGAGAGCATCCAGCAAGCATATTAGCATCATTGCACTCCTATTATCAGCCCTTTATTATTTGCATTATGGTAATTTCTGGAGAGGCAAGGTGGTGCGGCAGTCAGGATCCTAGTCCAGGACTTATGAGACCTAGGTTTGATTCCTGGATCCATGACAGACTTCCTGTGTGGCCTTGGGTGAGTCACTTAGTCTCTCTGTGCCTCAGTTTCCCACCTATGCTGTGAGGATAACTAGCATGGCACCTCATGATATGAGTGTTGGGAGGAGAAATATGCTGCAGATGATGAGACACTCGGGGCCTATGTAAGCACCTCCAATAACTAAAGAGCAGCGGAGATTGAGGCAAAACAAGGAATAAGAGAGAATTTTGCCCAAGCCACTCCTGTTCCCTTTCCATTAGAACCTTCTGCCTCTGTTGGTGTTACATTTATTTGCACGTAGTTTAGGAGACCACGTCTGTTCTGAAACCCACTTGGAGAGTCTTTATCATTCAAAAGGGGACCTAATCTTACCTGGGCCTAATCCTGCAAGGTGCTGAGTGCTTTCTTCTCCATTTTACTTCATTGGGATTTGAGTATGCTCAGCACTTCAGGCACGTAGGCCTCGGCCTACCCATTCCTTAGTTGAAGACACTACTTGCCTTCCGCACCAGACTTAACAAAGTGAGAGAAATTGAGCGCCTCTCATGACAGATATTGCATAGAGTAAGCACCAAGTGTTCTGTGCCTCTGGAGAGATGTTAGATAATTCACTGAAGACCAAGTTAAAATCCTATTGACTTCAGTGAGAGAAGGAATGGGGCCCAGAGGGAAAATGTCAAGGGGACTAGTCAATGTCGGGTTCATGTAAGCTTTGATCCTTTACAGGAATTAAAGATTCCTCTTTTGCCTGGCATGTTCCTTAACCGTTTAGCCCTTCTAGCAGAGAAATGGAAGGAAAGGGGGGAAAGAAACATGGACGATGTAAGATAAAATTAATTAAGTGTGCTGCTACCTTGGTGGAAACCTCACGGATCCGAACCACAGAACAATCAAGCAATGAAAAATATAATAAAATAAAAAGCTTTAGATTTACAATTCCCGCTCTCTTGTGTTCTCAATGTGTTTCATATGGATTAGAACTTAAGTTCAAACCTTCCCTGTGAAATCTAGGGCTTGCTGACCCAAAACAATCAGCATTAGAAATACAGGTTAAGCAAACTCAGAACTATTCAAGTTCAATTCAAGATTCAGCCGGAGTTTGGTTGGAGAGTTCATTCACGCGTCTTTGGTTCTTGACTCGGCTGCTGCAGTTTTAATAGGACAAATAGAAGTCCACAGTGCCCTGTAGGGGGCAATTTTTCTAGACCTTGCATAGGGAGGGGTAACATTTAAACTGGTTCTGAGGTTTTTAGATAACTCTTTCCCCACCCCCTGCTATACTGAAGTCTGGCCTGATTCTTGCTACTCTTTAAATGATGATATATTAGGGAACCATTAGAAAGCTAGGAAATGGCCCCCAAAGTGAACTGGAAAAATAAGAGAGAAATATAGGAAGTTAATGAATGTTTTGATTGGGAATTCTCTGCAGAATTCAGCCCCTATATTATAATTAGTAATCCTTAGCACTTCTACAGAGCTACTCGAGAGAGATAGTCAAAGGCATAAATGACAGTTAGGTAGCTAGTTCCTGTTGATTGTCAATCTGTGCTGGTCATCTGTCTACTGTTTGAATCTCTGATCTCTATTATTATTATTGTTTTTTTGTTATAGTAGAGTCTAGAGGTCAGGATTGTGCTCCATTCGATTAATCAGAGTATAACGCATAGTGAGAGACAGTCCCAGGCCTGAACATCTTACAGTATAACTAGGCAGACGAAGGGTGGGGTGATGAATCAAGAATGATTGTTCAGAGTCATAGATGAATGGCAGAGAAAACTAGACCCCATTTTGCCTGGCTCTTAGGCCAGCATTCTGTCCACTGTACTATGATACCTCTTCACTGAATCACTGAAGTAGCTGGCCAGCCTGGTATCTCGTATATTTAACACAGTTGCCATAGAAGTGCGTTAGCATATCTATATGCAACATGTAAGTTCCAGGTGTGCATTTCAAAGCTACTTTTGCACAGTCACATTGATCTCAGCCCTAACCTTCCAAGAGCAGACTGAATGAAAAGAATGGCAGGTCTTTTTGTGCAGTATTTTGCATCACTACCTTCTTGAGATGGACATGAACCAAAGCACCAGATCCAAGAGCCAGTGAACACTGAGGTAGTTGGGACTTAGACTTGAACGCCATCTCCAGCTCCTGTCTTTGCTAGGGGCTGGACTCACCTCTGCTCCCCAACCAAACTTTGGGAAGGACTCTTTCTAGATCTCTACCCAGTCGTGGACCCATGTCTGTCGCCTTTCATGTTCCAGAGGACAATAGAGTGGATTCCATGTTTTATAAAACCCTAATTTATTTGAGATTCAACTGTTCATTCAGCCACACTATAACTGTCCCTCAAATGACCCTCTGTTTACCCCTGGATACTACACTGGTTGGCCCTGATAGAACTGAAGTAACAAAGAAGCCAGTTTCCTCATCCATGCAACCTGGCACTCATTGGTGTCATTAAACAGGAACCTCTTTCCGCAGCTTTGTTCCTCTGCCAGGAAGCTTCTGATTTCTGCTTTGAGGGGTGCAGTACAGATGCTGAGAGGGAGCTCATCTCCTGGTTGCCTCTGAACTGACTGCTGCCCTCTTCAGAGTCAGATGGATCAGATCCTGATCCTAGAAATACCAGCGTCAATCTGGAGTAACTCCCTCAGTGTCAGCCTGTGGAATCTGCATGTTGAAAAAGAATGAATTCCAGTTGTTGTAAAGTGAGGGGATTCGCTATAAGATACGAAGAGACCACAGAGTACCCATGGCCAGGAATGATCATGGGGAAGCTCAGCTAGCCTGTTGTCTGTTGTCTGGTTCATCAGCTCAGATTCTTCAAGTGGGTGGTTTGCAAGGAGTTATGAAAACTAAGTTGATATGATTGATTGACTGATAGTGTGGATGGATGGGAGTGAAACCACCAGATTTACTTGGGAAGGTCCTGAAAACAGGGATATTACTTTCTGCCTCCCCTCATCCTCACTATCCCTACACTAGGTCCCCAAATCCTCCCCCCTCCCCCGAGAATCACCCAATACAGCACAACCATAATATTTTTTGTGCATCCAGGACTTTCCCTGGCTATGCAAGTTGAGGTAATGATTTGCCTCTAAATAATATTTGTTTTCATTAGTCTTTGCACTCACTGACTGAATACATAGAATCCCTGCCCCAAAGTGCTTAGCTGGTAAGACAGTGTGCTAGGAACCAGGATAACTGTGTTCTATTTTTCTTGATGCCTCTAGACTGTTCCATAAGCTTTTTAAAAATTCCAAAACATTAAAAAAAGGTTAAAATCAAAACATTTGAAAATGTGGAAATGGCAGAGGAGCTAAATGATTTCTTTGTTTCAGTTTGCAACAAGGTGTGTGGCGATTGGATGCCTGATGTAGCGAAGAGCAGTAAAAATGGAATAGGACCAGAAGCTAAAATAGGGAAAGAAAAAATTAAAAATTACTTTGATAAGTTAGATGTCTTCAAGTCACCAGAGTCTAATGATAGGTTCCCAAGAACATTCAAGAAACTGACTCAGGAGATAGCATTGGCTATTATTTTTTTAAGTCATGGAAGACTGGAGAGATCCCAGAGTACTGAAAAGGGTGAATATAGTGCCCATCTATGAAAGGGGAAATAAGGACAACCCGGGGAATTACAGACCAGTCAGCTTAATTTCTGTAGCAGAAAAGATAATGGAGCATATAATTAGGGAATCAATTTACAAACATCTAGAAGAGAATGAGGTGTTAAGTGACAGTCAGCACGGATTTGTCAAGACCAAATCATGTCAAGCCAATCTAATAGCTTTCTATGATAGGGTAACAAGCCTTGTGATAGAGGGGAAGTGGTAGATGTAGTATATCTAGACTTCAGTAAGGCTTTTGTATGGTCTCGTATCATCTTCTCATTAACAAACTAGAGAAGCACAATCTCAGTGGAGCTACTATGAGTGCATAACTGGTTGGGTAACCACTCCCAGAGAGGAGTTACCAGTGGTTCAGAGTCATGGTGGAAGCACATAACAAGCAGGGTACTACAGTGATTGGTTCTGGTTCCGATTAAAGTCAATATTTTCATCAGTGATTTAGATGATGGCATAGAGAGTACACTTATAAAGTTTGTTGATGATTCCAGGCTAGGAAGGATTGAAAGTGCTTTCGAGGATAGGATCACAATTCAAAATGATTTGGACAAACGGGTGAAATGGTCTGAAGTAAATAGGATGAAATTCAATAAGGACAAATGCAAAGTACTCCACTTGGGAAAGAACAATCCATTGCACACACACAAAATGGGCAATGACTGCCTAGGGAGGAGTACTGTGGAAAGGGATTTGGGTTTCATAGTAGACCAAAAGCTAAAGATGAATCAGCGGTGTAACACTGTTGCAAAAAAAAAAAAAAATCTGGGTTGTATTAACAGGAGTATTGTAAGCAAGCATGAGAAGTAATTCTTTTGCTCTACTCCACGTCAATTAGGCCTCAACTGGAGTATTGTGTTCAGTTCTGGGTGCCTCATTTTAGGAAAGATGTGGACAAATTGGAAAAAGTCCAGGGAAGAGCAACACCAAAGATTAAAGGTCTGGAATACTTGATTTAGGAGGGAAGATTGAAAGAACTTGACTTGTTTAGTCTGGAAAAGAGGAGACTGAGCGGGGACATGATAACAATTTTTCAAATATCTAAAAGGTTGTTACAAGGAGGGAGAAAAAAATTGTTCCCCTTAACCGCTGATGATAGAACAAAAAGCAAAGGGCATAAATTACATCAAGGGAGGTTTAGGTTGGACATTAGGAAAAAATCCCTAACTGTCAGGGTGATTAATCACTGGAATAAGTTGCCTAGGGAAGATGTGGAATCTCCGTCATTGGAAGTTTTTAAGAGCAGGTTAGATGAACACCTGTCAGAGATGGTCTAGATGGTACTTGGTCCTCCCATGAGTACAGGGGACTGGACTCAATGACCTCTCATAGTCCCTTTCCAGTTCTATGATTCTATGGTTTCTATATTGTCAAAGCAGAATATTTTTTTTTCCATCCTGAAGCCATTTTTCCTACTTTTCCATTTGCTGAAAAACTGTTTGAACCCATTTTTGTTTGTTTGTATTTGCTAATGATCTAACAGACCTGCTGTCTGCAGAGCTCCACATATGTCTACAATGTAGCTGAATTTGAAAGGAGAGTATTAATGTGTCTTTTGAAGGAGAAAGGGACTTGGAGCAACTTCAATTAGGAGACGATATTGGGCATAAGAGGTGGTTTGAACAGAATGATTGACCTGTGGGTGTGTTCAGGGGCGTTGTTGCCCCAAGAAAAGGTTCAAGGCCCAATCCGGCTGCCAATCTGGCCCCCGAGGCCCAATCCGGCTGACGCCGGTGGCCCCACAACCCTGGCTGGTGCTGGATCAGGATCTTTCCACAGCCTGGAGGCCAGGACCAGGCCACAGTGGGGGCCAGATCAGGTGGCCGCTGGCAGGTGGGCCCCAGGTCCCCCAGGGCACTGGTGCTGGGACTCAGGGCACATGCCCCGTGTGGCCAGTGCCAGCAACGCCACCCATTGTATTTATCTGAAGAAGTAAGTGTAGACCACCTAATAGACTAGTGTATTTAATCATCCTGGGAATGGCTTTGAAAATGCACCTCTAGGTGTCCAATTTTTTTCAGGTTGCCAACTAAAGAGGAAAAGAAATCAAAACACACCTACACAATTACACATGCCTATCTGGCTGCATCTTTATAGGCTTACAGTGACATGAACAGATTGTAAGATTTTTCTCATGGCTTATGTCACCAGTAATCTCCAGTATTGTAGCTAATTAGACAGCAGATCCAGGTATTGAACATATAGTCTTTGCCTAGCTATCTAAAATTAAAGATAACCATAATAACATTACAGCGCATATAGACATTTCCTTTATTACATCATGAATGTGCGTCCCCTAAGTGATGCACAATATTCCATTCCATCTTCTCTAGCATCCAGACATAGTCGGACATAGCAATATACTAGGTGTCCTGCCGATGCAGTGCTGTGACGCCATAGCACAGATTTAGATGTTCCTTGCCTGATTAAGAAAATGGGGTCAGATCCTCAACTGGTGCAATCTGGTGTATAGCTCCATTGGGTTCCAGGGCCAGATCCTCAGCTGGCTTTATTCAACTTTAATGAATCTCAGGTCCTATTAGGGGACCCGACACTTTCAATGTAACTAACTTGTGTGCGTGCGCATATCATATAAATAGGTCCTGATGATTAAAGTCATATTAAAGTTACAATAAAGGAGATGTTTATGTTCCATAATGTCTTTTGACTGAAAGTGCCTGTCAGTTTAAGAACACAGGTCTCTGTGGTTTTCAATATATCTTGTGTTTATAAATCCATTAGGTGTGCTATGGCAATCTTTAATTTATCTATGTCTATATGTGTGTATTTAGGGGACGATTTCCAAAGAGCTTTCCTTTCTATGGGTTTGGTTCTGATTTCTGTTATACCAGTGTAAATCCAGCAATATTCTACTGAAGCCAAGTTAAGCATGTTGTTAAGTGCTTTGCTTGATTTGGAGTCTGAGAAAGGATGTGTGTATTAGAACCATTTCTTAAACCTTCCCAATATCCATTGTCAGGGCAGGCCCATAAATCTGAGATAGAAATCCTAGCTGTGTGTGATGTCAGGATCCACTGTTTGCCCTGAGTTTTGCAAGATACATTTAGTATCACATTTATAGCTGTTTTATGGCTTGGTAAATGGGAAGTTTGCTTGTGGCACAATGGTAGAGAAACCACGCACTAGATTTGGACTGCCCTTCCTTCCTCCTCCTGGTGTAAAAGCATTATTGTATAATTCCATATCTCAATTATTTATTGTTATCTATTTTTCATTATCCCCTTATTTATAATTGAATTGTCTAACCCTGTTATGTAATTCAGAACCTCTATTATTAATTCCACGTAACACTGGAGATAGATTTGCAGGCCGGGAGAAGTGTTATATAAAATAAAGTGCATTTTTTATTGTTGTTATGAGAGAAAAGAAAACCAGGGATCTTTGGCCTTTCTTATGAAATTCAAGGATTTTCAGACATGCTCAGTACTCAAAACGTCCCATTGAACAATCTGAAAAGGGGCTAAATTTGTTAATAGTCCTTTATCTATTTATGAATTTGTATGCACTTTAGTATTTTAGCAACTCCCAACCACAACTGGATTTTATCCTCACATCTTCCCTGTGGGATAGGAAAGTATTAGCCTCATTTTACAGATGGGGAAACTGAGATACTGGATAGCTTGAATGACTTGACATCAGTTACCCTGAAGGTCTACATTTTAGCCTAGAATTGAGCTCAGGTTCCCTGAGTCCTAATTTAGTGCTCTATACAGCAGCCCAATCTCCTTATAGCATGTCCATCCTCTAGAAACTGTCCATGTTCTCCACTGGATTTTCCAAAGTCTGAGAGCTTTTGACTATCTCATTGTTTGATGTGGGTCCAAACTACCCGCTAATCGCTTTGAAAATTTGGTCCTCTCATCTCAAGATGGGCCAATGCTCCCAAATGCTAGGGGCATTCTGTTCCAGTTACGAGTTTGGAACATCCTCTTTCTCTATAGTACAAACCAAATCCCTGAGACAGTGTGAATTTCAGAGATGGATCCTATGGGCTCACTTTTCTCAGCTTTGGTGCAAATCAGAAGCAAGGAGTCAATGGGGTTAAACCAGTGAAAACAAAATCATCACCAGACCTTCATTCTGTTATGGGCTAAATGAACAAAAAAACAGATCTGAATGCAGCATCCTTTTAGATTTGGGTGCTTCTTGCTTGATTATTCCAGATCCTCCTATAACATAGCCACAGTGGGAGGGCAGGCTTTTCTACACTGGTCTGGTCTAAGTGGCTTAATGCACTCCTCTACCCCATTTCGATCCAGTGGAGGACTATAAAAGAGAGTGGGGACAATGCCTCCCACAATCTGTTTTGGTTTATGAGCTGCCTACATTGTATCTCAGCTTACTTCTTCACTGCAGAGTTAGCAGCTGCCCAAACCCTCTTGTCCACACACAAAACCTGCCAGCCAATTTTTATCATTCTTTAAACCCAGGCTACCTGGCCCAGCTGGGGATATGGAATGAATGCCACGTCCACTCAGGTTGGCAAACTATCCATTTTGTAGTGAGGACTCAGAACAAATCACTCAGGTTCTGATAGTCCTCCAGTACCTTCCCATAATTCCCCTTATATGTTCAAGATAAATTCTCCCTGAATTCACCAGGAAAGAGTCCTACATGGGTCAGCTGCCTGTGGCACAAAAAACCATAGGATACCCCAGAACTCCTAGCAACATGCATATGGGAGTGCAGGGCCCTGGAGGAGCAGTATCTCAGGCTGGGCTTTGCAGTGTGAATGCTCGGATCTGGCTCCCGATCACCAGGGATAACTCTGCAGTGAAGATGCACCCTGAATGGGGACCCAAAATAGTACTCTGACATAGCACCTTCCAAAGCATTTTGTAGCCATGATGCTTTCTCAGAATCCCCGCTGCCTATGGATGGGAGTCTGAGAGTATTGCCTGCTCACAAAGCCAATATTAAGATTCAGAGAGCACCTGGCTCCCAGCCCTGCGATCTGACTGCTAAAGAGTCTTTCTCAGAGTTATGATAACAGGCTTGTTGTAGCTGTTGGTTCATGTCAGACAGTCTCATAGGAGAGCTCATTCTGCCGTAAGAACCTAACATTCGCCAGTCCCCTTTGCTCTTGACTGGCCACACATCCAGAGCTAACACAGATGTCCAGGCTATTCCACGCCAGGATGTCATCTGTCTGCCTTCATCAAGGGCAGCTGTGTGGTATGAAAATAAAAAATTAGTCCCCTGCAGTGAAAAACCACAGAAGTCCAGTTCGGAAGATCTCTGCCAGCAAACCTGTTGGCTGGGAGAATGGCAGTGAATGCTGTAGCATCCTGAATGGGGGTGCAGAGCTAGAAAGGTTAGGAAGGAAAGCAGTTTGTTTGAAGGTAGGGGATGGGAGGGTAGAGATAAACAGACTTTTTTGTGTGATGAAGAGAAAGATCTGAGCTCCTTTTGACTTCCCTGCATTTTTGTCTATCTGTCTTTCAACTATCTAGTGCAGGGTTATGACTGTCCTTACTAAAGGCAGCAAATCTGAGTTGATGGCGGCCCATGCTTCTTAAGTTATGACATAAAATACGCAGACGACATTCCTAGGGCTTATCAGATCCCTCTGTATGTTCCAACATAAACTGGAGTGAGAACGTGTGTATTTACTTCATTGTGGGAGGAAAAAGAGAGAAAAGAAAACACTTTTTTTATAGATGGTTGTAAACAGCAATGTATTTACTCAAGACGCAAGAGCATTTCCCCAAGTGCTATTCCAAGAGCTTTCTTTCTCCTTTTAATCAGGCCGAAATATTTTAATTATAGTCTTTTTTGAAAGAAACAAAACAGATTTGTTGAGAGATCCATTTTTTTGACTGCATTAGCCCGGATAAAGGGAGTCTCCAACAGATTAAGAAAATTTAGCACCGTAGTTCATGGACTTAGTAAGCCCACGGTACGAAGTGCTGTTGGTTATAGCTGAGGTCTTCAAAGCCTGTAAAATCTCAGCCTCTAGGTCATATTACCAATAAAAAAAAATACCAAAATGGGCTCAAATATTGGTGTGGATTTTAAAAAAATGTGTAAATATTGAATACTGTTTTACAAGGGTTATTTTTCCTTTCTTTTTGTAGTTTGCCCAGGGCTGTGCTATTTCCAGAGGCATTTTCACAGCTGTATTACCAACGCAATGTACAGCTGCAGTTACCCAGTCTACCACAGTAGAAGTAAACAGTTAAGACTCTCTTTTTATTTAAACTTGGGTAGAACAACTCCAGGTACAGAGGTTTCTTTACAGTCAGCATTGTAGCGTACACACTGCAATACTGGGACACAACAAGGGATTTGGGTTCTAATTTGTTTGTACTGAAGTCCTCAACTGCAGGAGACAACTCTAACTCAAGGGAACTCCCGTGACCTAGGTTTTAGTCCCAGCATGCCCCTGGAGTGCTCGGCACCTGTGGGCAATTCACACCACTGATCTCTTTTGCACAATGAGGATAATGTACTCGCACTTTCCTTTCTACAGGCAGTTGAGTTCTACAGAAGGGCAAAGTCATCTTATTAAGGATGTGGGGGAAATGCAGAAATAATGGCTTTTTATAACACAATTGCTAAGATCCTATAAGAGGTGGGAATGCTGTGATAAGCAGAAAACAAGCTGTTTCATTGGGACGGCCGGGTTGGTCCAGCAGGTCTATGTACCAGCTGAACCAAACCCAGATGTGAGTGTGCTGTGTCCCTGGTTCATACAGTAGAGACAGAGAGAAATAGACTAGCCTATGCTTGGGATTTTATGATGGAGCATAAATCAGGTCTGCCTGTACTTGACCAAGGTTGAAACCCACAGTGCTGCATTGTAATTAGATTTTTAAAAGATTTTTTTTTCCCTCTGGTTTATTTATATAGCAGTAATTACCTCCAGCACACAGTCGGAGTGACTGCTTGTCTTTCATGACCACACTTTTACCCTTTCATTTGACTGTCCTGGGCTTCGGCGGTTAATCCAGAGATTCATTCATGAGAGTCTGGCCCTCATCCCTGCCAGTCTTTGCATAGTCGCACAGCAGGGTTTTTGCACGCTAGCTTCAGCGTGAATGGAGGCAACGAGACAGGTGGAACGCAGGAGTCGGCCTTCCACATGGAGCTCGTGGATGGCTCATCCCCTTTCTTGCCCACACCTTTATTCTGAGCGTGGGGCATAAGGATGGGGCCGGCTGTGGACTTCTGTGTGAGGTGCCCAACTCCTGGCTCCCCTCCTTCACCCTGTTAGACTCATAATGGCTATGTCTACTATGGCAAAGTTAAGTCAACTTCGTTGACCTAAAGTCGACTAAGTTAAGTCGACCTAACAGAGTGGCAATACTTTGTCGACTTAAGTCGACCGTGTTACGTCGACTTAACGGCTTTAAGTCAATTTAATAAGGTCAATTTCGCACTAATCCCCATTCACATTGGCTTCAAGTCAATTTAAGAAGTCGACTTAAGGCTTAAGTTGACCTCAGAGGAGGTGTTATTAAGTCGACTTAAGGAAGGCTTAAGTCGACTTAATAAAAGCCCAGTGCGGACGCGGCTTTGTTTAGGTTGACTTAAGCCTCCTTAAGTCGACCGAACTTGCCAGTGTAGACATACCCATAGACTCTAAGGTCAGAAGAGACCAATATGATCATCTAGTCTGACCTCCCGCACAATGCAGGCCACAAAACCTCACCCACCCACTCCTGTAATGAACCTCTAACCTATGACTGAGTTATTAAAGTCCTCAAAGCATGATTTAAAGACTTTAAAATACAGAGAATCCACCCGCAAGTGAGCCATGCCCAGTGCTACAGAGGAAGGCAAAAAAAAAACCATTGTCCACGCCAACCTGCCCTGGCGGAAAATTCCTTCCCGATCCCAAATAGGGTGATCAGTTAAACCCTGAGCATGTGGGCAAGTCTCACCAGCCAGTCAAGAAAAAAATTCTCTGTAATAACTCAGAACCCACCCCACCAGGCAGGAATAATTGGGCAGGGTCGTGGGTGGCAGTGTGGAAGAGTCAGGTTCTCTTGTCCGTCACACCTTGTCACACTCCACACAGTCATGCTGGAACAACCCTTTGGGGCTGTTCCTTACTGTGCCTTGACCTGGCAGAGAAGACGGAGGTGGGGGAATGTTAAGGGAGGAGCAATGACTGGGAATGGTTCAGAGGCTGAGGCTAAGATTTGGGTCTTGCTCCTGAGCATCTTGGGATGTGGGAGACTTCAGCCTTCAGTGAGCACTCTTGTGATGTGTAAGCATGTTCTCTGTGTCCATCTTCAGCTCTGGCAGCGCTCCTTCTGTTTGCCTGTGTCTTTGATACTTCCCTGACCTCCAACATTGGAACATCTGAGCAGCTCACCACCTTTTATGTATTTAGCTTCACAACGCCCCTGGGAAGAAGATAGAGCCATTATCCCCATTTTACAGATGGGAAACGGAGACACAGACTAAGTGAGTTATCCAAGGTCACACAGGAAGTCTGAACACAATTATACGGAGACTGATACCCTCACCACCATGGGCCTGTCTTTCCTTTTAGGATCAGACAAACAAATGGTGCTTTTAGCAGAAACATCGACTTGTTCTCAGTGTACAACTGTAGCTCAGAGCAGCCACCACCTCATAAGTAACCCAAGCACTGTGTTCTTCTCCATTCAGTTACTCAGCACAGAGCAGGACTTGCCCTTTGACCCTCCCCCCCCCGAATTGGAATGGCTCAGGGGTTTCCAAAGAGATGAGCTGCAGAGTGAAAGGGACAGGGTCAGAGCCGAGCCCAGCTGAAATAGGGCAGCAGCCGTGGTGGGGAACGGAAAGACCGCAGGCTCTGGGATTCAGTCGGAATCGTATCATCTCTGTGCAGCTGGATGAATAAATAGGTGCCTGCTTGCAGCGAGACAGAGTTGAGCAATAGGCATTAAAGCTTCCCTGGCCTCCCGAAAAGCAAACACCATTGGCGAGTCAATAAAGGGGGAAGTTCATAAAGTGGCATTTACCTCCTCTCAGCTGGCTGCAGTAAATTCAGATTAGGTGTTCGCTCACTGTCTCGGCTCAGAGGGGTTTCAGTTTCCTTTCGAGTGCCGTGGGTCTGGCTTATTTGCCTCCCACAGGGCTGCTTCACGGGATAGTCTAGCAGAGGCACACCCATTAGCACGTGCGGCGGTGTGTTCCTGTGGCATACACAGAAAGGAGCCACTGGGTAGGTTCATCTCGATCACCTCCTGCCCACTGTGTGGAATGCACATCCATCAAGCCTCTTTTCCCTCTGTTCTTGACCATTGCAGGTGTATTTGTTAGCAGTTCTTTTAGACTAATGCCTAAAGGAACAAGACTTTCACTGTTTGTTTATGGAAAATTCCTATTCTATCCCATCATGAGGATATTTCTCATCAGCATTATAATTTGTTTTTTAATACCACCACAGGGCCCCAGCGAAGATCAGCCTCAATGGGCAAGGTGGGCCTGCCATTTAGTGAGAATCCCTGCCATGAAGATATCACATTGCTGAGGCAGAGAAAAGATGGAAGACAGCACATTTTAGCAATATTTTGCAGCTGGGAAACTGAGGCACTGAGATTGTGACTTGTCTAGATCACATAGGGTGTTAATAGCAAAACTGGACAGGCCTCCAGAGCCTCAAGCATCTACAAGACCGTTCTTCCATCCGTCCGTTGCCTGTCTTCAGATTTTTTTTTTCTTGCTCTGTGCGATCAACTCATTTGCCTCCTCTAGCCCTACCAGAATGAAGTTCCTCTCTTTCCATTGTGTTTGTAACCCCCAAATGCTCATAGGGGACTTTTCTGTCCCGGCTCTGCAATGTTTTCCCAAACAGCCTGTCCTTAGTTCTTCTCCTGTCACTATCTCCAGCCACTTCAAGTTTTATTTCTCTTCTCTGAACTCTCTCCACCATGTTGATCACCAGGGCTATGTCTACACTTGGAAATTTAAGTCGCACGGCTACCCCTTTGGAATTTGTCTAAATTTTAAGTTGACTTTGGGGGGAACTTACAAAGCCGACCTAAAGCGTCCACACTGAATGCCTAGGTCGACTTCTAGGGACTAGGAGGACCTAGGGCAGGTCCACGGGGGCAGTGGGGGCACCCCTTGCCCAGTGCCAGGGGGCTCAGCCTTTGCCCCATTGTACATAGGTACAATGGGGCAAAGGGGGTCAGGGATCCTGGCAGGGCATAGGGGCAGGGTGGGAAGGGCTCTGCTCTGCACTGTGGAGGGGCATGCCAGGCTCCCCCTGTGCCCCCCCCCCAGCGGGGGGGGCTTTGGGGCAGTCGTGGGGTCCCCCTAAGCCGACTTCGGCCCCCCCCACGACTATACTGGCTTAAGTCGACTCTAGGGAGTCGACTTAAGCCTTAAGTCGAATTAAAACAAGGTTTAATAAAGTCGACTTTATTTTCATTAAGTCGACTTAAGCAAGTTGCTTAAGTCGACTTAAGGAAAGTGTAGTGTAGACGCAGAGTAAATTAAGTCGACTTAAGCAAGCTTAAGTTGAGTTAATTTACAAGTGTAGATGCACCCCAGGAGTCCAGCGAGCTCTTTAGTATGAATGTGTTTATAGCACCCATTAGCATCAACGGGGAGTTACTGATGCATACAGAGAGGAGAAGTGATATACATTTTGCAGCTTTCAGGTAAGACTCTGCAATTACCTGGCTAAAGTGCATGTTTAATGCAACTTCCTAGTCAATAAAATCAGAACTGTTCACCTCTGTCCCCAAGGCCCCGTAGTCTATAGACTGTACCATATAGTGTAGTGGAGCAAGAGTCAAGTCCCAACACCACTGCTGCTGGGCGGTTTCCCAGAGTGATACAAAATGAGCCTCAGGACACATCATGGATTGGTTTTAGTATTTCTAA
Organism: Pelusios castaneus; assembly: GCA_007922175.1. Lineage (NCBI taxonomy): Eukaryota > Metazoa > Chordata > Testudines > Pelomedusidae > Pelusios > Pelusios castaneus. Next base: position 3,393,105 of record ML685885.1, on the reverse strand, counting down.
ATTGGCAGTGAATTCTAAGCTGCATGTGGTATGTAGGAGGCAAAGAGTGAGGAGAAGGTGGGGTATTTTGGTTTTTTTAAAATAAGGTTTATTAACATTCATTGTTTAAAACAAAACAGCACAAATGAAAGCAATAAAAAAAAATTATAAACTTAAAATGGCCTTTGTAGAACTTACAACGGAGTGTGAACATATGGACACCAACTTCATTTGCAACAACCACAGTTAGGGATTTTATTTTGCCTTCCCGATTCTAGTATAAAGACATTTCCATGCTACATTTGTCCTTTTTCTTCTTGAAGCCAGGCGCATAATTTAGTGATGCATGAGCCAGGTCAACAGCTTCCCTCTCCCAAGCTATATCCTTAAAAAAAAAAAAAAAAAAAAAAAACAACCAGAAGCAAACCTCCTAAAGTTCAAAAAGTTAGGGTTATGTTATTTCAGAGAGTGGAAGGAAGCATTTTATTTCTTCTTTTTCCTAGCCCACTTCCTACTTTCAAAGCTCGAGATTCTGACATACCATGAGAAAGGGCTTTAATTTGAATAAGGAAATGATGGACATCTCCTGAAAGAGGCTGTTTGTTGGATATTTGCAATCTCATTTCGAAATGAAGTGGTGTCCTGATTTTTGAAGAACGCATTCAGACTTTCAGATGCTTCTCTGAACTAAGCTGAGTCAAGTCCTACCCCGTGCCATCACTCGTGTTCCCATTAAGATTAGGGGGATCTTGGTCTACTCGTGGGTCTTGCATGCAAAGGCGAGGTGGGGACAAGCCCTAGAGCGAATTCCAGGACCTAGACCAACATCTTATACTCCAAGTGTCTGTGGGAAAGAATCTAGAATCCTAGTGCTCAGTGACTATAGTCATGATGGAACAAGGGAGGAAAAACAAGAGCATCATCTTTGTAGGAGCCCCTAGAGGAGATATTCTGCTTGTCCCAGGGGAGTAGGGAGTGAGGCTAGATGTAATCTATGCCTCATTGCAAGCCTGCACCTAGAATGGTCAAACCAGAGCTACGTATCCTCTCTGCCCTGCTGGCAGTCACCCCTAGTGATGCTGGAACCTAGCCATTGGCGTAGGGTTGCCTCCTCCATCATAGAGTTTGAGGCCAAGATGTTCCCTCTAGATCATCTAGATGGACATGTATCTTCCTGGGCACTCACACACCCAACCCAGCAACCCGAATGAGACTGTAGTATTGCAGCCCACAGGAGGCTAGTCTATTCTGTGCCACAGGCTGAGAACGGGAAGCTGGGAGGTGCATCCATGTGTGAGCCCAAAGGCGGCTTTTGGCATAGGTGAAGAAGGCACCTGCCTAGGGCCCTGAGTAGTAAGGGGCCCAGTCCTCAACTCACTGGACAGCAGGGGCAGTCGCCTGCTTCGCCTCTCCCAAAAGCTGCCTCTGCCTCCGTCAGCAGCAAGAGGGCTCCGAACCATGGCAGTGCAGGGAGCCTGGGAAGGGGCCACGAGGGGGAGGAACCAGAGCTGGAACTGCGGGGAGACTGGGGCTGGCTTCAGGGCGTGGAAGCTGCATGCAGGGAGCTGGGGGGGTGTGGGGTGCGGCTAGCGGTGGATAGCCTCCAGCTGGCCTCACAATGGGCCTTCATCTAGGGCCCCAGATAGCCTAAGGCCGCCTCTGTCAAGGCTCCTCATGTGGGAGGAAAATGACTGAGAGATTCCTGAGAATTGATTTTCATTGTGCTGTAGAGGAAGAAGAAGGTAATTGGAATGGAGATGGCTTCTTACACCCAGGGTAGGGTACCTACAGTTGGCCAATAGATAGTGATAGCGACATCTTCTCCTTCTCCTTCCCCTAGAGCATCGGTTGTCCTCTGTTGTACATTTCCCAATACAGTCTCCTATCCCTCTGGCAGTTCCTGTTATTCTCAAAGAGTAGCTACTGACTCTCTTCACATCTGCACTCCCTGAGAGCCACGTTTGTCCTATTTCTCACCCCTGGCACCCTTCTCTCGCCTTACTGCTCCTCTGCTCGTCAACCTGTCCCAGTTAGCCAAAAGAGGCGAATCTCTTGTGACAAATGGAAAGCAGAATCCCACCTCCAAACATGTCCTGGCAAGTCAGCATCAGACATGATGGAACCTCCTGGGCCATGCATAGCTGAAGTGATGGATGGCAAAAAGCAAGCCACACTGTTGGTAAATACGCCGTGGCCTTGCTTCAGGCTCCAAATGCCTTTATACAGCTTCCAGTGACGAATCCTCCCTCCCTTACACTCACTCAGACAGAGGAGACTTATTAGGTCACCAAGTCCATCTTGGTGCCAGGGCTTTGTTTCCCTACATTGTGGTGTTTTTGCATGCTTTGTCCATTTCTTCATCCTCTCTCAACCAGCAGCAACTTTGTCCTCCAGCCTCAGTTCCCCTTTTTCCCCAGCTTTCTCTCCCACTCTTTCTTGTACCTATTTTCTTTTCCACCATTTTTTTTTCTGTTCCTTCCCCAGGAATTTTTATACATCCCGTGCCCAATTGCAGATTTCATCCCAAATAGGGCTGGATCTGACTCACGCTTCCTGCATGCCTCCAACTCTCTCAGCTGCCTAGACCACAATGTTTTGCAATTCAGGGTTTGTCCTGCAAAAAGACCAAATTACCACTCTGCCTCCCTAACCAGACACAAAGCAAAGCTGACCCTTCACCTTCTGGGCTGGGGCAGCCCTTTGGTTCAGCGCAGATCTGCCCCTCTCCATCATACACCCGCTGCCCTCTCTCTGGAAGTGTAAGATGAGCTTCCCCTAGGCTTGATTGAAAAGCCTGCTTCATGGATTAAGACAGAAAGGTCCTAAGTGAATTAAAATGCTGGGTGTGAGCTCTTTTGCTCCTGGTGAGAGATTCCAGAGGACAAAAGCCTCTGCAGGTTTTTTCACACAGTTCAGCACAATTGGGCCTTCTGCTCTGAACAAAAGAGACATGAGGCAGAAGGGAAATGGAAGGTTTTCTTCCCTCTACCTAGAGGAGAGGAGACGGCTGGCGCGGGGGAGGAATCTTTTTTGCACCTGGCTGTGTTCTGCAGAGGGGGCCCAACCGGTCCCAGTGTGTGAACTCTAGCTTGCTCGCCTCCTCCGCCTTCAGTCACTTCCATTTACAACAGATTATTTTTACATTGTTTATGCCCTGCACATCTGACATGGCGCTCACAGCTTTAGCTGCAAATTAAGTCACTTGATGGTTGGAAATATTTACCCCAAATCTCAATTCTTCTGTCTTCCCTACTTCCCAGTGAGTGTCAGCCAAGGCAGAAAGACCTCACTCTCAGCTTCGGAGTCGTCAAAACATTTATGGTCAGGCTTCAATGATGGAGGTTGTTGTGTGGAGTTTTGGGGATTTGGTTTTCTTTTATTGGGTCCTTTTAGGCTTTTATAAACAGCATTTTCCATGAGCAGCTTCTCTTTCCACATGGAGCTCTGTTATTTGATGTTCCAGTAGCATCTCTGGTTCTGTGTGGGAGATAATTGGATGGCTAAAGATTACGGACTAACTGAGGCACAGTTAGAGTTTCCAAAGCATGGAGTGACAGTCCTAAGAACAACTTCCAAGACTTGCCTTTTTTCCCTCTTTCAAGAAGCATCTCAAAGAGAGAGAGAGAGAGGGAACTGGGAATACTGATAGAATAAAATGTTGATAGAAAAATAACTAGAGAAAGATCTGGGAATGCCCCTGTTTTAACTTGAGTTTATGAAGAGGATGACCTGATGGGGTTGCGTGTAATAGCAGGGTGCAGGGCTCAGTGACCCAGAAGGTCCCTTCCAGTCCTCTCGTGTTTCTGAGAAGGTTGGTCTTGTGGATAAGGAACTCGACTGAGACTCGAGAGATCTGGATTCGGTTGCTGGCTGTTCCTCAGCCTCACTGTGTGACCTTGGGCAAATTGTGTGATCTCAGTGCTCCAGCTATAAAACTGGCTGTTAACACCTCCCTTCTCTCTTCTCTCTGTTGCTGTTCTTCTTTATTTAGACTGTAGACTCTTAGGAACAGTGGCCGTCTTATTCTGTGAGCGCATGTGTGTACGGAACCTCACACAGTGGGTTGGTTAAAGCTTCGAGGCGCTACCTAATCCCAACCATAAATAACATGCTGTACTCCTGCTCTGAGCCCAGCCTGTAGCATCTTTATAATGCCCGTCTTTTTCCCCTCACTGACTTTCCTTGGAAGGACAATGTCAAGATAAACATCAAATATTTACTCCGTTGCGTGCTCACACAAATCCTTAACACCTCCTATTATTAATTTGGACATGATTTCAATCATCGAACATGACCTCTTGCTGTTGAGGCTGTTTGTTTCCTTTTGTTCTTGGTCCGCTGTTCTCTTAGACAGTGAGATTTGGTGATGGGGAGAGGGGCAGTTCTGATATCATCCGTTCTCCTGTTGGCCCTCTCTCACTGGCATAAATATGTTCCGTTCTCTCTCTCCAGCCTTAGAGGACTGCAGGGACTTATTTTAAAATGGATTAATGATTTAGGGCCTGACCCTTTAAACGTTACTGACTGAAGGGCTTGCTAGTGTGAGTCATCCCATGGCAACTATCCAGCAGTAAGCACTGTGTTTGTAGGACTGGGTCCTTAAAGCCTGATTGGAATCTCAATGAGGTCAATAAGAGGGCTCCCAATGACTTTAATGGGCTTTGGATCAGACTTTTGCTGCGTACGGGCCATATTCTGATCTCCATTCCAGAGTAACTCCTCACTTGAATGAAGACATTCCAGATGTTTGCTGATGATGAGAATCTGGCCCTTTTGCAGTACTTTACCTACACCTCCAGGAATCTCACTCATGAATCCCAGTGAGGTGACTGCAGTCTTTCATTGACAATATCACAGAATTCCAAGTAATTTGCGTCCCTTTAGAAAGAAACCTCAGATAGTCCAATGTGCTTTCTGCTCTGCATGGAAGCCACTCATTTTGCCTGCAAGAAGGTGTGTATCCCGATGTCCCTAGGAAACAGTTCCCTTTGCCGCAGCATCCTCTAGCATGGCGTGCCTCTGTCGTCTGCCTGCTGCTCCAGAAATAGCTGCAATACATGTACACTGTTTGCATGTGCGTGGGTGAGACGCCTGGCGCTATGGAAGCAGAATACGAAGAGAGCATTGCTAAATGACAAAACAAGAATAAACATTTTTTTCCTGAACTCACAGGAGCCACTCTGTCTTTGCAAAAGCAAGCCCTTGACTTTCCAGTACGATGTTGAGTGCCCAACTTGAAACATTTTAAAGTGCAGGGCACCCACGTTCTGAAAATCAGGCTCTGTTAAGGCCTCTCAAGTCAAGCCCTAGTCGCTTTGAGAACCTTGGCCTGACTTTGATGCCTAAACTCTTTGCACTCTCTTGAAACTGTCGTGATGTTTTAAAGAAACAAGGAAGTGGAACATCCCCAGCTGGATTTTTCCTCTGCTGGCATTGCCAGGCCCACCCCAAGAATTTACTCCTGGGTGCTGAATCATGAAAGCTAGATTTTCCCCAGGCAAAGCCAATGAATTCCAGGGGCTAGTCCAGAGAGGTGCATGCTTAGGTGCAGAATTTGTAATGTATCACCTTAAGAGTGTGGGGGAGGCACTTACACTGCTCCACTGCCATATGGAGAGCTTGGGGGGGGGGGGGTTGTGCCCTCCTGGAGTTCGAGGAAATACATGAACCAAAAGGTCCTTAGGAGGGTACCGCATTCTCTCTTCTCATTGACTGGACAGTGTTGCGGCCCATACAAAGGAGGAGAAGGCCCCATCTTCTTTGACTTGGCTTGTGTGTTGGCCACCACCTTGGCCAACTCCAGGAACCGAATCAGGGACCGCCAGAGCTAAAAATATGTGCTGCTAAAGGGGGATCTGAAGGCCCAATTCTGCAGCTGGGGGCTGTAACATACCTGTATCCTCTGTGGATTGAGGAGAAAGGACAGTGAGATTTATCCACTCTCCTAGAGGTGCTAAAACAGATTGTCATTATGCCTAACCCTTACTAGGAGAGTGATTCCTTGAATTCTCATTTCTGCCCCCTGCAGGGACACACAATATTGTCTTTAATCACCACGGCTATGTCTACACTTACCAAAGTTAGTTCGAATTAGTTAATTCGAACTAACCAATTCAAACTAATTTTAGTTAGTTCAAATTAACTTAATTCGAACTAGCATAGCCCCACTGGAATTTTAGTTCGAACTAAGCAAGTGCCATGCATGGCACTTGCTTAGTTCGAATAAGTCAATTGCATTAAGCTCAATGTGCCGGTTAGTTCGAACTAAGCAGTTAGTTTGAACTAACATGGCCACATTGACTCAATTTGAACTAACTAGTTTGAATTAAGGGTTAGTTCGAAAGGTATAATTGAATTTATTAGTTCGAATTAAGGAAGCCCTTAATTCGAACTAATGAAAGCCTAGTGTGGCCAAGGCTTAAGTTAGTTCAAATTAAGCTTCCTTAATTCGAACTAACTTGCCAGTGTAGACATAGCCCATGTGTTTCATTTGCAGAGGTTGCAATTAAAGCGGTTTGCCCTCGCCCTACCAAACGTTGACATTCATACTGTTCGCTACACTTAATCCAGAGATGAGACTGGGAATTTAATGGCTTATAAATGGGTGGGGTAAAGATTTTAATAAATGAGCAGTGTACATGCCCCCTTCTGTCTTGGGAGCTCAGTGTTTTTTCTAGAGGTGGGAAGCAAAATCCCCGTATACAGTGGAATATTAAGGGGAACTGCAGAGACATTATGCCAAATTTCAATAGATAATAGACCCAAGTTGGGAAACAAACTTCTCCAAAGCACCATACATTGAGTCAGTGGCAAAGATGCCCTAGGCCTTCAGATTCTGAGCCATGGAATCAAACCACTAGATATGAAAATAAATACTGCTTCATTGCCTGACGAGGCCGTTAAACAGATGTGGGACCAGGAGACCTGCCTTCAGTTCCCATCTTTGCCATTGACTCGTTGTGTGACCTCCAGCAAGTCGCTTAATTTCTCCATGCCACAGTTTTCCCATCAGTAAAATGGACATAACCATGATCTTAATCTACTTTTGTAGTGTGCCTTCAGAGGTACCAATTAAAAGCACTACGGAGGAGCTAAGTCTCCCCATTTGTGAGAACAGGGTGGAATAAGACAAATGGTGCTTATTTTCCCAATTATTTTTATCTAAACTATGGCTGACCCAAGTTAGTTTGTGAGGTTCCATGCAACCTTTTGGAGGCAAAGACATTGTGTTTCAGTGGCCCAGAGTTCATGGTTTCCAAAGGGGAGGGCACTGGGAAAATAGCTTTATACAAAATTAAGCATTGCTGAATTGTTTAATGAAATGGAGAGCTACTGTCTCCCTCTTCATTAGCATTCACTGTGAGGGGAGGGAGAGCATAAAAGTGAACCAGGAGAAAAAAGAGAGTTAAAAAATGCAGTCAGCAAATGGTGGGGATAGCCCACTGAAGAGTTAAGTGACAGAGCCTTATTCACTCATATGAATTAATAATTGATTCAGTAACAAATCACTAATGTTGCAGTAGTCATGGTGAATAAGATAATAAATGTGTCCTGTACAGGGAATGCAATGTTGTTAGAACTCAGCTGAAATTATTCATAAATGGGCTACTTTTCCTCATCTCCAACTGCTGCTAGTTTAACTTTTCTGTTTAATCTTCCTAAGCTGTCACATTAGAGGGTGGAGCCAGTCACAGTCTATATACGGGGGAATATTAAGGGGAACTGCAGAGACATTATGTCAAATTTCAATAGATAATAGACACAAATTGGGAAACAAAGTGCCTCTATCTCTTCTCCCACTTCTCTTCTGCCTAAATAACCATTCTTCCCCCACCACTCACACAACAAAAACACAGGGCTATTAAATAATCTGCATATGTGGTACCCAGCGATGTTCATTCCCTTTTCGCACCCTGTCCACACAAAAGACTTGATATAAAGGCCAAGAAACTCAATGGGGGAATGTTTTCATTCACTTCAGTAGGCTTTGGGTCAGACCTACAGTCTGAAGTCAATGGAATTCTTTATAGCATCTTCAGTAGTTGTTGAATCAAGCCTGGATCCCTGTAAACTCTCAGGTTCGCTAAAGGGAAGATGGATGCTACCGGGGAGTAATGGAGAGACCTGAGGCGTTATGTATGATGACATGGAGCAGCAGAAGACTGGGGAAGAGATAGATTGTATAGTCAGGGAATTATTGACTAGCTGGTTGGTAAACCATAGACAGGGCCAGAGGAAGATGGTAGATTACTGGAAAGGATAAAAGAGTCTTGACAGCTTGGGGTACCAGGGAAATACCAGCTACTACTATGCCATTAATCTACCAAAGAAAAGCATCATGAAAAGCAATGACTGGAAGATAAAGCCAGACAAACTGAAATTAGAAATAAAACACATTTTTTAAAATAGTAAAGGCAAATAATCAGAACAATCTACCAAAGTATGTGATGGATTCTCCATCTCATTCTGTCTTCAGAGCAGTATTGGATGCTCTTCTAGAAGACATACAAGTTATTAGGTGAAATTCCATGGCCTACGTTATGCAGGAGGGCAGACTAGATGATCTAATGATCCCTTTTGCCCATAAAATCTATGAATAAGATGATTGAGGAATAATTGTGGGTAAAAACAGAATGGAAAAGGGCTGATGCAACTATGAAAGTTGTCAGAGGAGCCATGGCCGTTAGACAGAGTCAGTGAACAAGCCAAGAAAAAATCAAGGGCAGGTTAAAAAAAAAAAAAAAAAAAAAAAAAGGTAGGTTACCTGAAGTGAACGTAGAATGGAAGGAAGCTGTCTCAGCCAGGAAGGAAGGAATGGTATGAGCTGGGGATGCAACATATCATCTACATCTAGGGTTAGAGTGAGAAGATGGAAGTGTCTGGGACCCGGGGTGAAGGCTTTATCACCCTGAGCCAGACAACAGCCTAATTCTAGTAGTGAGGGCTCACACACAGACTCGTAATAATCAATAAAGGCCTCATTACAAAGCAGGGGATTTCACGTTGAGAGAGGGGGAGAGGACGTGCATTTATACTCGGATCAAGGGCATTTGCAGCCCCTCAGCTCTCTGTGAGAAGTATCCATACTTTGCACAGCTCTGGTGATTTCCTCCAAGGATCTCCAAACCCTTTTCAAACCTGACGCACAGTGTCCCTGCGATCTACTTAGGGACTCCCCTCACCCAATCACTGAAATGCAGCCCACTCGGGGGTGGAACACAGCAGCTACTCAACAGCATGCAGTCCGATATTTCAGGCTGGGAAATGCAGAAGAATGCTGCAGCCAATTGAAATGGTAGGGAGGGTTTAGCAAAGCATTATGTAATTTCCTTAGCTGGGATTTGGCGAAGAGAACATTGTCAGGCCGTTTGTCATAGGAAAGAATCCGTGAGTTGGGCAGTGATCACAGAAAAATAGGAGCTCGGCGGCTTCTCTTATCCAGAGGGTCCTGGTTTCTGGAATGGAACAGCTAAACCCAGTAGTGTGAAAATGACCAACTCCTCTGCTCTTGCCTCTGTCTGCATAATCCACCCAGCCTGCTGGGGAGAGCAAGACCTTGGCATGTTTCTCTGCCTGGGAATGATGTCGGGGTGCTTGCATTCGGTACATTAGGCGTGTTTGCATTCCTGTGCTCTTCCCGGAGGCTCTGTGTTTACTCCTAGTCTGCTGCATGCTTCTACTCCCTGTAAATAAAACACACCTCCCTGGGATGCTTGAGGCTCCAGGGCCAGGTTGCTGGGGAAGAGAAAGATACAGCATTGTAAAGAGACCACACCCCTCTTTTGTTATTTGGTAATAGGCATGCAGACGCAATGTCCCTTTCAGTGAATCCCGAGCCCTTCTTCCAGTAAGGAAAGGAAGAGTGGAAGTTAAAGCGGGGGAAGTGTGGGGATGGAGACTAAATTGGTCATCTGCCACTGTCCACTCCTCCCCTTTCTCCACGGCCTTGCTCCCGCTTTCTCCATGCACACATACTCTTCTTTTACTCTCAGTAAGTTATTAAAAACGTAGCCATCACTGGCTCCCAGGGTCAATATGTTGTTTTTAAATTTAAACATGAATTTCCATTTCATTGAGCCTTCAGGCCTAATGAGATGTGCTTTGACAGGAGCAGCTAGCTGGAAAAGGCATGATTGAGGAGTGAGCCAATAATATTAACGCACAGCGGAGTGTGCACCCAAAGTGCCGGTGCCACGAGCCTTGATTCGTTCCTATCTGGGGCTCTAGCTCTGGCAGGCAAGGGTTTGTGCTGCAGGCCCTGCTGTGAAATGTCAAATGCATTTAACCATCTGTGAGCTCAGCTAGGCCTTGCCCAGCGTTGAGTGCCTACAAGAAATGCCTTTAGATCAGGAAGGGGAAAGGAGTGAGGGAGGATTCTAGGAATGGTTCTGTCTACCTTACAGGGGTATGTGTGAGGCTAGATTCGTTCCAGTTTTAGAGGTCATCCAATCCTATGGCACTGGGACCTATAAAAAGTACCTAGATAATAATCATGCTCAACTCTTATCTAGCGCTTCACCTTCTAGGTGAAAGATCTGTACTCCAGTCCAAAGCAGCAGGTTAGCTTTTAGAGAACAGCTGGCCAGCAGAACGCAGAAAGATTCTGAGAAGTGACTCAGGAGAGTTCAGAGCCTAATCTATCACAGGGATGCATGCTGGGACTGATGAAACGAAGAGCTTGAAAACCATTTCTGAAGCATCCATCCTCTCCTCAGATAGTGACAGAGGGATCTCAGGAGGCCAGCAGAGAATTGCTCACGAGTTGAGACGTCTATCTGCTGTACGGATGGTCAGACGTTTTCTGTCAAAACAGCTTTTCGATGGGAAATGGGGGCTCTGACAAAATGAACACGGTCAGAGGCAGAGCTTATTTTCTTTCGAAAATGTCTGTTTATTACCAAACCCCACAAAATCATTTCGGAATATTAAATGAACACTCAAAAGGTTCCAGGGGAAAATGTCAGTGAAAACCATTTCCCCCCCACACACACTTTTGGGGTGAGTGGGAGGAAAGGAATCCAACCAGCTCTAATTCAAAATCCTGAAGCTGCAAGCCTTGTAGAAAAAAGACTCCTTCATGTAGTTTGTGATCATTCCTGCTTCTGGTTGGGCCAGGTCTATAATATGAGAATTGCTTTCCTCTCAAGATTTCAGTGCTTTTGGCTCTGCTGGACCAAATAATAAATACATCAGCATAATATTAAAATTGAAATGATGACTGGCAAAGAATGCTGGACATTTAGGACCTTTGAAATGGATTAATTTTGAAGGTAGGGAAAGCTTTGAGGGAGCCTTCAGATTTATTTTTCCTGGAACTGCTTGCTCTTGGTCTTGATCTGGCCAGCGCTCGATCACATGAGTAACGTAACCCACGTGAGCAAGCCCTTTGAACACAATGAAACTATGGGTAAGCAAGTGCAGAAGAGCACAGCCATTCTTCTGAGCTATAGCACAGTGTTTGGGACAGCTGCTTGATGAAGTTACCTGTCATAGCAGTGGACTATGATCTTCCGCTCACATGTATCTCATATGTATTACGAGATAGAGGATTCTATGGTAGGGCTGCTTAATTTTCAGAATAAAGATCATTAACTGGATGACCACAGTAGACTACCATAATCCGTTATATTCCATCCAGATTTGTCTTTCACACCCATATCAGCCCCTACAAACTTTGTTGTGCACTCACGGACTTTGAAATATGTCACTGATCTTTCAGACACCAAATGACAGCCCCTTTGTGCTTTTTTCCACACCTTTCCTTCGCTGTTCTCTCCAGCCCTTTTTTAGATATGAAGTAATTAACCTGACATCTCCTCTGTGGAGGCCATGTATTCAGCACTGCTGATGCTTGTGATTTTTTCACAAGGCTGGTGATATTTGATGTTTTCCTTAAAACTCCAGCCACTGGAATTTTGTGATTTATTTAAAGCAAAAAAAAAAAGTTTCTGGCATTTCTGATTGCAAAGTTAAGCTTAAAATGTGAACCTGAAAGGCTCAAAAAGGAAAAATGGTAAAAGTTTTATGATTTTTATGCCAATCTCATGTTTTTTGGGGGTGGCTGACTCAAGATGTTTAACTGCTTGGGATTGAGAATGTTAAGGATTTTAATTCCCATTTTACATATAGGAAACCAGAGCGGTGTAGACGTTAAATAATTTGCTCAAGGTCATTCAAATTGTCTGTGTCAGGCTCAGGAGCCTGAACCACAGTGTCCAAGCTCCTAGTCACTAGTTATATCTGTTAGCTGATGCAACTCCCAATGAAAGAGTTGTGAGCCAGGTGCCATAGAGCAGATTCAAGGATTTGCTGCTTCAGCACGTAGAACGTTTTCCATAAGCTCAGTTTCATGAGTCAGTGTTTCTGGGGGCAATAACTTAGAGTAATAAACATCGAGTGAGAGCTGAGTTTGCTTGGGTAAATTTGGTTCTAAAGTGAGTGATGGTGGTATTCAAGTACAGTTGTGATTTGAACACTTTAAAGCCTCTGAAATATGTTCCCTCTTGGTTGGGGCTAGCTTGATATTTTTTTTTCCCCTCTCTAGATTTAGTTGTCTTTAAAGAGAGGTTCCTGTCTGAGGTATTCTACAATGTCATTACAGAAAAGAGAACAGAGAATGTGGAATGGGTGGGGCAAATAAAATCTCCCAGTTTTATTGCTTTTGGGAGTTGCAAAGGGAAGCTTAGAGACCTGTGTATAGAGGGTGTGGGTAAACCAGATTGAAGTACATCACGGCCACGCACGTTTTTCCAGCATGCTTTTCTGTTCAGCAGAATCTTGGAGAAGATTCAAACTTTTTCATGTTCGCTGTGAATTGGAGGCTTAGATCTGTGACCTTTTTAAAAATCCATTTTGAGTCTCATCTTTCAGAGATTGAAACAAAAGATTTTGACTTAGAGAGCTCTACTTTTACACTGGATGAGAGAGAAAGGGTCGGAAAAGGGGGTATGAAAGGATGGCACAGGGAAAGGGAGACATAAAATGAACTGGTGAAAACTGGAGGCAATTTTCCAGGGAAAGTGGAAAGAAGGGGCCTGTAACAGTATGTGCATTGTGTCTTTAACTCAGTACTGAGAAGTTGGGTTGGGAACACTGGTGTGGCGCTGGGCATATGGGGCATGTGCCCCGATTCTCGTGGGGATATGGGGCCCCTGCCAGGATCCAAGGCCTGGCCCTCACCGGTCCAGTCCAGCCCTGGCCGGCACTCTGGGACTTGCGTCCCGACCGCTGCTGGCCCGATCTAACCCCCACCACGGCTGGGGCTGGGCCACAGGCCGTCAGCAACAAGATCTCGATGTGGCCCCGACCAGAGACCCAAGGGACAAATGGGTCCCCCCCAGATGGATCGGGCCCCCATTCCCGGGCCCCAAAGCTATTTTTGGGGCAGCAACACCCCTGGGTGGGAAAGCACTGTTGTGAACAAAGGGAAAGGTAGAGTGACGTTAGAGATAATGCTGTTTTCTCACTCAAATAAAGCTTCTTCAGTGTCAGAGGAACTAGACCCTGTCTGTGGTTCTTCCCCATTACTCCACAGTCAGCTTCTTTCCAGTGTATTGAATACATTAAATAGAAATGCTACCATAGGGTCCAGTGTATAGCAGGCCCCTGTCAGAGGGCTGTGTGGTGCAAGTATTACCCAGGGTTTTCAGAACCCAAAGCAGTGGTGACTTAACTGTTTCCCTCCCGGCAGTGTCAGGAATAAATCAACGGGGACATCGCTCATCTGGCTGACCAATGATTGATACCCACCCGACTGCCTTCCCCTAAAACTACTTTTTTATTAGGTCCTAAGTGCATGCGGACATGCACACTCCTGACAGCCTTTAATAGGCTAACAGTTTCCCTAGCAACATCCAATAATAATTCATTGTTCTTATTAGCAAAGCACTTCTAGTCATAACAACAATAAAACTTAAACCAAGGCAGTCCAAACATTCCTTCCGTTTTCATGGCACCGAACTCTCTGTCCCAATCTGCCAGCCGGAGAGCAAACCTGCAAAGATGCAGTTCATTGCCTTTCCTCTCAGGGTTGTAAAATATTTCTAGCTACAGTATGTTATGTTTGGCTTTCAGATGGCAGAGGTTGAATGTACAAAATGGCTGATTGCGGTGCTGTCCAAATCTAGGGTACGTGCAGGGACGTCAAATTCAGAGGCTCCACAAGATGCCATCAACTCCCACAAAATGCCATGCCGCTCTGCTCCTTTCTACTTCAGGTCCAGTAGCAAAGTCATTTCCTGTCACAGAAGAGCTACAGTAAAACAAACAAGGAGTCTGGTGGTACTTTTGAAGAGTAACAGATTTATTTATCGCCTGAGCTTTTGTGGGAGAGATGCTTTTTCTCCCACGAAAGCTCATGTAATAAATAAATGTGTTAGTCTTTAAAAGTGCCACCAAACTCTTTGTTTGTTTGGCTGAATTAGACTAACACGGCAACCCCGTTGGAAAGAGCTATCGTGTTAGAGTTGACTGAAAACTAGAATTTTGACCACAAAATGTTTTAACAAGATGGAATTTCCCCTCCCCTCACCCCAAGAAAGGTGACAGGCCCTTTCTTGTATTGGCGTGAATAGAAATTGTAATGAAAGGAAGACATAATTGTCAAGTCACACTGTCAGTGAGAAATAGAGATAGAAAGCTGGGGCGGTAAGGTTCTCTACTTCTCTTCCTCCTCTGCTCAGCTATGCATTAAGTGATTTGACGAAGGCCATACAGGAAGCCGGTGGTGGTTAGTAGATTGGAAGTCAGAAGTTTTTGCCTGTCAACCTCTCGTTCAGGCTAAATAGATCTTGTTAGCTCGTGCGACCAACATTTTTCCAATGTTACTAAACACTTGGGATTGAGTCACATTTGGGGAGGACATTTGGAGAGAGGAGATCCTTCTGAATATAAAACAATGATCTCCACCCTTGATCTGAGCCCTTTATAAGCTGAGTTTTAAGCTGGTCATTTTTTTTTTAGCCAAATAGCCAATGGAGTGTGTAGCATATCTATCTATCTATCTATCTATCTATCTATCTATCTATCTATCTATCTATCTATAGACGAAATCCATCATCTTGTAGTTAAAGGCCCCAATCAATGCAATCAAACCTAACCACACTTGGAGTGTTGTAAACAATTGCTGTCTGGAATGCACAAGAGGAAGAGGTGTTCCAGAATATTTTTGGAGGCGGTAAAGGTAAGAACTTGGCATATGAGTAGGAAGGTGTTCTGAGTGACACAAGTGAATGCATAATGTATGGAAGCAAAAGGGATGGCCAGGCGAGAAGCCTAGACTGAGAGAGAATCAGGGTGGGGGAGGAGGCGTTCAGGCTGATGAGAAGGTTAGGCTGAGGGACGCTTATGGGTGAGCTTTGCAAGTGGAAAGTAGAACACTCAATGCAATTTGGAAGCTACAAATGAACAAAAATCGTTCCTTCTTTGCATGGTTAGAAATAACGTTACAGGACACTTCTAAGCTTTGATAAATTTTCCTCTTCGCTCCATCTCTTCGTTGTGGTCTCATTTGAAAAGCTGGGTATCCTCGTGTGGTTTAGGCTCCAAATAATAGCTCGGGTGTGCAGGGAAAGGCGCAGATTTCACAGGTAAGAAAAGCAGGACGACATTACATCTGGGAGGCAGACACGGGTGTCCCTGCAGGATCTGCAGAGGTGTGTTTAAAGCAAAAATAACAAGAGAGGTTAAAGGAAAGCTGCAGTGATTAGATGTAAGGGGCCAGATCCTCAGCTGGTGTAATCCAGCGTAACTTCACTGAAGTCACGGGGGAGATGCTGAGTTACATACATCTGAAAATTGAGCCCAACAATTAATATAACCTTCACTTGCTGAAATTAACACTGAATGCAGTCTAACCAGCAGAAACACCTGATAGCTAGATGTTCTGTTAGAAAACTTTGCGCTTCTATTCAGCTGTCAATCTGAAGATCGCAAAGTGCTTTGTAAACATTAAGCCCACGACCTTATAGGGGAGGCAAGTGCCACACAATGGAAATTGGGAATCTAACTCCTTTAGGCACCTTTGAAAATGGCAGGCCCAAGAAACTTGTAATTTTTATTATCCCTACCATGCAGATGGGGGTACTGAGTTACAGACAGATGATGGGACTTGTCCCAAGATCTCATAGGAAGTCTGTGGCAGAGAAGAGAGTTTGTCTTTAGACAACTAGTTTTGTACTTTAATCTCTGGGACATCTCTCTCTCTTGACTACAGTGTGAGGCAGTCTCCTAAGGAAATGATGGAAATCCCAGTGTTGGGCATACACAACTAGAGAAGAAAAGACAATGGAGGGATCAGGTGGGCAGGTGGAGGGTCTCTTGGATTGGTGGAGGCAGACTGCAGGTTCCCCAAAAATATATCTTTGCTATCTCTTTTCTGTGGTAGAATCTCTACATACTATGCAAACTCACACGCTGATCCCAAGGTGTTTGGGTGACCAATGAATACAGTGGGTCCCTGTGTCCATAAATGTCCATGGTCCTGCATTTGTGTGAGGGCCAGGTGCCATTTTACAGCTTTTTCCCAGCAAGCTACATTTAGTCCTGCGATGTAGGTGTGAGGTCGTGGCCATAGGTTAAATCCCTGAACCTCTCTGTGATACTGGCCTCCTTTGTTTAAAGTGCTTGAAGATCTGATTTGGATGCAGAAGAGAGGCAGCTAGGTTTCAACATGATTGTTTCATGTGTTCAGATGATTCCCTTAAACCCTTGAATCGGTGCGACAGTAGCTAGTTTCTTCTGTAGAAGAGGGACGGTTGTGTTGGAAGGAGAAAGTCCTGTCATTTCTTCCCCCAGTCCCTTTCCCAAGCTTCCTCCTTGCATCAGCCCTTTTATATCAGGTCTAGGCATGGTTCTGGGAAGGGCTGTTCAGTGCTGTTCTCCAACGAGACAGGCAATTGCTGGAAACCTGCATTTTATTCCTTCCTGGCCATCGCCTAGCTCACCAGCCCAGCTCCTCCTGTCCCTCAGTTTGTTCTCTGGCTAGACCTCCCAGCATGCTCATGGACAGTGAGATATTTAAATGGCAGTGTTATTATATAGGCTGAAAATGAGCCAATTGCATTGCACATCAGCGTTCCACATGGAAGCTTGTCATAAAAAACAAATGAAAACAGACACCAGCTTCTCTTATCTATTTATTTTCATTTCAGGGGGTCCCTTCCCCTCCCCATCAGGCCTTTTCTTTTGGATGAATATAAGATTTTGAACAATCAGTTAGTGCCAGTTGCTAGCACCCGTAGCGCAGACTGCCTCCTCAAACCCCTGAATCGCATGCCACCATTCTTTATCACCGACCTGTCTCCTGCTTTATTCCAGGACGGGTTCTGCTCTCATTGAGCATTGGATGATGTTCATTTTCAGGACTGGGGACAGGGGAGGAAGCTCAGCCAAGCTGTTTACTCAAGATCTGGAAGAAGAAAGGGCAGGAAAACTCATCTTCCTTTTCCCCCAGCTCCCACCCTGTGTTTATCTGTCTGTCTTTTTATCTTCTCACTGTAAATGTTAGCCTAAGATCATGGGTGATGATAGAGGAGTAGGGGTAATAGAGAATGGATGATTGTTTCACCCTGATGTTCATGGGTTTGTCTGTCAAAGAAGCCAGGTTCCCAGACATAGACATGCTCCTAATGACATAGAGTCCCTGGATGTGAGCTCTTTAGCAAGAATTGTAATATTTTCCTGGTACTAGCTAATGAGCTGGAGATGCCATCCCTGCAAGTCTAGGGCCTTCTGGACAGTGAAAAGACATGGTTGCATGAGCCAGTAATATCTGTAAAAACTGTCATGTCTCCCTCTAGTGATAGGGCCACGTAGAGGATCACCACCTACTACTGCTACCCTTTAGTAGGGTTAGTCCTATGACTCAAATGGCAGAGGCCTGGGTGTCCACGCTGAAGGGACTTCTCCACTAGTTGTATTAAGGCTTTTATCAACCAAGAGCCAATGTCTAGAGGGAGATACGAGCACACACATGCTGAGGGATGGAATTCTACAGGGTAGAGGGCAGTAGTGTACAAAGCCGGTGAAGGTGAATGCCATGTATTGCACTGCAAACCCATTTAGCTCTGGCTTCTGACATAGACACTGCCCCCATTGCGTGGGAGTTTGTGTTGAATGGGTCTGCAACCTGCTCCAGCTCTGTGAAGGGTGGAGGGGATATAGAAGCAGAAGGAAAATGGATTATATTACTTATTTTCTCCTGGGGATCTCAAACACCACTTCTCTGAGGCTGAAAACCCTCCTACTAAGGAAACAAGTTCCGTGATGCAGTTGCTGTGGATGTAGAAACTGTACAGAGAGGTTAGATGACTTGCCCCAGGTCACACAGTGCCAGTGCCAGGAAAGGAGTCCAAGAATCTGTTTTCCCAGCTCTAACCATTAGACCCTTTCCTCTTCTTAACACTCTATGTAACTTTGAGATGAGGGATCCCTCTCTTTCCCAAAATGGTGTGGGAATATCTGACATGCTTTCTGTTTTACTCTGTAAAAACAAATTTCCAAAGCTGGGACTGGCTGATAGCCCTTTTCTTGATTCCTTGGGATGTACTGTTCCTCCCCTTCAGATTTAATTGTGTTTGTGAATAACTAGAATATCATTTGGAGGGCAAATAAATTTCAGAAACACCCACTGAGGGATAGATTCATAAACAAAGCATTGCTGCTGGAGAAAGGGGAGGAGGGAAAAAAATGTAGGGTTTTTTTTTCTTTCCTGGGCAATTAAAAAAAAAACAACAAAAAAACCACCTCTGGTAAACTTTGTAGGGAATGGAATGAGAAAAACTGCTCTGTTGTTTGAACCTGTTCCTAGGATGCTAGGACAGCCTGGGAGAAGACAGGATTCAGTGGCCAAGAAAAGTTTTTGACTTCTGCCAGGCCAGCATATCAGGATCTCAGAACTTTATGTATGCCAATTAACACATCCAGGAAGCAGAAAAGTTCAGTGACTTAGGACTCATTTGTCCCTATGCTGTAGATCCCCAGCCTTGGCAGATGTAGCAAGTCTAGAACACGTCCCTTCGCTCCAGAAAAACAGCCTGAGCGATAGACCTGGTTTGAAAATAATTTAGTAGTTCCATGTGAATACTACACTTTAAAAAAAAAAAATCATCAACATATTTTGAGTTTTTGTTGAAAACCTTGGCTGAGAGCTGAAAAAAAAATTGCTTTTATGAAAACCTGAAAGGTTTTGATTAAAATTGAAACCTTTGACAACAAATTTCCATGTTGTCAAAAAGCCATTTTCCATTGAAAAATGTTCTGATGGAAAAATTTCAACCAGCTCAACTTAAATCTACCCGGAGAGTCCTCAGTCAATGTCAGCAATATGACGTTTGTGACACAATCCTGAGCAATTCAGATTCTATCATCAGATCTTGGCGCTGCTTCACCAGGAAGATGCCAGCAAATTGAAGGGTTCACCTAAGAGCAGCAAAAATGATGTAAGGCTGGAGAGGGCTGACTTATGAGGAGCAATTAAAAGAACCAAATATGTATAGCTTGGCCAAAGAATGGCTAAGAAGGAGAGGATATTTATCTCCATATATCTGGAAGAGTGTAAATTCCAAGAAGTGTAATGAATTGCTCATGATGGTTCAAAGATTTACTAGGACTTGTAGTAGGTAATTAAAGGAAAAATTCAGCTGAATGGTGAGAGAACTTTGCTAAGGGATAAGACCATGGCACTAACTACCATTTAATATGTTCAAAGTGCTATAATAAACTGAAGCTAACTGATCTTTGCACACATCATTTCCTGATAGTTAGGGAAATGTTGTTTTATTCCCTTTTTGCAGATGGTAAAACTGAGTCATGGACATCCTGATTCTTCTCTTGCTTTTACATGGGTCGGTAAGGTTTCTCCTGAATTATAATCAAAAGGAGAATTGGGCAGGATAACGGACTTGCCCAGGGTTAAATATCATGGGACTCTTACTGTTTCTATTGACCCTTGACTTCATTGGAAAATCAAGTTTAATTTGATTTTTACTGGCCTACAACTGAGGTGATTATACATTGTGTCAGCTAGTCATGGATAAACTTTACTGGGAACACCTTTTCCCCACGAGTCGCTCACCCAATGCTAAACACGACTGGTCCATCTATACTCAGACAGCTCAGTTGGGAAGAACGTTTTGTTATCTGACTTGATTGTGAACAGTCAAACTCTATGACATTTCCAAGGGAAGATGAGCCCTTTACAGATAGAGGGACCAATTTTCCTCTGCTTTGCGACTTCTGCCCAGTCACCTTCTCTGCAGATACCGCCATTCCACTTTGCACAGTGCTAGTGATGTTACCACGCAGGTGGAAAATGCTTTTCCTGAAGAGTTTTGCAGAAGCCAGTAACAAATCTGGGATTGGAGCCCCTATTGGAGCCCAATCCATTACACCATTCTGCCTCCCACTCCTTCAGGCGCTGGGCTTGTCTTTGCATACACAGAACATTAGCACATTTCTTGTTAGGAACATTCCCATATCGACCTAAGGGGACTGAACAAGATGATCCAGTACTAGACGTTTTCCATCTCTGGAGATGTTTACGCTGCAACTTGATATTTAATTTCCAGCTTGGATTGGAGAGACATGCACTAGCCGCTCCCATCCAGTCTTGGGTGACATTGCAGTCATGTGCCCATGCTACTATGGCTACACCCCAGTATACTTAACTGAGCTGGAAATTTTACTTTCCAGCTTTACAGCAGACGTAGCTGTTAACATCTGAGAGTCACATCCAGTGCTGAACCAAGTCAACAGGAGTCTTTTAGTTGACTTCATCAGGCGCTAGGTCAGGCCAAAAACCTCTGTGATCTTTCTCACGGTGTCTGGAAAGCATTTCACACCAGTCAAGAAGAAATCAGTCTCTTCTATGTCACGCACGGTGCCTAGGACAAAAATTATCATCAGACACACAAATGAAAATTTCATAAGTACTTTATAAAGAAAAAAAAAAGAGAGGGGAAAATCACTTTAAATCAATGCAAAAATATTCCACGGTGGAGTTATTTTGATTATATATGTAAAAACGAGGAGGCTGCCTGAAATAAGCAAAATTTCAAGCTAATAGGAATCTCATTCATTATTTATTCCAATCCTTATCTGAAATGTACAAAAAATGGAATCTAATATGGCGTATGTATGTTGTTGTCTTAGCGAAAAGACAGAGGGCAGAGGCCTGCAATTTCACTTAATATATTAAATCCAACTGCAGGCTTTGAGCCAGATTAATAACTCTAGCGAGCTAGAAAATCCCAATATATATTTTTTCTAGCTCCATGCATGATGTGGCTTGATTCATAAGAAGCCCCACTCCTGGGCTTTATTAAATACAAATAAAATATCTCTTCTATTACAAAAGCCCACAAGGTGATAGGAAGAGGGAAAGGGACAGGACTGCGTTTGCTAGTTATTTTATATTTTCTTTGGCTTCTGCATCCCATCCTCCATCCCCAAAATATGTATATATCTACAGATATAATAATGCGTGTGTAAACACAGGGATAAATGAAAAGAAAGGACTTTGTTCTGGATGACTAGAGATCTTCTGCCCCTCAAGTGGTCACGACTCAATTTTAAGGCTCACTCAAAAGAAGATACCTCAGTAGCACAATGCTCCCAGCACCGTCCTGGGCACTTAGTGTGTTGCTGAATCAAGAGGACCACAGAGAGACAACCTAGGCTTCGGCCTCACTGGTAAAGCGTGATGCATCATTGCTCCCCTGCCCCCAATGTTAAAAAATCAGGAGCACCAGCTTCCCAAATGAGATCAGATTAAAAATCCTGGGATGCAAAGAAAGAATGATGCGTTTTAGATTCAAACAAACAAGGAGTCCTGTGGCACTTTTAGGGTGCGTCTACAGTTGTAAAGTAAGTCGACTTAAGCTTGCTTAAGTCGACTTAATTTACTCTGCATCTACACTACACTTTCCTTAAGTTGAGTTAAGCAAGCTGCTTAAATCGACTTAAGGAAAATTAAGTCAACTTTGTTAAACCCCGTTTAAAGTCAACTTTAGGCTTAAGTCGACTTTAGAAAGTTGACTTAAGCCAGTGTAGACGTGGAGTAGCCTTAAGTCGACTCTAAGTCAACTTAGGGCTCTCTGGGACTCCCCCACTGCCCTCCCTGCCAGGGAGGGTGGCACAGGGAGAGCCTGGCATGCCCCCCCCACAGGGCAGGGCAGAGCCCTGCCCACCCTTCCCGTATGCCCTGTCAGGGTCCCTGTCCCCCTTTGCCCCATTGTACCCAGGTACAATGGGACAAAGGCTGAGCCCCCTGGCACTTGGCAAGGGGTGCCCCCCCTGCCACCATGGACCTGTCCAAGGTCCCCCTAGGCCCTACAAATCGACCTAGGCATCCAGTGTGGATGCTCTAGGTCGACTTTGTAGGGTCCCCCCTAAGACAACTTAATATTTAAGCGTGGACATGCTAAGTTGACTTAAATTCACAAGTGTAGACATAGCCATAAAGACTAATACATTTATTTATCGCATGAGCTTTCGTGGGAGAAAATCCCACTTCGTCAGTCGCTTTGAAGATTCATTTGATTTCTGGGTTGAGGGCTTTCAAATGCACACTTGGTTCATGTGTTCAGGCTGTTTTTCTGGTCTTCCAGGTATTGAACTTTATGAAAAGCCCCCAATATTGTGAAACCATAATAAGATCACAAGAGTGGGTAACACTGGTGTCACTTATTATGGAAGGCGGCCTTGTTCAGGACATCCCTTTCTGTAAAGTCACAGGCGTGCTTCCAGGCTTTGCTGAACTGGGGCCTCCATAGTCAAAAAGTTATTGGACTCAGTAGAGGAGTAACTGGATGAAATTCTATGGCCTGTGATATACAGGAAGAAAGACTAGGTGACCTGATGGTTGCTTCTGGTATTGATGTCTATAAATCTATGAAGATAGACCATCTTGGGCTCTGAGGTGCTGGCCAGAGCTATGTCTGTGGTGAATATTTGGATGGAGGATCTTTAAAGAAAAGTTGGAATGCCCAGGTTCAGCAAGAAAGCGGTGTCCTCTCATTCCATCCTGCTCTGCCCTGTTATTTTGAATTGTATTACAGTAACACTTAGAGGCCTAAGCCGGGTGCAGAAACGTATTGTGCTAAGCACCATACAAACACATAGAAAGAGGTGCTTCCTGCTCCAAAGAACTTGTCATCAAACAGACAAGATGGACAAAGTGTGAGAGAAGGAAGTGTTATCCCCATTGCACATCTGGAGCAATGAGGCACCTGAGTCCCGCGAGAAATGAAGAGCTCCCTGTAATGTACAGTGAGTCAGAAGGACGGCGCTGAGTCATAACAAGCCTCCTGCCATTTTTGGTCTTTGTGTTCAGCTCCAGTGACTTTACAGAAACAAACAAAAGGATCCTTTTATTTCATCTGCAACTCCTAAGAAAATTGAGTTTGACCTCTCCTGGAAAAAGGCAGAATAACCTCACGGAGGTAGCACACCCAGTGGTTTTTATCTTGGGTGACAGAACACATTTATAGGGTGCTTATATTAAAAGAAAGAAATAAAAGTGGGACTTCAGATTATTATATATAGACAGAAAAAATAGGGGAATTAGTGGGATTTGTTGTTTTTTAAATGTGAGTGTAAGTTTCTTTTATTTACAAAACAAACAAACAAAAAAACCCAACACAACACATTAGTTGCTTGATGGATTTTTCCACTCCCTCTTGGAGCGAATCCAGGAATTCTGATCCACGCTGCACTGAGCTGATGGAAATGATGTGTGAAAGAACTGAGGAAATGGATGCGATGCAGGAGGAAGGAGTGTTTTCTGTTTGTCTCTGCAAGAAGCATTTTCCTTTTTCTAGCTGGGGTTTGCCCGTCCAGATGATCATGCATCATCTCTCTCATCCTCTTTGCAACAAGTGAGAGCCTGATTAGCATCAGGAGTTTCTGAAGATGAACAGGGAAATGGGGCCAGGCCTACACCAGACTCTAAAATAGGCATTGAATGCAATGTAGTTATTTATTTGTGTTCTAGTAGCATGAGAGGTGCAGATTAGGAATCAAGCCCCAATGTGCTAGCTACTCTATACACATAACAAATGATGATCCCTGCCTCAGAGGGTTTATGATCTAAGCACATGATGTGAGGCGACAGGTGGGTACAATAAACGGGTGGGAAGGCACACAAAATAACAGGCAGAGGATTATGATTGTGTTGGTAAGAAGTGCTAAACACCAGCTGCATAGTGAGTGTTGCATGGTTTGTAGGTGTCACAACTAAGGTGAGTTTCAAGGAGGCAATTGAGGGAGGATGCTGTAAGCAGCCTTTTACAGGCTCTGATTTTAACAGGTCTGCCACGTGCCTGGTAAGTCTCAGAATGTTAGAAACACCTGCAATAGATATGGGGTTGAGACAGCATCATTGGCAGAATGTTTTTCTGGACTAGTATTCAGAGAGAGTCTTCCAAAGTCAAAAAAAAAAATGTGAAAAGTTCAGTGATCTTAAGGCCACAAGGGAGCATGCGGTCTGCCCTCCTGCATGGCAGAGTATTTCACCCATGGATTCCTGCACTGAGCCCAGATACCTTGGGACTGAAGTAGAGCAGATCTCTTCTCAATTTAAAAACTCCAAGTGATGGAGAATCTGACTTGGTGTCTTTAGATTGTAGGGTTTACGTATGTGTGTGTGTCACATAACACACACCAAGTAGTTTTTCATTAAGTGTGCTACGAAGGACTCTTTGAAAAAGCTCTGACTTTCTAAATGTGGTAATGTGTACTACAGACACAGCGACTGAAAAGTAATTTTCAAAAAATCACGCTGGACAGTGGGACAAGATGTACTCTTTAAATGATGGTGAGTGACCTGTGAAGAAATTCCTGAGTGCCAGGGATTCTCGGTGGAGTTGTTTTATGTCTATCAACTGTGGCTCAGTGGTTCTTTTTGGAGTGGTAGGAAAGGTTATATTGCTTTCCTTTAGCTCTTATTGTAAGGAATGGTTCTAGACTCAAAAATACAGTTTTCTAAAAAAAAAATAATAAGTTCTATAGAAACATTCCATTGATTTTAAAAATAAAAATCCCCTTTCATTTTCACCATTCCTTTGAACTGTTTGTAACTCAAACATTGTACCTTCCTCCTTTTAGTCCATCCAGGTAGCCTACCTCTTTCAAAAGCTTGCAAATGCAAAAAGTTAAATAACCTGTCAGAGGACTGAAGCTCTGGGACAATTTTCCCAGGAGACTAATTTGAGCAAAATACCTAGCTTGTTTCAAGACTGAGCTTGACAAGATTATAGAGGGGGTGGTTTGATAAGATGGACTGCAATAGCATATGGCCCATCCACAGCTGCTATTAGTACAATTCTTCAGTGGACGGAGATGGAAAGCTCTTTTGGTTTCCTAAGTTTGCCCAAAGAGTGGTTTTCTTTGGCCCTAAACTCAATTAATCTATAAATTATATTTTCTTTTAAATCTTTCTTTAAAAGATACCTCTCCCCCAATGTACACAAAACACCTTCTGCTCTGTTTTTTTTTTTTTTTTTTATATATATAGGTTTCTTGTCACCTATTGCAGGTGGTAACTAAATACTTTCTAGTGGTGCAATACAACTGCCATCGGACACGTATAGTTTGTTCTTTCCATCATTCTGTCCCCAGGAAGAGGCTTGTGCATGTTAATTTCATGGATTGGTGTTTTCCTCTGCTTTTCCCTAGGCAACAAAGGCTGTTTTCACAAAGTGTGGGCGTGTCTACATGTGAGCAGGGAGAAGTGGGGTGGGACAGGCAGGGGAGGAAGTTTGTGGCTTAATAGAGAGGTGTTTGAAAAATTACAGGGGGGCAAATTATATGTGGTATAGAGATTGTTTTGCCCAATAATCACAGTGGTTTCTTTCAAGGTTATTTTCCAGAGACGAAGGAAAGCCAGAAAGTCTGGTAGAAATGAAGTCTGTGGGAAAAGGAATTAGAACACTCATTAAACTGCTTTATTTATTTTGTTTATCTCGTATTGCTTACAAGAAGATTTATTTTTGTGCTGAAGCCAGATACTTAGATGAAAAATAGCCCATCTCTGTAGCTTCCCTACTTACCTCTTCTTGCTCAAATTGACCTCTCCATTAGATCAACTGATTGGTGGAGGATAACCCAGCTTTAATGGCAGTCCAAGGGAAAACTAATTTAGTTTCAGCTGCTTTGACAGTCACCGGTCTGTGGGACTCTGGGCAGATTGTTCCAGTCAGCTTTTCTGGTTGTTGGATCAATCTTTGCTAAACATCAACAGCACATGATTTCTCCGCAAATGTCCCTTTACTATTGATGCCTCATGTTAAATGAGTTATTGATGATTGCATAGTTGGCGGTGTTGTGGGCTGGATTTGTGTATGGCAGTAAGTATATCACATAACCCTCTAATGGTGGTGATGAGGGAACTGTTGTTTTTACTGCTGACTAAAGGTCCTGAGCTGTAGCTAAAGCAACTTATCTTGAATGTGTTTTATTCTACATATGTGTGTATTACACTGCACGACATTTTTGAGCCTGCCTCACAATACACTGAGCTATTGTGGTTCTATGGAATATTTAGCTCAGAATTATCCATCCAGCTGCAAGAGCTGTGCACACGTTGTTCTAAAATTGACCTGTCCTTGTTTAATTTACTAATGTGCCAACCTTGATGCTATATGGTTTTGAAAACACATCTCCCTAGCATGAAGAGAGTGCTCAGGAAAGCATGGAACTGGAATAATATTGATAGAGCGAGCTGATGAGGAACATACTTTTCCACGTATTTTGGTTGATGTACCCAATTCTGATCAGTAGCACTCTGCTGCTATCCCAATCATGTTCCTCACAGCTTCACCAGCACCCTCAGCCATGCTCTAGACTACAGCATCATTCTAGCACTAGGCCTCGTGAAGCATTACTCTCAATGGCTATGTCTACACTTGTAAATTTAGGTCGACTTTAGCTAAGTCGACTTAGTTAGTCTACACCTAACTTTAAAGTCAACTTTGGGGGGAACTTACAAAGTCGACCTAGAGCGTCCACACTGGACGCCTAAGTTGACTTCTAGGGGCTAGGGGGACCTAGGGCAGCTCCATGGGGATAGGGGGGCACCCGTTGCCCAGTGGCAGGTGGCTCAGCCTTTGCCCCATTGTACATGAGTACAATGGGGCAAAGGGGGACAGGAAACCCGGCAGGCCATAGGGGCAGGGTGAGCCCTGCCCTGTGGGGGGGAGCATGCCAGGCTCTCCTTGTGCCCCCCCCCCAACAGGGAGGGCAGTGGTGGAGTCCTGGAGTTGCCCTAAATCGACTTAGGGCTACTCCAGGTCTACACTGGCCTAAGTCGACTTTAGGCTTAAGTCGAATTAAAATGAGGTTTAATAAAGTCGACTTAATTTTCATTAAGTAGACTTAAGCAACATGCTTAAGTCGACTTAAGGAAACTGTAGTGTAGGCGCAGGGTAAATTAAGTCAACTTAAGCAAGCTTAAGTCGACTTAATTTACAAGTGTAGACACACCCAATGTGACTCCATCACGATTGGCAAGATTTCCTGCTATACCTTGCCTCCCTTTCTTTTCCCAATTTTACTAAAAAATGTTGATATGTAAACACTGAATTATTTTGTGGGAAAGGGCCAGTTTTGATGAATTTCCAATCTTGAATTTTTTTTTTTTGAAAAATTAGTTTGTGAAATTGTCAACATATGACTTGTCAACATTTTCCAAAAAGTACCCCTTCCCCCCCCCCTCAAAACACCTTTAAACTTTGAAATTTAAGCTGATTTATGATACAAAGTAAATGTTTGAAAACAAAATCAAACATTTCAAAATTATCAAAGCTAAATGGGTCAGTTGTCCAGATCTGAAATTCTTTTGGGACTTTCAGTTTGTGAAAGTTTTTGAGATTTTGAGTTTTCATTCTGATTCATGATGGGAAAAGATTTTCAAAATTTCAAAAAATTCTCCTACCATGGGAAAACCATTTCCTGCCCAATTCTAGTTCCCATCGCCTTTTTTCAAATTTCCACCCCTTATTCTGCTGAAGTATCCTTTGTCTTCCCGCTTTTCTCCAAACTAAATCCCAATTACCCTGTGGAGCTTATTGACACATGATATATTCTTGGCCAAGGATCTAGCAGGATTCAAAACAGTCCTTTATATGGATAACAAAACTATACAGAGATGTAATGTTAAATTAAATATAGTATAGAAATAAAGATTTTAGGAAAGAACCTAAACTCTCATGCTTCAGGGTAGAAGCCAACATGTAACTTTTAGGGGGTATGAGGAAACTTTCTATGGGGACAGATTATCCCATCACTGCTTATTGCAAAGTTTCTTGTACATTCTTCTGAAGAATCTTGTACTGACCAGAGAGAGGATAATGAGCTAGACGGACCATACAGCTGATCCACTTCAATAATTTCCATATTCCAAGGAAAAGTGTAAAATTGTTTTAGGATAGTTGGAGGTGAGGCTACCCTCATTTTGAAATAAATATCAGCCTTTTAGGCCTTGATATTTGGGGGTGAGGGGCATCATGAGCCTCTCATAAATAATTCAGGCAGCTCCATCTGTGAGAGTGCTGGATTTGGCCTGATTTTCCTCATAAACAAAGATCATCATCTGTTCTGGTAAATAAAATCAGTAGAATCTGGGTTGTGGAGGAAGATTTTTTTTCCCCCAAGATATGATTTTATTTCACCAGTCCAGAGATAAAAAGTCCAATCCATTAACTCTCAGTACAGCAAATTAGACTTGCCTACCCTCCATCCTTGCCCTTTTGAAATGAAAGCAGCTGATGTCCCAAAACACAGGGAGACATGAGGAGACTCCAATCTAAAAATTGCAAATCTCTGCCTCTTGGAGCCAAATCTCATTGGCAGCATTTGCCAGATGCTGGTAGCTGATCAAAAAAAAAAAAAAAAGGGGGGGGGGAAACGGACTTCTGGAATCGAGATCTGAGATGAGATGAAAAGATGAAACACTGAAGCATCACAAAAATAACTCTTCTTCAGGTATGATACAGGAATTACTGGGTGGAAATTACATGACTTCTGCTGTCCAGGTGGGCAGATGAAATGATCACGGTGGTCCCTTCTGACCTGAAAACCAATGAACATGGATGATGAAAGGTTTTGTCTGATAAAGAGATTCACATTGGAAGTCAGTTGGGGTTTCCATGAAGGCCTTATGTGTGTAGACTGCAGGGAGGGAGACGGAGAGGGTTAGAGCAGAAAGGAGCTAGCACCTATTTATGGCCTTCAAAGCTCTTGGGAGGTTGGGATCAAAGCAAAGCTGTTTTTATACCTTAATTTACCTGTTTCCATATGCTAACTCATTAATGCAGATGGTCTAGTTTGCTTGATTTCATGATCTCTGGGACTGAGGAGGCTGGTCCAGGCTGAGAATTATGGGAATCCAGAGCTTGGACAAATCTCTTGATATCTCTGGGTCTCAGTTTATCCATCTATGAGAAGGGGACCATGATACTCAGCTACCTCAAAGGGGCTTTGTGAGAACTAAGTTGAATAAGATTTGTAAAGTGTTCTGTAAATCTTAGGCAGCAGCAGAGTAGGAGTCCTGGGCTACTAACCCCATGTTTGTGCTCCTGGATCATGCCTACTCTAAGAGACATTGCTGGGTCATAGACTTACAAGGTGTGCTAGGCTTTAAAAGTCCGTTGCAAGTTTTTAACAAGCTAGAGCTCCAGTTCAGTAAGTTGTCGCTCCAGTTAGAAAAGAACCTACCAACAGCTCTGACAGGGTCGAGGTGAAAAACACTTCTGATGCTAGTACGCACTGAAAAACAACATAGCCAGTTTTCGTCTTAGTCAGCTTGCTCTTTAGATCACAGTGAGATCTACTGAACAAGCCAAGTTTCCTCAAAGAGTTGTGCTGAGCTATAATACTGGTTCCATAGAAAAAATAACCAAGTTACTTGTTTTGTGAGGCTAATGGCAGCAAATTCACTGCCATCAGATCCATTCATCTGCTTCGATTGAGCAGCAGTGCTCAATCAATCCAGAAATCGAGCTGGTGGCATGGCTCTACGTTGGTGGGAACGATTTCCATCAGTGCAGTGAAGACAGCGCATAGAGCTGAAGTTACAAAGTTGACAGGAGTTAAGCAAGCTACATAAAATAGCTTGCATAACTCTCATCAACTGCTGCCAAATTTCACTGGCAGTGAAGACCAGGCCCTAGACTGCTTCAGTCTCTTCTTTGAAGAAGCCCTTTCATCGTAAAATGAAAAACACATCGTGATGCTTTAGTAATGTTCGGCTGGTAGGTCGTTCCATGCAATCTGTTTCTTTTGGTGTAGTAGGCTGGAGAAATATGTTGTGATTGATTTTCACAGGGACAGTCCAAGGAATTAGATATGTAAATCATAACACTAGCCCAATGAGTAAAATAATGATTTTTCCAAATACTCTGATAACCAAATCAAGGAGATCTGATGAGCAATGAAAAAGAGGAGGTAGTGTTGAAGATCTGGTTTTCAGCTAACTTCCATTAAGCCATTGGTTTTGACAGCTCTGCCTGGCCTTTAGGTTAGCCCCCCGCATCTCTCTCTTGCTCTCTGGAGTTGTCATGCATGCTTCTCTAGCTGTTGTATCATAAGAGGAAACCATTTGTATCATGTTGATTAGCGAAACAATCCTGATTGAATTCCCCCGGGAGAAACGGTGAATACAGAAACTTGCAAGACTATGTTTGAAGGATTCTCCCCCACCCCCACCTCTCCCCTTAGTCCCTACAATCTGAACCGCACTTCAAAAAGTGCCACACCGAATTTGTAGAAGACAGAGCAGGCTGGGAGAGAATTTATTAGCATCACCCATTTGGCCAGTGCACAATTGCTCACAGCACCAAATTCTGCAGCACGAGAAGTAGTGTGTTGTACTTAGTAATTCCCACACCTCCTCTCACATGCCAAAGGCTGACGCTGCAAG
Organism: Pelusios castaneus; assembly: GCA_007922175.1. Lineage (NCBI taxonomy): Eukaryota > Metazoa > Chordata > Testudines > Pelomedusidae > Pelusios > Pelusios castaneus. Next base: position 3,362,210 of record ML685885.1, on the reverse strand, counting down.
GAAAGGGAATAGAAAAAATATATCCTCCTCGGGGGGAAATGGTCCTCTTTGCAGTTCTCCCTGGCTCCAGATTTAGCTAAAGTCAAAAGAGAGTTGCTGCGCATCTAGACATTCGGGGAATGGTCTATCTAGCCCAGCACTGCCTGTAAAACAGCCTTTCACAGGGACCAGCCTATTTTTATTTTGTTGGCGTCTGAGTTCTGGAGAGCAGGCGTGTGTATGTGTGAGAGAGGTTGTTATGAAAGCCCTGGCTCCGACCTCCTCACTTTCAGCAGGTTATTGTCTTAAATAGAATATCCAGCTTTCAATTCCCTGTTTGATCCTTTGAAACTCCAGCCCAGCCACCTGATATATAATTTTCATGCACCCCCCCCTGCCCCCAACACTCTAATGCATTATAGCAGGAACTAATTTTGTCTGGACTATTATTAGATCGTGAGATCAGAGCAACATAGAGGTCGTAAAATGTTTCATTCTCTCTGAATGGCCATCGTGCCCCTATCAGGTACCATAACGTTAGGTTTGCTTATTGTGCAGATTGCTTCAGTTGCAAATTGCACATTATCCAGCTTAAACACCTGGCATTTACATTCATTATAACCCCAACGCCCCCCTTTATGGCCTCCCTCGAGGGCCTTCCAGTTGGTCAGGAGCGCAAATGACTGTTTTAAGATTATGATGAATAATGTGAGGGGCTCTGGAAAAAGGGAGACAGAGAGAGGACTTGGTGAAACACTTTGACCTGCTATCCCAGCATACAAGAGAAGTGGGGGTCTCGCGGTGTGGCAGTCATGACTTCGTCTGATTATGTGGCATTCAGAGTTAAGGCAAATAAGTAAGGCTTATTCATAGAACATGGAAGCCTGTTCCAGTTTAAGGAAGGAGTGGTTTTGTGGACTGGGAAACAGGAGCTATGGGATGCATCCACCTCTCTGTCACTGATTCTCTGAATGACCTCAGGCAAGTCACTGCATCATTCTGTGCCTCAGTCTCCCCATCTGTAATGTGATTCCCGCGTGCCTTAAACAGAGAGACAAAGTGGGTGAGGTAATATATTTCACTGGAACAACTTCTGTTGGTGAGAGAGACAAGCTTGTGTGCGAAAACAAAGTTTTTGAAGTATGGATGCATTAATGTGTAGGGAGAACTCAGATGTTATACCTCTGGGCACCACAGAAATACACAAATTCTTAGCCACATCCTACTGGTCTTTTAAAAGAGAGAAGCCCAGCTTTTAAAAGTCATTTAGGCACCTGACTTCCTTTGAAATCGGTGGGAGTTAGGTCCCTACATCCCTTTACAAGCCTGGCCTTTCATTCTGTTTGGGGGTGGCTTTGAATGGAGATAAAAGAGTCAATCCCGGGTGTGCAATGGGTGTTTCAAGAAAACTTTCTTTAGCAATATTAGAGTGACTCCTTAAAGGCCTGCCTGAGAGCTGTCTGTCCCTATAGTGAAAGGCAATCCCTGCCCTAGAGGGTTAAACTCTAAACGGACAAACAGGGAAAGACTAAGAGGGGAAATGGAGGCATAGACAGTTCAGATAGAATGCAGCATCTCCTGACTTCCCAATTGTAGCCTCAGCTCTCATCTACACTGTGTGAAAACAAGGAGTGGACTTTGACTAATACCTAGACATCTAGGCCTTGGATTGCACAGTGGGCCCTCTCTCTTTCATAGGCTGCGCTAATCACCAAGGCTATGTCTACACTTACCAAAATTAGTTCCAATTAGTTAATTTGAACTAGCACGGCCCCACTAGAATGCTAGTTCAAACTAAGCAAGTGCCATGCATGTCACTTGCTTAGTTCGAATAAGTCAGTTGCATTAAGGTCAATGTGCCGGTTTGTTCGAACTAAGCTGTTTGTTCGAACTAATATGGCCACATGGACTTAATTTGAACTAACTAGTTTGAATTAAGGGTTAGTTCGAAGTAAAATGAGGTTTTACTAATTTTAACTAACTTTTCTTTAATTCGACTTAAGGAACTGCTCAAGTCAAATTAAGGAAACTCAAGTGTAGACACAAAGTAAATTAAGTCGACTTCAGCCTGTTTAAATCGACTTAATTTACAAGTGTAGACGCACCCCTAGATCCTACCCCTAAAAAATAGCAAGCTGGATTGTTCCTGATGATTCAGTCCTGATTATTGCAGCATTTTTATTTTGAGTCCTGTGAGCTCTGGGCAATAAAATCCATGGGTGTTTCGAGAACCCACTGAAGCAAAAGGCAAAGCACCCATAGATGTCAGGGATATGGAAGGCAGCCCATAGTTTCCATTACAGAGGGAGAGTAAAAGGGCCAGATCCTCAACTGGGGTAAATCAGACCAGTTTTATTGACCTCAATAGAAGAGCCCTGTTTATACCAACTGGGGATCCAGCCCCATGTTTGAAGGCCACCTGGGCATGTGGTGGGCTGAGAGGTGTTAATGTTCATCTCAGATTGTATTGTTTTAGGGTGTGGGGTTGGGTCATGTGTTATCTCAGAGGGGGTGGAAATGTATCATTTGGGAAGGGGTGTTGAGATGTGGGTATATTATTTAGGTGCATGTATATGTTTGCGTTGGGGTGGGGGATGATTTTGCTGTGTGGCTGTTGGGATGAGGGTCTGTGATTTTGACATGTATGTGGTTGTTGGGGTATATGTGCATGCGTCTGTTGGGGTGGGAGGGGGGTTTCTCATTTGGGAGGCTGAGTTTGGAGAGAGGGTATGTGATATTGGTCTATGTGTGTGCCTGTGTGTGTGTGCAGGTTTCTTTCTTTCTTTCTTTCTTTCTTTCTTGTGTGTGTCCATGTAGCTAAGAGAAAGAAGTGAATTCAGTTCATTAATGCAATTGAGGCCAGAGTGGAGAAGCAGGCGCTGTCTGCTGGGAATACCACCCAAATACAAGGCTAACAGAGAGAGGAGGACACTGTGCGAAACTAGGAAGCTGCAAGCTAAACATTAACAGCCATTTAGGCCCTAGATCTTGAGTCTTTTGGCATCTGGTGCTTTTTACAGTCTCCGTCCTTGTATCCAAATTATGTTGTCTCCTCATGATGGCAGCCTGTCTAGAGCTAGCTTCAGACAAGGGTCATCACAGGAATTTAACTACTTCTTGACTTCTCTACCATCTCCTTCAGCCAAAACCTCTCCCTATTTCCACCAACCTAACGCCAGCATGCCCAGCGATTATTTTATGACAAGGAAACTGGCTGCAGGATAGGTCTGCTTTTCTTTTGAAAAACACGTCTTTTGCTCATCAGGAGCAGGGATGAGCGTGACGGTAAATTCCTGGCTCCACTGACGCCAATGGGAGTTCTACTCTGGGTTGTGTTCAGGCCTGGGTTCCATCTTTGTCATCGCTCAGCTCAAGTGTCTCCTGTGGAATAGACTGAGCAGAGGTCTTCCTATGAGTCCTGGCAGACCACAGAGGTGCCCCCAAACAGCTTCTCACATTTCTTGGGTTTTTTTAAGCCATTCCAGGTTCTTGCTAACACCATATCTTCCCTCAGGCAGTGTGCATGGAGATTGTTCCAGGATATACTGAACAGATAAATAAATATAAATGAGGTCCTGTTTCTGTAGATATTTGTTTCCCTGCTTAGATAAATGAAATAAATAAATACATGAGATTGAAAGTTGTCCAAGAGAGATGTAGAAGCCCTAAAATATTTTTAATCCCCCTTCCCCTTAATTTTCTGTTCTCTCAGATTATTTAGATGGTACAGAGTGGTCTTTGTTTGTCTCAGTCTGTATTAATGAGATGCTCCTGTAGTAGAAGACTAGGGGCAATGATGAGGACAGGTTGGCTAATGGGTATAGAAGCAGGAGGGGGAGAATGTATATACCATTTTTTGCTGAAAAACGTTGATTTAGGAAATAGTCAAGTGGTTGGAAAAGAAAAAAATGAGCTTTTGAATACAATCTTGGGATGTGCAAAGAGCTGAGAGCATTTGCCACTTGGCTAATTTGTCTATCTACTGTAGTACTTTATGCACCGTATAAACATATAACAAAAGGAGATTCTCTGCCCCAGAGAGCTTATAATCTGAGTCTGAGACTACAGACAGTGCTTAATTTGTGCCAGGGCTGAGTTCTGACACCTCTATGCATGACAGTTCATAGTCCCAGCTTGCCATATCAGTAATGGAAGTAAAAATATAACTTGAACCCTGGCACCTAATTGCTTGAGCCCCATCACCTCTTTAATTACAAATTAGGCACTGATTATAGACTAGAGATGAATAAAACAAACAGAGAGGGAAACACAGGGAAACCATGTAAGGATGATGGTCACCATACACAACACACAGTCAACCCTGACATCCAGCTCACCTGAGAATGTGTGACTCCCTATGCCGTCTGCCGCCCTTAGGGCTACCATGTTGGCTGTGGGGTGGGCAAAACCCCACAACAGCCACAGTGTTGGCTGGAGAGCACTTGTTACCAGGGATGTTGGGGAGGCCAAAAATGTAAGTGGGTTGGAAAAAGAATTAGATGACTTCATAGAGATTGGATCTACCAATGGCTATTAGCCGGGATGTTCAGGGATGCGACTCAATTATCTGGGTGTCCTTAAACCTCTGACTGCCAGATGCTGGGACTGGATCACACAGGATGATGGATCATTGGTAATTGCTAAGTACTGTTCATTCCCTCTGAAGAATCTGGCATTGGCCACTGTCGAATGATAGGGTACTGGCCAACATGGACCATTGGTTTGATCCTGTATAGCTGTTTTTATGTTATGTAAAAACAGTGACCAGTGAAAGTCAGTTTCCTAACCATTGTCTGGTGTCTTCTAGGCTTTACAGCAGAGAAGAGTTTGAAAGACAACAATGAGTTGGCTTTGCAGATCACCTGCCAGCACTGCCCATAAAATTTATAAAGATGTCAGTTATGCTACTCTAAATTGTGTCATCATCTGGGATTGAACCCAAGACCTCTCTCTGTGTAAAAACATAAACTCCAGTTGCTTGAACTAAGGGACTGTATTTGTTAGCCGGAGGCATCAGTAGACTCATAAACCTCTTTTGGTGGCCTTACCACCAGAAGCAGTGGAAGCTCTACACTGAGTCAATGTGGGCCGTCGGTCTATTACAGATGGCTGAAATTATTCACATTTTGATTTTTCGACAGGAACATCAACAAAGAAAAACCAAATTTTGACTAAAAAATAAATAGCATCTTAGACTACCACAGCTCTAATGAGAAGGATTCATAGGCAACCTGTGGTGGCTGGAAGTTTACGTATCAGTCTATCCTGGAAAAGTCCTATAGAATTTGGTAGAGATTAAAGATTTTGGTAGAATCTGGTAGAAACAAGAATTTTATAGAAATGATTCTAAAAACTTACCGAATTTACTAGATAAGAGTATCCATTCAATGGATGTTTTTGAACCACCCTAAAAAATCCTCTGGTTGAATATAATTATCCCCTGATTGAATATAATTATTAATATGTGTGAGTATCATCTATGTCTATTTATGTATACATATTGTGAGTGTATAAAATAATATGTGTATACGACAAGGAGACATCGATAGTGCGAAACCTACTGGTTTGAACGGTACCACCAGTTCTGGATATATTTGAGAGGAATATAGGAATTCTTAGTCCAGACCAAACTAATGGTTCACGTAGTCTGTTTTCTACCTCCAGTACCAGATGCTACAGAGGAAGTGCTAAGAATAATTATGGAATAATCTGTCACATTTCTCCCTAAGCCCATTTACTGTTGATTTATCTGTTGAGGCATGGGGGTTATTTCCCTAGCATTTTTATCCTATTTAATGTGCCTATGGATGCTTTAATTATGCATATGAAATGTCTTATCCTTTTTGAAATAGTGCTGACATCTTGGCTTTCTTGGTGCCATGTGGAAATGAGTTGCACAGGTTAATATATGCATAACATATGTTATTTTTGGTCAAATTTAAATGTGGTCCTTAAATGTATAGGGACTATATCTCAAGCTGGTAATAGCTTTTAAAAGTGGAAGAAGGGTTTCCAATGTATCTACTGTACCTATGTATTTGGCCATATATTCCCTAAATCTATTTAATACTGCCCCAGTGCAGGGGAATGGACTAGATGATCTCTTGACTCCCCTTTGAACCTTATACTGCTGTGATTCTATGGCGTGTGAGTTTATAAATGTATGCATAATATGCACACTCTGTCATAAAAAGTCCTAACAAGATAGTGTAGCTGGAAGCTGGAGCTCAATAAATTCATTCTAGAAATAAGCTGCAAATGAGAGTCATTAACCATGGGAGCAACTGGCTTAGAGACACAGTGTATCCCCCATCATTCGAAGTCTTGTGATCATGACTGGATGTTTTTCAAAAAGAAATGGTCTAACTCAACCAAATGTTATGGGCTCAATGTGGAAATTGCTGGGTGATGTTCTCTGGCCTGTGTTGTATAGGAGATCAGACTAGATAGCTATGTCTACACTTGCTAAAATTAGTTCGAATTAGTTCGAACTAACTAATTCGAATTAATTTTACTTAGTTCGAATTAGCTTAATTAGAACTAGGAAAACTTAAGTTTGAATTAGCGATCCCCATTCATTTCAATGGCCGGTTAGTTCAAACTAAGAAATTAGTTCGAATTAACATGGCCACATTGGCTAATTCAAACTAATTAGTTCGAATTAATCCTTTAGTTCGAATACCCTATTCGAACTTTTTAGTTTGAATTAAGGAAGCCCTTAATTCAAACTAACTAAACCCTAGTGTAGCCATGGCTTTAGTTAGTTCAAATTAAGCCTCCTTAATTCGAACTAACTTGCCAGTGTAGACATAGCTGATGATCATAATGGTCCCTTCTTGCCCTAAAATCCATGAATCTATTTTTTATCAGTCATAGACAAACAGGGATGGGAAGTTTTGATTTTTTTAAAATAATTTCGACAGATGTATTGATGTTAATGATCTAGTGGATGGAGAGAAGCTGTAGATGTGCCCTATCTTGATTTTAGGAAGGCTTTTGACAAAGTCCCACATAGGTCTCATAAGCAAATTAGGGAAAGGTGCTCTTGATGAAATTACTATAAATTGGGGATAAAACTGGGTGAAAGACCATACTCAGAACAGTTATCAATATGTACTGTCTGAGAGGACATATCTAGTAGGTTTCACAGCCGTCACTCTCGGGTCAGTAGAATTCACCATTTTCACTGATGACTTGGATAATGGAGTGGGGATTATGCGTATAAAATTTGCAGGGGACAGCAAGCTGAAAAGGGCTGCTAACAGTTTGGAAGACAAGATTAGAATTTAAACTACCTTGAAAAAATTGGAGAATCGGTATGAAATCAGCAAGGTGAAACTTAGTATAGACACGTGCAAAGTACTACATTGATGAAGACAAAGCCAAATGCTCAGCTGCAAAATCGGGAGTAACTGGCTAGTCTGTACTACTGCTGAAGAGATTCTGGGTGCTATAGTGGATCACAAATTGAATATGAGTCATGTGATGCAGTTGTGCAAAATGCTACTCTCAAACTGGAATGTATTAACAGGAGTATTGTATGTCAGACATGGGAGGTAATTGGACCACTGTGTCCAGTCCCGAGTTCTACACATTAAAGAAAAAGAAGGACAAGTTGCAGAGAATCCAAAGGAGAGCAATAAATAAATAAAATTACCTAAGAGGAAAGGTTTGGGGGAAAAAGTCCTGGACTGAGAGGACTAAGGGGTGACGCAAACACAATCCTTTCTGTAGGTTTTTTGAACCACAGAATTGTATAAAATAGTTACTAATCTCTATCGAGTTTTGTTGACTGGCTCTAAAGAATTAGAGAGAGATTATTGCTGCCTATCAAATTCTGTAGGGCTTTCTCACCAAGGTAAGAAATGTGCCAGATCCTCAACAGGTGCAGCTGACTTTAATAATGGAGGAGCTACTCCAGTTTACACTGTGTGAGGATCTTATCCATAGTATCTCATCATAACTTACACTAGGATGACCAGATAGCAAGTGTGAAGAATCAGGGGCTGGCTGGTGATGGGCATCTAATAAAACAAAGACCCAGATATCGGGATTGTCCCTATAAAATCCAGACATCTGCTCACCCTGATTTGGGCTACCATATTCCTGTTAATTGTCTGATAGATTTTTCCATCATAGAGTGTCCTGCTTAGCTACAAGTTGGGTTCTTCTCGGAAGCCAGATCTCTTTTGAGGTTCACTCCCCTTTAGCCCGAATCCTCTTCCTCCAACACCTACTTGTTCCCCCATCTAGTGGCTGAAAACACCAGTGGCACAACACTGCCACCCATAAAACTTCTTTCAATCATGGGAAACAAAGCATTTAATTTCCTATCCAGCGTCACATCCTTACATTGATGAGGACAGATTTGCTCCTCGCTGGGGTGTGTAAAAGCCCAAAGAGATCCCCTAGAACTTCTCAAATTAGTTCCTTCCTTTGGCATTTTGGCATATGGGCCTCATTCTCAGCTGATATAAATTGTCAGTATGCCACTGAAGTCAACGGAGCTGTGCCGCTTTACACCAGCTGAGGAACAAGGTTTTTGGGGGTGAAAGGGGCATGTGGGAGGGGGAAATGATAGAACTCAGATACTCTGTGAAAAATCATTCTAGTTCTTTTCTCCCTGCACTTTCTGATTTCCTCCTACCTCCCCCAAAAGCCTGTCTGTTGTCCCCACTACTCCCTCCTTCCTCTCTAGCCAGTCAGCGTGTGAGTCTGCAAAAGTTTAACAATAATTAGTGCCGACCTCTGGTGCTCACTTCTCACCACGAATCCCGGTTGTCAGCTCCGCCTGTCACAGGGCTGTGAGGAAATGAAGCATTTGGAGGCAAGAAGACGTGGGAAGGAGGAGGAGAGATGTCCCCGCGCTACAAAGCACATTCCTATTAAAGTGTCAGTTTTTTGGTTTACTGTTGCAGTTTGGGTGAAGAGTTTATGGATCAGCAGATAACAGTAATTACCACACAGACTTTTCAGCTAACGTCTAATCTAACCTTTTATAGTCTTGTACCACAAGACCTTTTTTTAAGGCTAATCTGGTTACTGTTTTTCCCCCCATGGCCACTAAATCATCAAAACAGACATCAGACATCTTCCCACAAAAAAGATGCATAGATTAATTGAGCGAGGGGGCAGGCAGTAGGGTTTTACTGATAGTAATCAGGGGAATTTATTGTGGTGAAACCCAGAGATACATTAGCATTACTAGAAAGAAAAAGGGAGCTGGAATGAGTTTCAGTGGCCATCAGCAGACCATAAGCATGGAACTTGTACAGAAGAACATTTAGCTTGTGCAATTCACAATAATTTTGTCAAAGCCAGTGGAGTTCCTCTGGTTATGAGGGCAGAATATAGAGGCTACTCCTAGAGGACTTTTAGAACCATAATGGGTTGGGAGGAAGAATATTTATTCCCATCATCATTAAAGGGGTCAAAATTTCTTTTCTTTTCTTTTCTTTTCTTTTCTTTTCTTTTCTTAGAGGAAGAAAGAAAAAATGACTTGAACCAAAATGACCATTTTTTGTGCAAAATTTCCAGGTTCAAATTTGTAATTTTTTCTGTGACAATAATAGATTTTTTTAAAAAAAACCATGCCCTTTCAATTCAATGGGGAAACAAAATACACGTTATCATTATTATTTATTTGTTCTACCACAAAATGTTGGAGCTCCAGTGATGTGCTTGGGACTGTACAAACACAGAATAAAAAGGTGCTCCCTGTCCCCAAAGTGTTTATAATCATTCTTGTGTTCAAACTTTTTTTCTTTAGAAAAAGGAGAGGGAAAATGAGAGACGGGGACACAAACACAAATCAGAACACAAACATTTGATTTATGTATTGTGGGGAAAGAAAACTTTATGCATGATATTTGAACATTTTATTTTAACTCTGCTTACATAGTTTTCTGACAAGCTCTAATTTTTATATGTCCCACGGTAGCATCTAAAAGCCTTAACCAAAGTCAGGGACCCATAATGCCAGGCACTGTACAAATACACAGGAAAAGACAGGCGCTACCAATCTAAAGGGACAAGACAGACAAAGCAGAAATGAAGTGTTTACAGATGGGAAACTGAGGCAGAGAGCTGTTAAAGATTTGCTCATGGGCTCACAAAAAGTCTGTAGTAAAGCAGGGAATTGAATGAGGTGTTCTGAGTTGGAGACTTGCTCTCTAACCATTCAGCTGGGCTTCCTCTCAACCTTTGTGTTAATGAAGGATTTTTCTCTGTAGCTTTTCTTTCTAGGGCTTTTTCTGTATCTTTCTTAAATGACTAAAGTGTCGGGGCTTTTGATACTTCTGCAAGAGATATTTTCAGTGGAATCGGCCTCACCACTGGGGCCTAATGCCTAGATACCTCTGAACCTGTGCTTTAAAAGATTTGGTGGTCTTGACAAGAACTTTGCAATCCCCCAAAACTTGGAGCTGTCTTGAATCCCACACTTGGGCTGTCAAAATGCAGAGGATTGACCCTACCTTATCCCAGCATGGTACTGAGGAACACATTCTGTCACAGTCCAGAGTGTTGAGGTGGCTTAGGATCCACAGGCTTTTATGCTTCCAAGGGCATATTCCATTTCATGGAAGGTTGCAGGATGTGAATTTCAGGTAGCATCAATAAGACTGAGAAAAAGATGGGCTCCATGGCATTCGAGCAAAATAGCCCTCCAGTTCCACCTCCCCACACCAAATTTAGTCTGAACCCAAACTGACCCCTGTTTAAAGTGTAAGCAACATGTTTTCATTATTATTTCATTTCCATTCTCTCTTTGCTTCTGTGCTGCCTGGTTCCTGAAGCAGATGCACTAAAATACTGTGACAAATGTTCTTCTGGCAGATTTTAGCCTCACTAGAAGCAGGAAGTGCTGATAAATTCCCAAGAAGCCTTTTTTTTTCATGAGAAATCCATCCTATCTTAGCAAATCCCAAAGACTTGATTACTGGAAGCACATGGTGTTCCCACAGTGCACGTGCGTGCTGAATGTTGTCTAAACGGAACCCCTTCCAAGGGGCTTCCATGATTTATAAATTAAAAACAAACAAAAATAATAATAATAAAGAGAAAAAGAAACCACAGCTTGTCCTCCTTCCTAAGGTGGTTTGTTTCAAATGTTTCTCCCTGCTAGACCACTTCTGTCCCTGGTGTGAATTCACTTGCCCCTCAGAGGGACATTTAACTCCTTGTTTGCATCTAATATGGCCCACCTGAGCTCTGACAGAGTGAGTCACCAACACAGCTCTGCAATTTGGGGTCGGCTCCTGTTAGTTTACCCACTTGAGATAAATCCAAAATTTTGGAGGTTTGTATCTCATTATATGTGTGACTGTCCCTCCGTGCATTGTTACCAACACAGGTTTCATCTGGGTGTCCCTCAGCAATAGTCGATTTGGGTGGGAGGAGTGTGGGGGAAACACATTTTGGAACGGATCAGCTATTGTCCCCTGAGAAAGAAAAATTGAGTTAATGAATTATGCCAAAAGAATTGAGAGACGGAGGGAGTGTGGTGTGACAGTAGAGGAGACTTTCTTAGCTAATACTTTCCATCCGTGACTGTCAGAAATAAATCTCTTAGCTCTCCCCATCCCTCCATCCTCAAATACCAGGATCGAGGTTGCTTAGAGGAGAACTAAAGCCAAACTAAAGTGTTATTAAGACATCTGTGTGTCTAATGAAAAGTTACTAGGCAGGAGAGAGGCACAAATCATTATGAATAAATTTAACCATCGCCAAAACTATGCAGCGTAATTCATGCTGGAGTTTCAGTTAAACACTGGCATTTTAAATATAGTGGAGTGCCAGGGCTGTCTCCTGACTTGGCTGGCCTATAAGGAATTACAATATTTCATCTGCCAGTCCAAAATGCATTTAGAGCAGAGGATTCACAGTGCTTGGCTCCATATATTCAGATTTACCTTTGATGGCTGGTAGGGTTAGGGATATTTTTTTCTCCTTCTGAAACCTCATTTCTGTTTATGACCAAGGGAACATCTCACCAGGCTTGTCACTGGTACATCGTGAGTTAGAATCCCAGTACGGTTGTATTAGTCTCTCATCCTTCTAAATTATGAGTTGTATATGACTTTCTCTATGGCTGCCGTTAGCCATGGCCTCAAACCACAGAGAGGAAGGAGGGTCTAATGGTTTGGACAGTAGTGTAGGGCTGGGGAGACCTGCATTTAAGTCCCTGCTCTGCCATAGACTTCCTGTTTGACTTTGGCTGGGTCAACCTCTCTGTGCCTCAGTTCCTAATCAGTACAATGAGGATAGTAGCACAGAAGATTTATTAAAGATGTGAGGTGTTCAGATACTGTGCTAATGGGGCTACATAACTGCCTGAGGTACTTTCTTTTTTGTTACCACACAGATTTTATAGATCCCCCCCCAGCAATTTGCATAATGGTGTCCTTAGCCAAATTTCACTAACCTCAACTGCCCTAGATGTGAGTGCACTTCAGTAGGTATTTTATATCCATACAGCCTTGGAGACTCAAAATGCCATTTGTCCTGGAATGAGGAAGAGTTCTATTTTTTGCAGGAACTCATTGTCATTCAATGGAACTTCCCCAGCAGAGCAGGAAACACACAGAAGACCATGAAGAATCTTATGACTACCAGAATTGCAACTCAGATAGCATGCTGAGATGAAAGCATCGTGATACAATTCAGCTTTGTGCATAAGGCCAGCACAAGGGCTGTGCACCGCTTATTTCCCACTCCAGCTCTATTTTAAGGGAAATGTCACTGGTGCATAGACAGGTCTTTTGGCTGGCTCGCTGCACAGGGATGAAATTCATCCTTTATGAATGTAGGATGTTATGAGTATAAATGTAACATTTTATTTGACACAAGACACACGACTCTTCCTCTAGTTTAGCTAGTCCTTCAGAAGCTTGTGGTGCAGCAAAAGCCCTAACGGTCTATCTGAAGGGACACACAACCCAATTCTGCCTAACCTAAAACCACAGACCAATGTCAGCAGTGGCAGAAGGGAAAAGCCGCAACCCACTTAATCAGAGACCAGGTTCCTGACGTTTGAGGTCTGCACCAACCAGCACAGGAGCTCAGGGGAAATCCGGGCTGGGTTTAGTCCAGTCAGACAGGGATTTGGGCAGTCCCAGTCAACTGAAAAAGCCAAGCTGCTATTTTTATTTTGACCTGAATTAGAGAAATAGTAGTTTCCAACTTCCCATTAACCTGGAGGATTTTTTCATATTACTTCAAGATAGAAAACTGGGAAACATACCGTTTCCCCCAGACAAAGTGTTTTATGGTTCTAGCGCCCCCCACCCCGACTTTGCAATTGTTTTCATATTAAGCCCTTACACCTCCTCTTTCTTTGCCTCCCCCCTTCATTGTTAAGCTAAGATCTTTCTCAGCTATCTGATCTGAATGTTTTGTTTCCATTTCTTCCCTAAAAGTGTCTTCTTTTTCTCCTGGAATTGGAAAGAAATTGCTTTAGCAAGGACATACGGCCGCTTGTGTAGCAAAGACTACCATTGTCTTTTCTACTGAACTCCAATTCACGTATCCAGTGAGGATGCTGGTGCTACTTGTCCGTTTCTTCCTGCATCTGACAGTGTAACCACAGGCGGCAGCTAGTTTGCTGGGAAACCGAACAAGCCATGAGAGAAACACAGGCCATTTGCGTTTGCTTTTCACTCATTCTAATTCTTGCTGTGGAGAAACAGCTGAGCTTTGGCGTGTAACATTCACTCCGCTGTATAGATTCCAGGACAGGACCTGTGCACTCAGGGTGCATCTACACTTACATATTAAGTCAACTTAAGGAGGCTTAAATCGACTTAATTTACTCAGCGTCTACACCGGGCTTTCCTTAATTTGATTTAAGCTGCTCCTGAAGTCGAATTAAGGGAAAGTTAGTTCGAATTAATAACAGCTCGTTTTAATTCAAACTAGCGCTTAAGTTGACTTAAGCCAGTGGAGATGCCGAGTAGTGCCTAGGTGGATTTTTTTAAGTCGACTTAAAACGTTAAGTCGACTTAATAAGGTCGAAAAGGGGCCACATCAACACTTGAAAAGTTAAGTCCACTTCTGTTAAGTGGACTTAAAGTCGACCTTATTAGGTTGACTTTATAAAGTCGACTTAACTTTTCTAGTGTAGACATAGCCTGAGTGAGGTCTTTGGAGACCACTGTGATGTCCAGCTCCTTTAAATGGTTGGGCACTCTGTGCTCAGAGCAGAGCCTCAGTTCCCCTTGTTCCTGTTTCTTGGCAGAATAATAATGCTACCCCAGCAAACAGCAATGTTCAAATCAGATCCCCGTGTGTCTAGCTCATCACTCCCGGGTCCAAATAGAATAGCTTGGCCTTGGGCCTCTCTGGGCAGGGGGTAATTGCATGCCCTGTGAATGCAAATTGTAAAACGTTTTAGCTGCAGTAATGCTTTGCACTTACACAGCACCTTTTATGCATGGATTTGTAAGCGTTGAAGCTGCACACCAGCCCTTTTGGGTGAATACGAGAATTTGCAGTGGCAGGAGAGTAAGATACAGAGAAGTTCAGGTGTCAGCTTAAAGACAGATCCTTAACGTTTTTAAACACCATACGTACCCTGATTTTTCAGATTTCAGATCTCCCAACCCCCAGAAGGCTTGTTTGGATAGCTGATTTTAAACTCTCCAGGCTGAATATTTTAGCCTTAAGTGACTGAGCAGAGGTCACACCACACATCATTAGCAGAGCCAAAAACAGAACCCAGGTGTCTTGATATCCAGTACCTGGCACTAAGCGCGTTTCCACATCTCCATTAACAGACTTGTGCATGGCTGTCTCCTGTATGGTCGTGTTAACAGGCATGAACATCTGCAGTCATTGGTGAATTTCACCCAAACCAAAATATCACAGCGAACCCCCAGGATTTATAAAGCCGTTTTTTTTAATATTGGTTCCTTTCTCCGTTTTACACTGAGAAATTGGATTGGGAGGGGGTTCACTGTAGATACAAAAGCAGCATTAAATTCAGAATGAAGCAGAGGTTTTATAGACTACCACTGGTCATTTTTGCCAAGGGGAAACTGGAGAGAGAGGTGGTGCATTTTGCAACCAGACACTGACCTAGATGTCAAGCCAGGGCTGAATGTGTTGGCAAAGTGAAGTGGAAGCTTGAATCTTGAGCTACCCTTTCTGTTCCAGCTCAGCAGATATATAATAGACAACTAGAGGACTTTCAGAGCCCACATCTGTCAAGCTGGTGTTTCATGGAGACTCGATCCATTTAACAAACTTTAAAAAAGGAAAGCCGCTGCTTAACTCCTCTGCCACACATATTTTTTTTAACAGCACCCCCAGCGAAAGACTTTTCCATCTCTCCACGCCCATTGATTAGTGTGGATCCTCAGGCCATCCTCATTATTTAGACTGAGTTGCTTCACAAACCATCAGAGGTGACATTAAGTTGATTAATCCCGTAAAACTTCTCTTGCACATTACCCAAATGTTGGTGTGTTCATTTCTATTGGGGGGGGGGGGGGAGGAGGGAAGATGCCTGTTAGATGTTCTCGTGTATCGGAGACTCTTTCCTGTTCCAGAAAATCGTATTTCAGAAAGTTGGGCACTCACATGTAGCTGTTCTCTCTCAGTGGTGGAGAAAACGATGCTCTGCTTCCAGAACTCCTGAGAAACAAAGAAAGCACATGAGAGAGAGAGACTTATTTTAGGGTTGTGAAACATGGTCCTAGAATGAAAAGGACTTCTTAGCTCAACTAGTCCATCTTCTGACCCATGCAGGATTAGTGCCTGAAATATACCGCATCATCCTGTGCTTTGTACAGCGTATTCTTCAAAGGACCCTTCCAACACTTACCACTGGTGAATACAGGCATCTCTGAAGCAAAGTTCTTGAATCTGCCATTGTCTCCTCAAGGACTTGAGCAAGTTATTGGAACTAGAGAGGACTAGTCCACACATTGGGTTTTAGGACTCAGGGGATCTCGGTTCAATTCCTAGTCTCTGTCTGTGACCTTGAACAAATCATTTAATCTCTTTTTGCCTCAGTTTCTCCTGTCTGTAAAGTAAGGAAGCGATTGCTACTTCTCTTGCATCCATTAGTCCTTTCTTTTCAGACTGTTAAGGTCTTTGACTTCATTGGCGCGACAATGATTTATACCAGGTGACGTGTGACCCTGAAAGCCAATCTGACCTGTACTCCAGGTCTGCTGCCCTGCCTAAGAGGTAGGGTCTGCTCTCAAGTCCCACTGCAGTTCCCAGGAAGCTGAGGGTGTTCAGGATCTTCTGAGGAACTGGCCCCTTGCGAGGTTGGCCTGTCTGTACTGAGAACATCAAATTATTTTGCCACAGCCCCGTATTGTGCCTGGCTCCTGTATATAAACAGACGGCAGTGTGTGTTGCTTCTGAGATGAACTGAAAGAAGAGAAAGACCAAAGGACTCTGCAGGAGGGAAACTTCACAACAGCTTAAAATATGTTTGAAATATAATGAATGATCTCATTGGACTCTTTCAAAAAAGGGCTGCTGAATTGTCTTGTGAACAGTTAGAGAATGTCACTGAATATAGCTGAGGGAAGCTGTCCTCTAGCACAGATGCAACTGTCAGAACCGTTTGAGCTATTGCGTGGAGCTTTGATCCTCTCCAGCTTTGGCCCAATCCTGAGATGTAAGCAAAGAAAGCCAGGGGAGGAGAGAGGAGAGGAGATTACCTAGCAGATCTCTGGTAGCATGATGGATGCCCATTGCTGAGGCAGGGTTAATTGCCAGGATGACAGCGCTTCTCAAACATCCTTCCTTTCTCTGTTAGCCCCCTCGCTGCATGTGTTGTGTTAATCTAATTTGTTCAGCTCAGTGGCTAAACAAATAACTGTAAACCCACTGCTTATTGAGACATGTGGCAATGGGGGCAGCTCACGGAAATTATATTTCCTTGATGTCTGATGATGAACAGGTTGTGGAGGAAAGGACTTGGGGGGAGGAGTGGGGAAGCAAGAGAGGAGAGGTAAAAGAAAGGGATCTTTATCAATGATGGCAGATTATTATTGTGTCCCCTGGCAATAATCCAGGTCGTGGTGAATTCTGTTATTCACAGGGGCGTGCTATGAAATGTTATAGGAAGTCTGCAACAGCGGAGCATCTCTTAATGTCGCCCAGAGTTCACAGCAGGGGAGTCACTGACAGCCCAATTGGAGCCACCGACTAGAGGAAAAGTGAATTTCAACCCCCTGCCTTGGCTCTTCTATACAGCCAGTTCTTGCAAAGGGATCTGCGCAGATTAAACCCAAACCCCACATGGAGCCTTGGTACAGTCAGATCCAGATGCAGGATTTGGCCCTGGATTTTTATTCCATGGCCTAACCAGTCCACCCATTTTAGGCGTGAGGCAACCGATGAATCCCATCCCACACTTTTCATTGCTCAACTTCCAACTCAGTTTCCATCCAGCCACCTAATACGCATCAGGGAGGGGAATGTCCAGGTTGTCACCGCTGAGTTTGGCCAAGCTTGAATTTGGGAGATTCCAACAAAAGGCTCAGTTGCACCTCATGATTACTACACCTTTGCGGTAGCTCCCATGACATGCCGAGAGCTTTCCAGGGAGAATCAGAACTCCTTAGTCTTAGTCCAGACAATCAGAGGTTGGGCAGATGGGGTACAGTTTATGAGCAGTGCCAGGGGGTGGTTGCCTAGGTCATGGCAACGTAAGTGCATGGAGCTTCCTCTCATCCTTTCACTGTATTTATTTTATGCTTCAGGATCAACTCAGTAAGGTTGCCTGTAGGGACCACAAAAGAGGTTGGTTAATAGTTGAGGGAATAGAAAGGGACACACCATCCATGTTGGCCTGTGTGGAGAAAGGGAAGGAGACATTTCCATGGCAATGAGGTTGCCTCTCAGGGCTGGCATTTGCACACAGTCACGTGCCAGGTTGCCATTCTTTCTTTCCATTCAAATTCTGTCTCCGCACCCATTTCTTCCCTTAGCACTCACTACCACCATCACCTAACAGAATGAATCCCCTGATGCATTTGTGTATCTTTTGTGCATTTACGTCTCTTACTGGGGGAATAATGTGGTAGAGGAGTGGAGTTGGGTGATCTACAGAGAGTCAGGATTTCTGATCCCAGCTCTGCCACTTGTGACACTTCTTCTCTCACCTTTGGTCTGTGTAGATGTAAACTCTTTATGGCAACTCTGCATTTATACAGTAGGGCCTTAACGTTGGCTGAGATGTCAAAGTACTACTGTAATGCAAGTAATACCTAAATAATATTCGTGCGTTGTATTGAGGGCCTAATCCTGCAAGGCACTCAGCATTCTCATCTCTCATAGAGTACTGAAGGCAGCAAATGGTAATCCTGTCTCACGAGAGTATTAGAGTAATAATTCCCTGTCCCAAATTGGGCCAAAAGCTGAAATCACATTTTTTTTTCTTTTTTTTCTTTCTTTTTTAATAAAGTGATAATCCACAAAACAAAACAAAATCTTTTAAAATATTTTGTTTTGATTTTCACCCACCATTTTAGCATTTTAAACTTTTTTTAGTGCAGATCAACTTCAATTTCTCAACGGAAGGTCATTTCAATCCCCCACTCCCCATTTGGAATGAGAAGGTTTGGAACCAAGGCTTTCCCCCAAACAGTTTTGGGTTTGACAAATGGACTTACCCCCAATTGACCCAGAATTTGCCCATATGTTATTAGCAGTGTAACTTTATTGCCACTTTTGTTTTTCTGTTACATATGCAATCGAGTTTCACGAGGCCTCCTGTTTGGCTTCAGTGGCAATGAGGATGGGTGTGGAGGGATATAGCTGACATGATATTTCAGTAGGCTGAGAGCCGTCTTCCTTTTTTCTTGACTCCATCTGCTTTATTCCATTGCACAATTTCCCATCTCCCTTTCCATCTGGGTCATCTCCAGATGTTCTTCGCCCTCTGATAGAAGGATCCCCTCTGTAGGGCCAAGCGTCCTTTACAAATCTGCCCCTTTCCTCTCTCCTTCCTCTACTTGCTGTGGGATACCGCCTACTCCTCCTTCATGCAGAGTCCTGTGAGGGGTGACCAAAACATCAACTACACTGAACTCAGAACCCCCAGGCTGTTTTTCTTACTGTTGCTAGAGAACAGAGCCCCACTCGCTCTGCCCTGGGGCTTTTCTACCGGGGAACTGAATTCTGGTTCCTTCCTCCTTCTCCTCCCTTTTCTTCTTTTATAATTATATTTATTTGAAATTGAATTTTAAAGGTTCAGTCCCTAAAGGCAGCAAGATGTAATTTCTGGTGGATATAAAAACTGTATGAAACTACTCACATCTCCCCCATGAAAAACAACTGATTCTCAGAGGGACACTCTTACCTTCTTGCAAGCTCTGCCCTGTCTCCCCCACCAATGCTATATGCTATGTTTCTTTTGAAAAATAAAATTGGAATTACATATCGCATAAGTGACAGATATTAGTGGGGCTAGAACCTCAGCTGGTGTTCTTTTGATTTCAGTAGCACTCGTTCCAGTTTATACCAGTCGAGGATCTGGCCTGGCACATCTAGAGATCTTGCTGCTGTTTATATGGAAGAAGTGCTTAAAGATCCTAAAGGGGATCAGGGCTCCTCCCTACTAATGGTAAAATCTAAGATCTAGATTCTGATCCCCTTATTCTCCTTAAGCATCATCTTCTCAAATAGGACCACTCAGATGGTTAGACAAAACCCTTTCTGGGATGATTTAGTGGGAGTGGTTCTGCTTTTAGTAGGGGGTTGGACTAAACGACTTCATGAGGTCCCTTCCAGCCCTAAGACTCTATGGCTATGTCTACACTAGAAATGCTGACGACTCTGTTAAGTCGACTTAACAAGGTTGACTTAAGTTGACTTAAAGTCGACCTTGTTAAGTCGACTTAGAGAGTCTACACTAGAAATGTATGTCGACTGCCTGCATCCACACTGGCAGATGCTAGGTCGACGGAGAGTTGCAGCTCGGAGGAGCTGCGGCTGGGGAAAAGGGAGCCCGGCTCCCTGGCAGAAGGGAGCTACGGCTCTTCCCAGAGTTGCGGCTCCCTTCTCTAGGGGAGCTGCGGTTCTCTTCTCCCCAGAGAGCCATGGTCCCCAGGGAGCCACGGCTCCCTTCTTCCCAGGAGCTGCAACTCCCCTCTCGGCAGGGAGCCATGGCTCCCTTCTCCCCAGCCCATTCCCCTTAGGTTGACTTAGGGAATTAGGTCGACCTAGGGCGTCCACACCGGCTTTAGGTCAACGTAACAGGTCAAATTAAGCAGTAAGTTGACCTAAAGAGTGGTAGTTATTAAGTCGACTTAAGGAAGCACTTAAGTCTACTTAATGAAAGCCCGGTGTGGACGCAGCGTTCTGTAGGTCCTTACATCGACCTAAGTTGCTAGTGTAAACACACCCTATGATTCCAAATCAATGGGGCAAGAAGGCTTGTTAGTGGAGCAGGGCTGGCTTGGAAGATAAGTGCTTATGCTCTGAGTTAGAGTCAGTTCCTGGCTCAACCACAAGAGTCTCTGTGTGACCTTACTCCAATCATTTCATCTACTGGGGGCCTCTCCCCTCCCTACGAAGTAGAGATAGCAATATGCCCTTTCTCTGATCTCTGTGAATTTCATACCTGTGTACTGCACTGCCATTCCAGGATTTTATTCTCACAACCTCAATGGGCCCAGAGGCATACTGTGATTAAGAGACTTCACCAAGGTCTTCCAGTGAGTCAGTGGCACAGCCAGAACTGAACATAGATGATCTGAGTCCTTATCAGTTACCTGGAGCCACCTGCTTCTTTTAACATCCAGGCCGGTATTATCCTAATAGATAGCCAGGGAAACCAATTACCCTTAAACCATAAGCTATTCTAGTCTCTACGTCTCTTTTCATCCTCATTGCAGCAGGGCGTTGTTAGCTGGCTGAGTGCAGACGCCACACCTCCAGCCATTAATCCCCAAGAAATATCCTGCACCTAACTTTTTACTTCATTGTCTCCAGCATGGGTTGGATTTCTCCACTGCCTTCCACCCAGCTTCTCCCCTCTTCAATCCAAAGTTGGGGGTGAGTGAGCCACATCTAGTCTGCTTGCGTAGGCACCACTGGTTTGGAGATGGAGGAAGGCCGTGTGTCTCTCTGATCTCTTACTACCTCGATGATGTCCCACTAACGGTATATGCCAACCCCTGCAGTCTTGCACCTGGCCATCCCCACAACAGATCTAGGCTGTCCCTGTGCTTGCTTTTCTAATGGCACCTTGATTACCTGAAAAGCAACAGTGCTCACGGCTTGCCTCCTCGCGCTTTTCAGCAGCACTTTAGCGTGTGGCTAACTAATCCTCCCAACAGAAAGGTGGAGTGACTTGCCCAAAGCCACGGAGGGACTCAAGGCCAGAGCTGGGACTGGAACGCCGCAAATACCAAGAACTCAGTTTCATGTCTAGCTCTGTATTAAAGCCCCCGGCCATACAGCAACGTGTCAATGTGCCCGCTTGGCCCCTATCTCAAATAACTTCAGCCAAGTTCTCTAGATCTTGGTGCTGAGCACTGGTTTGTGGTCAGACTTTGCAACCCTGAAAGCACCTGGGGGGGGGGGTATGTTGTGTTATTACCAGGCACGGCTAGTGAAAGGATGGCTCTCGCTTCCCTTGGTGTAACCCTGTTGGCTTCGATGGAGTTATGCCAAGTTAAGCGAGAGCAGAGGGCAAGCTGCCGGATTTGTGAGCGTTGTCACCGCCCAGGCACTCCTGTTGTTATGGTTATTTTGGTCCCTAAATGGGAACTGAGCTCCTCAGAAAATCCAGCCCTGATTGAAGGGACTCAACATTGCCCTATCTGTGTATGGGATCACAAGTACTAGGGGGAAGGGGAAATTTCTAGGAATGGGATGTGTGGGCTCCAAGCCCAATCGATAATGTGTTAGATACATTTTGGAAATATCCTGCAAGGGGAAATCATCCTTTATTCTTTGTAATCTTGCCAGCAAATCTGCTGATCCAGGGAACAGACGAGACACCAAGGAGTTTTATCGCAGGCTCCTGGTGAGGAGGAGGAAATGTTCAAGGCTCTTTCCAAGCCCCCACCCCCACACTCCCACTCCGGGCTGATTTGTTCCAGGAGGTGTTCCCAGAGTCGTTCATTTCCCTCTCACAACAGCCCCTCTCTGCCTGACAGATCACCCTTACATTCTGCTGTGTATCTTTCCATGCAGCTGAGCGCTTAACTCTTGCATGGCGTTCTCGGGACATTAATTATTCCGCCCAGCGCTGTACTGGGGTCAATAGGATCAACCCGGTTTAAGAGATGGGAAAACTGAAACAGAGAGAGGGTGAAAGATGCATGCGCCTGTGGGTAGGAGATTCAGCAGATCTAGAATCTGTTCTTGCTCTCCCACCAAAATTTACTGTAGCATCTGTGGCACCTTACCCTCTCTTCATCTCCCAGCCCATGTCTAGTTAGATTGTAATCTGCTCCAGGCTGGACTGTCCTTTATTCGTTACTGGAACAGCACAAGCTTGGATCTCAGGTACCTCATCAATGGCTTGCCCCAAGGCACACAGCAAAGATGGGGGAGTTCCTTCCTCACAGCCCTATCCCCAGACCAGCCAGCAACATGGCTTTATCTGGACTGGGTGCAGGGGCTTATGGTGAGGTGGGGATGAAAGTGCAAGCTCCAATGTTTTGCTGATTGTCCTGCTGTAGGTCCCGTATCATGGACCCCAAATTGTTTCTCTCTCATTCTATTATCTACACAATGACACCGTTGTCTCTCTCTTTGACCTGACCAGCTGGGACTTGTAAAGAAGGAATCCAGTTCATGAAGGGCGTAGGTGATATTTCTCACCTAATCCAGCACGGCCTTAACCGGGATGCTGTGATGTCTTACAGTTTTGAAGTCCCACAGAATGGCTTGATTTCCACCCCCTATCCATCCTTTGTCTTCAGGGCTGGAGAAGGAGATGATATATAACAAGAGCGCTTAGCTCTCCCCTCCACAGCTAAACAGTGAGAAAGTAACCATAAGTTCCCAGCGGGACAGAGTACCTGTCTAAATTCTTATTTGAGCCCTCCTATGCCCACAGATCTCATTCTCTCAGCCCCTCTTTTCCTCCCTTCCCTGGACCCACAAGCACTAAAGTGTTCCCAGATTAGTGAGAGAGGAGTCGGGGGGGGAGAAGGGAGGGGCCGGTACCCCCCCCCATCAACAAACTTTTTTCTTCTTTAGTGAAATTAAGCAGTAAATTAAATCCGATTTTGCATTTCCAAGCTATCTTGTCCAGATGCAGAGCTTAGCAGGATATAAAGAAGCTCAGGTTGGCTGAACCTTTCAGTTTTCCCTCCCCTGATAGATCATGTCTGATTACCTTTATTTCACCGAAGCCCGTCTGTTTATCTTGTAATTCATGGGGGTTTCATGGGCTCCCTCTGGTGGCTAATATACTACATGAGTTGGAAGAGAAGATTAAATAAATAAAACACTTGGAAGGCTCTGTGTAGTAGGGGTGTGTGCATAGGGCTGGTGTCTGTGTTGCAAATGTTTGTATTAATTTATATCTGCTTCACAGGTGGCTGTTTCTCTTTTATTGATTCCTAAGTGCTTTGGGGTTGAAATAATGGGAGGATCTGATCCGCTCAGTGTTTCGTTTCCTAGATGGTGGAAATATTGTAATTTTGTTCCAGCCTCAACCATGACTTGCAAGGTGTTAAATAAAAAGCAAAGTGTACACCCCCCCACAACACACACAAAGAGCAATGCCCCAATATTTGCATTATCCCTGTGTAACAAAACTGTACAGCAAAGCGGGGTTCTACAACAATAGGATTAACAATAATCTATTGTTCATCTTCATGGTGCTGGTGAACTAACACACTCTCAGCTACAAGGTTCAAATCATGAGCAGTTTGTGTTGCTAATAGCTGAGGTGAGGGAAGCGGGTTTCTTCTCAGTGGTTTATTGGCAAGTACACTCTCGTCAGTTAATTACTTTTCCAAACGAACCTACCCGAATGAGAACTATTCTCCAATCAGAACATGTTGCTTGTGTATGTTTCATTTCCCCGGGGGAGGTTTTTACTTCAGGTTTGGGGAGGGAGAAGTAAAATAAAAGGTTCGCCCAGTTAGTTTCACTTGAAACTTAGTTGACATTTTGGTAAAAACTTGACCATGTGTAACCTTCAGGTGGGCTAAAATTCATTTAATTGCCCTTCTCCAGTGCCTCACAGAAATCAATCCCAAATCCCTATGGAGAAAGCAAGCTGGAGACCCAGGATCCAGTCTGTATGGGACTCACAGCAAAGATTGCTCAGAGTTACCAACCCACATTAAAATACTACTAAAAACAAACATAACAACAAACTTTAACTACTAACTAAATGAACCTTATCCTAAGAAAACAAAATACAATTAACCAAGAACAATCCCTACAGAAAACCCTGCAGGAAAGATCCCCAAGAGTCCCAAAGTCCAGGTGGAGTTCACCCAACTCTCAGCTACAGTCTTTGTTCAAATGTAGAGGCTTCACTGGCAAGAAATAGCTGTCCTCTTCTTTCTTTGCAGGAATCTTCTGTAGAATTCCATGCAGGCTTTTCCTTCTCCTTTGCAACCAGCCCTCAGTCCCATATGCATGTCTGCAAACTCTGTTGCAGATGACTCCATTAGAGGGAGAAAACATCTTGTTCACTCCTGGCTCAGCTCCTCTCCTGAAACCTGAGCACATGGGTTCTTCTCAAAGCAGCTCCTCCCTGCTGTCTGCACAGACTGCTGCTCTCATGTGATCTCACTGACCACACCCCATCACACCAGCAGGGCACCCTGTGGAGCATGCTCAAAAATGCTACCACTCCCTGCTTCTGGAAGTTTCTGGTTGTGGGCAGCTAATCTGCCCAGCGACATTAACCCACCCTCAGTAGACCTCAAAGAGATGGCCTTTTTTAGGCATATGGGTTACACATGCATGGCCTAATGCAGTGGTTTTCAAACTTCAGGTCGGGACCCAATATTGGGTCACAATATTGGGTTGCAATGGATTGCATTGTTCAAGGATGTAATTGTTGGGTCAGGGGAAAAAATATTTTTTTCAACTTGGTCCCGAGACAAAAAGTTTGAAAATCACTGGCCTCATGGCGTGGTCTTGCCTTACAGAGCTAAAGTTCAGATTCCAACGCAGCCCTAGAGGCGCATGTGAAAATCCTCGGACCTTTAGCCTGAGTTATACAGGAAATCAAAACTAGATGATTTAATGGTACCTTCTGTCCTTAAAATTTATGGATTCGACTCAGATCCACCCAGAGCTCCACAGTTCAAGCATGAGTAAAGAAAACCTGCATATCAATGGAGAAATGTCCAGCCTCTTTTACTTTGCACATGTAGCAGTGGAGACCTGAGTTCATGGCTTCTGAGTATGTGTTTTGTGCCTGCATTCAGGAAATGAAAGGCTCATGTGTTCCAATTTGTCATGCAATAGTGAGTGCAAATTGAACTTCCCCTGAGGAAACTGACCCCCTGATGTCAAATTGTCCACCTGTGTGTGCCAATGAAACATCACAAATCTATGCAACGGTTGGAGGACTATGCAGAGAAAGGGGGATGCCCAAATTGTGGTGTTCTCACAAACCCACTGAGAATAATGGAGGGATTTGTCCACTGAATCAGGGGTATGTTCTGCATATTAATACACAGATACAAATTCATCCACCTTCAGCAGCTAGCAACAGTCCCAAAAGAGCCATTGCAGGTTCTCAATGTTTTCTGTGTCGTGACATGATTGGCAATGTGGCCAACCATTAACAACACAGAAGCCCCCTGCCAACACAGAAGCCCCCGAAAGCCAAAAGAAACCGCTGACTCCGGCATTTTCAGCAGTGGCTCAAAAGTGTAAAAAGCAACAGCTGGAGGAATTTCAACAAACGGTTGCCTCCCACCTCTGACAGCATTTTCAACGGTGCTTCACTAAAGGAAACCCTCCCCATCGCTGATAAAAGTTGCCACCAACAGCATTTTCAGCGGCCGCCCTGAACCCAGTCGCCTGCCCCTTCAGCTCATCTCATCATAGGAAGAAAATCTACGCCACTGTCAGCAGAACCTGCCAGAAAGGCAGGATTTCTTTTGGTGACAGAGAGAGTTGTGGCAACACACACAGCTGCTGTGCTGTGACACACTTTTGTGTCATGACACAGAGGTTGTGAACCATTGGTTTGGAGCTCTGTAATATATTTATACTGTGAGAGGAGAGGAGGCTATCCAAAGAGGGCTTCTGTCTGGCTCTTTATGGCCTGGATTCCACCTCATACGGTGTGGCATTTGTAGCAGGTACATGTGCCAATTTGTAGGAGATGGGAATCCATCCTGTTAGGCAGACTAGCCTGTTGTGTTCTAAGGAACCCAGTCCTGACACAGAGCCCTCCTTGAGTGTCTCTCCTCATTGGAGCTTCCATGTTCTGCCAGCGTGCACTCAAATTGATTGACAATTGGAATTTCCATCCTGCAGGAAATTCTGATATTTCCAAATTTGTTTTCATCCCATATTGGGGCAAAAAGTAGATTTTTTTTCCCCCCCAGGAACAGAAGATTCTGGAAAATTTTGTTTTGGAAATATCAGGAAAACATTTCAACCAAGAATTCCCAATCAGCTCTGGCATTCAAGACCAGGTCAAATGTTTGTGAAATGCTTTGGGGGCACTGGAGAGGAGAAAAGATAAGCTATTCAAGAGACTTTTCACCCTCAGTTTGGAGGGAGTCTGGTATTGTTTTCTGGGCTCCCTTGACCTTGGTTGCTTATCCCCATCCTTGCTGATTTTTGTTATACCTTCTTTGGCACGTATCTGTCAGCTGCAAATGTTGGCCTCAGGTCCCTTGTCACTTACACCAGTTTTACAATCAGGTTACTTGGTTGAGTTTAATGTGTGTGTGTGTGGGGGGGGGGGCTGCTCCTGATTAACCTTGACGTGTGAGTGACAGAAGGATCATAGAAACTGGAAGGGACCATGTGAGGTCATCGAGTCCAGTCCCCTGCACTCATGGCAGGACCAAGTACCTTCTTAAAACACCCCTGACAAGTGCTTATCTAAACTGCTCTTAAAAACTTCCAATGATGGAGATTCCACAACCTGCCTAGGCAACTTATTCCAGTGGTTAATCACCCTGACAATTAGGAATTTTTCTAATGTACAACCTAAATCTCCCTTGCCGAAATGTAAGCCCATTGCTTCTTGTCCTATCATCGGTGGTTAAGGAGAACAATTTTTCTCCCTCCACCTCACAACAATCTTCTAGGTACTTGAAAACTGTTATGTCCCCGCTCAGTCTCCTCTTTTCCAGGCTAAACAAACCCAGTTCTTTCAGTCTTCCCTCATAAGTCAAGTGTTCCAGACCTTTAATCATTTGTGTTGCTCTTTTCTGGACTCTCTCTAATTTGTCCAATTTGTCATTTCCTGAAATGAGGCACCCAGAACTGGACACAATGCTCCAGTTGAGACCTAATCATGCCCACACGGATGTGTGTTGATATTCTGTCTTTATTTTCTCTTATCGCACTCTACAGTGCTCTAGGTGGTTCCCAGAAGACCTAGAAAGATGCAGCCCTGGCTCAGAAAAGCTTACCTTCTAAAAGCCTCACATCTGCCATCCTTGCAACCCAATTATTGATTTCCTTCACAAGCAGCCCCAGTGGAATTGATTCATCAGCTAGAGTAAACCAGCATAGCTGCCTCGCAGTTCATTGGCCAATCAATCAATTTCATTGGTGACCATTTATTTATTCCCTAACCCAATGTCTCTGAAGTTAACTGGGAGTCTTTCCATTGATTTCAATGGACCATGAATTGAGTTGTAGGTCAGATAAAACCCATTTATTGTAATCTAGCCCAAAGTCAAGTCCTTCCCAATGTAACTGTAGTTAGGGGGATCAAGCCCTACATTAATAAGGTTGATCGTGCATTCCCCTTTACCACTGCAGCAAACCAGTCTTCACTGGAAGAGAGACAGGTCAAGGACGTTACAATGTGAGGGGAATGGCAGGGGAATGAGGTGCCAGTCTGTGATCTTCAGTCAGAGAAATGCATTTCTCTTTAATCCAGACTCACAATTAAAGTGTTGGAGTCAGCCGGAATGCTGCTTTGTGGATACTAATGGCCTGTTTACCAACCACAGTGAGACCTCGCTCGCAGAAGAGGAGGAGGGGGACAGGAGCAGGGGAGCAAACCCAGTGCCCTCCACCTAACATCTGCATAACAATTGTCAAAATATATGGAAATGCCAAAATTGCACATGCAGATCCAATCCAGCCTGGGGAGCGTACCGGAGCCATACAGAACAGCCTCCCTCTCCTCCCCTCTCCCTGCTCCTCCACAGACCTTGGCTGTTGAATTTTAAAGAAGCCACTGTGTTTGGAGAGGAGGACATGAGGGGATTTTTCTTCCTTTCTTTTGCTTTTCCCTTGAATGCAGTGAAAATGCCAGCTCTGTAATCAGAGTAGATACATTACAATACGTGTCCGCATAATGTGTGTCTGTGGTGTAAGATGACTTTATATTCCTTTCTGTGGATTAGATCCAGGGCAGCTCTGATGTAGACATTGAGGAGGGGCTGGCAAGGAGGAATAAGGTGTGCGTTTCCCCCATTTGGCTTGTAAAATTTCTGGGTAAAATTCTTGTTGCTGTGCTTAGGGGCACTGGGCTACTTTTGAGATGTTCCCTTGGGACATACGGAGGGATGCAGAGAAATGTATGGTTTAGTTCAACCATCTGCTGTTGAGCTTGATGCAGGAATATGAAGTTTTGAAACTTGGTTCTGTTCCTCATTGGAATGAAAATGGGATCTTTCAAAAATGTTCACAAAAAACACGATACGCCCCCATCCTGGGATAGAGAATAGCCCAGTGCTTAGGGCACACATCTGGAATGGAAAATGCCAGTTCAAGTCTACTCTATTGGAGTCAGACCTGAGATTCAAACCTGGGTTCTCTGTCTCCCAGTGGGCTGTTGATCTTCCCTTCCATTCATCCCCAAATCCGAGAACTGAGAATCTTGACCAATAAAATAACATTTTTGACAATCCAAAAAGGTTCACTGAACATTTGGCAAACAGCTCAATTAAATGTTCCTCCCTTTCTTTACTTCCCTCTCCTCCCTCAAAAGCTCATGGACCATTGGATTGAGCTCTGCAGCATGTCTTTTAATGTGCAGTATTTATTCTTGCAATGTGAAATATTTATTCTTGGGTTGGAAACTACAATATGGGGACAGATCCTGTCTTGGCTGAAGGTAGAGGAGAGGAGTGTTAAAGGCAAGGTTTACAAAGGTGACTAAAAATGCAAATAAGGACATAGTTGAATTTTCAAAAGCAACTACATGATTTAGGCACCTGGAACTCCCATTACCATTCTTCCTTTGGTGCCTAAATACGTTTTTAAATCTGGCCCCATGCACAGAGGCAGATGAAGTGTTCGCAGTGAAACCTGAACTGAAGCCAGATTCACCTGGTTTGGGGGTTTTGTTACAGACTGGAAACACCAGCTTGCTTAAAGATCTGGGAATGTTTCCAGTGAAGCTGTCCCGCCTGACAGCTGCGTGTCTAAACCAGGGGAAATCTGACCATTTAGCTGAAGCAGGGCCCAGACTGAAAGCGACACATAGAGGGGTGCAGACCATGTGAACAAAATCTGGGGCTGAACACTCATATGAGCACTCTGTAGAGAAACCAATTGTGTCATTGCGGTTCTGCCAGAGGATTCCCAATCTCTAATGCTCACGAGCCCAGGTGTTCTTTGCTTCATAGATTTTTAAGACCAGAAGGAACCATTTATGATCATGTACTCTGATTGTCTGCATGGCACAGACCCGCTGAATTTGTCATGAAATGGACTTCTTGTTTTCTGGCCAGCCCTGCACAGCTCTCTACTAGCATAAAACAACGAGAGTCCTGTGGCACCTTATAGACTAACAGATTTTCTTCGGCATAAACTTTCGTGGACTAGAACCAACTTCGTCAGATGCACGAAAGCTTATGCCAAAGAAAATCTTTAGTCTATAAGGTGCCCCAGGACTCTCGTTGTTTTTTTGCTGTACTACAGACTAACACGGCTACCCCTCTGGAAATTAGTAGCATAAAGAGGCATATGCAAGCATGCATCCCCAGTGCAGAATCCTTCTCATATATGTATATCCATTTGCAACTCTGTATGTGCATATGGGCTGTCCATCCCTTCAGTCTCTAACAGCTCCCACACACAGGCTACAGAAATCAGCCTCTGATAGTCAGCGTAAGGTGATTTTTTCTTGCCATCTGGGTGTTCGGTGGCACAGATCCCTGGTCTGCCTACATATGCATGTTCCCCCTTCTCTCCCAAAGCTGGCAGCTAAAACAAAAGGGAAGGTTTCAAAAGCACAGTGTCAGCTGCCTGTGTCAGTGTGGGTTGAAAGTATAGATCACAGCAAGCTCATCTCCCAGTAGGAAAAAGGGACTTGCATTTCAATAAATTTACATACTACAGAAGAGTGCAGAATAGATTGCTTTGGGGAACTCTCTGCGTAGTTGCTTTGGGGAGGCTGAGCCTTCTACCCTCGCAGGAATAGTTTGATGCCACCTGCTCTAACGCTGTCATGCTCTTCACGTCCTCTTAATTTAATACCTGCATCTCTAGTTCACTTCATTGTGTGGTTTAGTTTTCTCCTAGATTGTGTGTGAAAAAGATCTCACTTTGTCACAGACCAGTTATAGTACATAGGGTAACAGGGCCAGCTTTGCCCACATTAATGCATAACATGCCTTGAACCTGGCTTAGAGGGAATCCATCTAGGAAGCGTGATGCTATTTCAACCTCCGTGTCCTTTCGGTCCTTGGCTTTTCTCCTGATTAAAACTGGTGGAAAAGTCTCTGCTGAAACAAATTTGGGCCTCTATAGGGGGTTACGGAAATCAGGTGGTGGGGGTTTTGTTTGTTTTTTTGTTTTTTTTGGGGGGGGGGGATTTTGATTGAATTTTGATGAAATTCTCCAATTTTTCAATGGGAAAATTTGTTATGAAACATTCATTTGAACTTAAGATGTTGACATGTTGAAACGGATCATTTTATTTTAATCAGAAAAGGCTGCAATTCTCCTTCTGACATTTTATTTTGATCAAAAAGGCTGCAATTTTCCTTTCAACATTTCATGTCACAAGTTTTCAGAACTTTTCATTCCCTGAAAATAATTCTTTATTGCAGCTCTTGAGCCCATTTTAGACTGGAAAGAGAGGTAGAAATATTCGAATGGCATCGAGAGCAGAAATTCCAGTTTGCAAATGGCTCTCCTCCAGATTAAGTGATGTGTCCTTTAGAAACTTGATGAACTAGTCGTTGGTATAAATCCCAGAACAGAACTTTAGTGATCTAAAGCAGGCGCCATCCTGATGGTTATTTGCTATAACTTATCAATGAATCTGTATAATTCCCATCTGGTCGGTTTCTGCATCACAGTTTTAAAAGCACTGTGATATGAGGGGGGATTTGATAGCAATTTTCAACAACTTGAAGGGGTGCTCCAAAGAGGAGGGAGCTAGGCTGTTCTCGGTGGTAACAGAGGACAGAACGAGGAGCAATGGTTTCAAGTTATAGCTGGGGAGGTTGAGGTTGGATATTAGGGAAAACTTTCTCACTAGGAGGGGGGTGAAGCATTGGAATGGGTTACCTAGGGAGGTGGTGGAATCTCCATCTCTGGAAACATTTAAGGCATGGTTAGACAAAACCCTGGCTGGGCGGATTTAGTGGGAGTGGTCCCTTCCAGCCCTATGGCTATGTCTACACTTGTTAATTTAAGTCGACTTAGCATGTCTACACTTACATTTTAAGTTGACTTTGGGGGGACCCTACAAAGTTGACCTAGAGTGTCCACACTGGATGCCTAGGTTGACTTGTAGGGGCTAGGTGGACCTGGGACAGGTCCACGGTGGCGGGGGGGCACCCCTTGCCAAGTGCCAGGGGGCTCAGCCTTTGCCCCATTGTACCTAGGTACAATGGGGCAAAGGGGGACAGGGACACTGGCAGGGCATAGGGGCAGGGCGGCAGGGCTGTGCCCTGCCCTGTGTGGGGCATGCCAGGCTCTCCCTGTGCCAGCTACCCTGGCAGGGAGGGCAGTGGGGGAGTCCTGGAGAGCCCTAAATTGACTTAGAGTCGATTAGGGCTACTCCACGTCTATACTGGCTTAGGTCGACTTTAGAAAGTCGACTTAAGCCTAAAGTCAACTTTAAACCAGGTTTAGTAAAGTCGACTTAATTTTCCTTAAGTCGACTTAAGCAGCTTGCTTAATTCGACTTAAGGAAAGTGTAATGTAGACGCAGAGTAAATTAAGTCGACTTAAGCAAGCTTAAGTCGACTTAATTTACAAGTGTAGACGCACCCTATGATTCTATGAGACCAAGGACTGAATGGAGCACAGGGTCTGAGTGACTGTTTCATGCCTTAAGGGAACTTCTCCATGATGCTGCTAAGGAAGTTTGATGGGATGGAGAGATACCCTGTTCTGCCTTTCCTGTGGACAAAGGAAGGACTTCATTCTCTAGAGCAGTCCTTCTGGGGCTTTATGAGAGAAATAAAAGGATGGCCCAACGTTAAGGGCAATAGCATAGGATACGGAAGATCTGGGACCAAGTCTTCACACCACCACAGACTCTCTGAGAGGCCTTAGGCGAGTCACCCAGCCTCTCTGCATCTTGGTTTCCTATCTGTAAAATAAGGATCAACACACTTACGATGGGGGAGTTCAAGTGCTTTTAAGAGCCACAGTGATAATCAGAGGCCACATAAGCAGCTAAGATAAAATAAAATGGAGACGGCGAAAGATCAGCTAAAATACACCGGCAAACAAAAGCTGTGACCCTTTACGTGGCAACTTTTGCTACCGGGCACTGCACATAATCCATGAAAGGCCAAAGGCTGAAGCGAAAGGTTCTGAACAGCGTCATTTTAACACCTCCTGACAGAGGAACATTAATTTAATGCAGAGAGGGAACAGCAGAGCAGTGGCGACGTGAAGAAAGAAATGTTGTAATCTATTACAAGGCCTGGGCCGCTATTGATCAATACGGCAAAGTCAATAATAGCTTTTGATTCTAGCATATTAGGTTGACTGTCAGATTCCTGTTTATTGGAAGTTTTTAGAAATAGATGAAGCATGTGACTCGAAGGAAAGAGACTGTGGAGTCGAAAATCCCAGATTGGGGGTGGTGGTTTTTTTTTCCTGCAGGGACATCTGGAACACTACACTTTGGGGAGCTTTCTAAGGAGAAAAGGAGCATTGTGTATAGTTACAAAAATACAGATAAAATGCATCTTCTGCTTGAACAACATTTATGAGGCTCAGAATCATGAAGGGTGAGGAAGGATGGTTTAGTGATTAAACTCACAGTGTTGCTAATTCTTGTGATTTTATAAAAAGTCTCAAAATAGTTGGAGGTTTTTTTCTTAAATCACCAGCTCCTGGAGTCATTGGAATCCATGAAAATCTTAATTTTCTTCTAAAAAGGGAGGGACATTTCTAGCCTTTGTATTTGTGCCAAAAATCATGAAAACTTTGACTAAGTGCACCCTAAAGGTTCAGAAATCAGCAAATAAAGGAAAGCATCCATTTTTTTTTTAAATCATGATATTTTACGTTACACTCGTGATTTTCTAATTCCCAGGGTTTATAGTACTGGATTCAGGATATTGGGTTCATGGCAGGTTATATATACAGTGCTTTGTTGTTTAAAAAAAAAGGGGGGGACATTATTTGGCCAGGGACTTGGAGCTGCCGGGAGTGATAGCAGGAGCTGGGGCTGATCTATATCGGAAACACATGGATGGGGATCACAGAACTACCTAGACAGAAATACAACATGTGGTTGATTCTATAGTATAAGCTAATATTGGTAGAATATGTTTCCTTCCAACCATATCCCCAAATAATTCCTGGAGTTTAGTAAGTCGGGGAGGGGGGGTGGAAAGAGAGAGAGAGAGAGAGAGAGAGAGAGAGAGAGAGAGAGAGGAATTAAAGATACATACAAAATAGGAAAAAGAGAGATGTTTTCAGTTGAGATAGAAAGTCGTTGTGGCGGATATGAGTAAAGGCAGAAAAGGATCTTTATGAATCAGTGGCAAAATTGTGCTGAAAGCAGAAAGCGAGGGGAAACTTATGCTGAAGGAGCACTGGGTAATAAGAGAGAGCAGAGATGAAGAAGATCCATTTGAAGCGTTCGTAAAAGGTTTCCAAAATTGTGGAGGCTGATTTTGAACTAGCTGCTGAATGACTGAGGTGTGAGTAGAGTTGTAGCAGTGGAATGATGTTGTACTAAATGCAGGAATATATAAGTAAGGTGACTCAAGTGCTTATCTGAGTCTCCTTGGAGATATGTTCTGTTCCCTTTCAGGTATCCAGTGCATCTGTTATATTTTATACATCTAGTAGATTTTCCGTGGTTCACTCCATCTACCCACTGACACTTTGCTCTGACTTTTCCCCTGCCATCAGCCTTTCATTGCCTACAGTTGGGTTTGTGTAACTTTACTAGGGCCAAAATGTAGGACATGATGTTGGAGGATGACCCATTAGGAGAAGCAAGGAAAATTATTCATGAAAGCCTATTTCCCATAGGATTTATGTATAACATATAGTCACAGGGCTTTACAACTTCACTTCTCCTGCATGTTTCACAGATCCCCTCTGATTCCTACATGTGGATGCTTCCTTGTAAGTATCTGGATAGATTGAATATGACTGACACGTCATAAAAATGAGATCTCTTCCCCCGTCCTGCAGGAGCAGTTACGTTGAGGCTACCGGACCATACAGAAATCAATAATTTCTAGGTCTTCCGCTCCTCAATTCATCCTTCTATTATAATCCAGACCATCTAGGTTGCCTGTCCAGATCCAAGGGAAGCTGATTGTGATGGAAAGCTGAGAACCATCTGATGGTAGCATGGCAGTTTTGGTGAAACAAATCGAGTGACGTTAGGCCAACAGTGTCCACATTATAAAAAACAGCCCCACAATTGGCCCCGAAGGGACAGTCTGAGGTGAGAAATTCCTGCAACAATTATTATTCTTTCACCACTAAAAGTGGGTTCCGTCACGCTAGGGTTCTGGCATATCCCACTCTTGCATATGTATGACCCACCACCATGGGTGCCTGATCCACAGAGGCCATGAATCTGCCATAGGACTTCTGGTTTGACATTTCAAGCTGAAGAGGCAGACTGTTTCAGTTCTAAAGCACTTTCATTCAAGCCTCATTGCAGAGTAGACCAAGACTGAAGCTCTCCTATTGGCAAGGCGGCATGGAAATACTTGCGCTGCGTCTGATCTGTTTGTTCCCAGGGCTGTCATCCTAGCTCCTTTCTCCAGTGATACATGAGCTATCAAACATTTTTTTAACCCAGAGATACGTTTAAGTTCCTGGCCTGCCAAACACATGGGCTGAAGAAAGGAGAGAGAACAAATCCCTGACCTTGAAGTATATGACAGAGTCCTACCCCACAGACATTTTCACCCCAATATTACAGATGATCCTCCATCCAAATTCCAGGCCCAATCCTGAATGTGATCTGAATGTTATGAACTATCCATGCAACTAGTGTAAACATGTCGCTCCGTTGTGGCCAATGGAGAAATGCCTTTACACCAGGTGAGAATATGGCCCCTTATTTCTTCCTTGAGCCAAACCAAACTTCCACGGTCTTGGGGGTTCAAATTTCAGTCAAAATCCAAAAAAATTGCTATATTCTGGAGGCAGTGTTTCGGTTCTGTGTAGAGATGCAGGCCAGATTGAAGTTTGAGCTGTGACATAGGATCTAGATCGGAGTTGTTTGGGTTTGAATGGACCTCTACCTAGTATTAGAAGAAGAAAAAGAAGAAAATAAGTTTGTGTTCCAAATAGTTCCTTTGACATTGTTCCGATGTTCAATTTTGTGAGTTGTGCACAGGTCTTCTTTCTGTCTCTGTCCCTTACCCTCCCCAGCACACAGAATCAATGTCATTTGCAGGAACATTTTGGTCGCCTTTAACATGTGAGTATCTCATAACAAGGTCTCAGGCTGCGGGAAGGAATGAGAAAGAGTGAGAGTTCGGCTGGGTAACTAACTCTCGTTAATGAGGCCCTTGCAAATTCTCCTTGCATACTTACAGACACCCACGCAGTAACTTAAATGGGCATTATTGGTCACCAGGGCCAGAGGTCACTCAACAGAATGGGTTTGTTAAAAATAGGAATGCGGGTGCAAGGCGTGGGGTCAGGAGAGATTAATTGAAAAATCTTCTTCAGGTCCGACATCATCTGTGGAATCTGCAGTGCCCAGACACTTCCAGCTGCTCTCAGGTTCTTTGCGAATGTAAATGTGATAGCTCGGGGGTTTCCAGTCTGGGTTTTCTTTTCCTTTGTCCTTTTTATCCACAACAGAAAGAGGAATGGTGGGGTGACAAGTGTTGAGTGAGTGTGTGTGTCCTATTGTATAGGTGGCCCTGCGCTCCCAGCAGGATCGCATGGTACCAACGCACAACACGGCCATTTATAGCGATGCAAAGTTGTGGCCGCTGATAGATAGACTGGGCTGGCTTTCCATAAGCCACAGTGAATACCGTTGTTGGGAATTAATCTAGGCACTGATGTGCAAGCAACCAACCACAACTCCCCTTGGAAAGTTCTCCTCCCCGGGAGCAATCAGCATTCTAGTCGCCCCGGTAGCATCTATCCAGACCCCATTATTTATTATTATTCTGCGTATTATAGTGACATCTATAGGAAAATGAGATCAGGTGCCTCTTGTGCTAGGCGCTGTACAAATAGGTGATAAGAGAGAGTCTCGGTCCCAACGTTCTTATGGTCAAAATAAACAAGAAAGACACGGAGTAAATTTGTCTGTTGGACAAATTTAACAAAGAGATGAAGTGACGTTCCTGAGTAGCACACCTGGTCTGTGGGAGAGCTGAGAACTGCACTTGGATCTCTGGAGTGCTGATCTAGTACTCTAACCACAATCCATCCTTTTTCAGTCTCTGTTGGGCTATGGAGTGTTTAACTGGTTGTGTTCGTTTGGGTCCAGGCTCATCTCTGCTACTGGGGTGAAAACATGGGTGAATGTGTGCAGGTCCCTGGTGTATCTCTCAAGAGTAGGAAATTATTTGCTCCGCTTTCTTCAGCTTGCACATATGGCAGAAGAGAGACTTCCAGAACAACAATGTATTTAATGCAAAGCTTTTATCAGTCCAGGGCACCGAGCTGAGGCTTGCCCGGTACATCTGTGTAGCCCCGTCTTTTAGCTGCCTGCTTCATCCCCAATCTCATGGGCTGCTGTGGCAGGTCATTTATTTATTTAAAAAAAAAAATATTAGGCTTTGAAGACCTAAAATTGTTGCTGCCTGCACATCTCTAAAAATAATATAAATCAGTGCCCAGGGACCACTTTGATTTTGGCTGCACGAAGAAGTTTAGCAACAGAAGAAAAAGGAGAGGCCACCACATAGCTCTCTGTATCTAGGCTGCTGTGTCTGCAGCCTCCGAGAAACTTTAGAAACATATTAAAAAGTTTCATTCTCATTCTACTTCTCTGGCTGTTTTCTAGATGTAAACATCTCTGCCTTATGACTGCTCCTACCCAGCAATTACTCTTTGGCTTCTTAGGGTCTCGTCACAAGGGTTACATCAAAGGCGCTGGAGTGTGGCAATGAGTGGTTACATCTCGATTCACTTGAAGCACAGTGGTACAAGAGAAGCAGGAATGGTCTGAGCAGTGGGGGAAGAGGGGTTGACTTCTGGTCTGAGCGCTGGGAATGGCTCTTCTTAGCTTGGGGTTTTAGCCTGCGTGCACCAGGAGCGGAAGGGTGATATGCCAGCTGGGAAGGGTGTGATGCGGGTATCAGAGCAATCGCACCAAGAGCGGTGTAAGTGTTCGGCGCAGAGGCTAAGAGTGGGGAGTGGGATGGAGGAAGTGGGTGTGGTAGAGACCTAGAAGTTAGGAAAGGCTCAGAAGCAGCTGGACTTGACCCTTCAGCCTTTTGAAAATTTGCCTCTGACCATTGACTCTGAAAGGTTGAAGATTTTGAGGAATTTTACAGATGGCTTTTCTGGAGTATAAATACACGTTTCCTCAGCCTGAAGTCATTGCATCCAGGGATGATGCTAACCCTCAGTGTCTAAGCATTCAGCATTTACTATCATGGCCAAGACTTGAATCCAGAGCCTTATGTCCTGGGCGGCATTCTTGTAAGAGTTCAGTTAAAAGAGCATGAAGGTAATGCTTAACTCTTATATATCATCCAGCTAGATGCTAATTCACTTTACAAAGGAGGTTAAGTTGCTTCATCTTCATTTTCGAGCTGGGGAAATAGAGGCACAGAGTGGTTAAGTGATTCTTACAGGATCATACAGCAGCAGAGCTAGAGACAAAATCAAGATCTTCCTGACTCCCAGTCATGTGTCCTAGCTACAGGAAAATGCTGTTCCACCTTGATCTAGGGAGCCAGCCCCTGGCTCAGCTGCCAGGAGAGGTTCCAAGAGTTGTGTAAAAAGGAAGTCACTCTTTGTGCATATCTTAGCACGCCTCCTTGAACACCCCCCTTTGTCCTTTTCCACTGAAACGGAGAGACTGTAAATCTGTTTAAGGAACATGCTAATGACCGACAGAACGGTTATGATGTCACTAAATGAGCTATATATAACCAAACTAGTGCATTCGTGGAGCAGACAAGACAAGGAGATGGGTGAGGAGAAGGGGAGGGGGGGAAGTGCTCTGAGTTAAGTACAGATGTTTATTAACTACCAACTCCGAGGTAGTACTTAAGGGAAAACAGCTCCAGGGTCCACTGGCTCTCTTTTAGCAATACCCTTCCCCCCTATTTTTTGCTGATGCATACGAAGTTTAATTTTAATATTGAAGGGTTTTTTTTTTTTTCCATCTAGGCACAAGGGGCCTACGCTGTCTGATCTGTTTCACTGACATAGCACAATGGAGATGCTGCTCTGAGATATTAAAGTCTGGTATTATCAGCTCAGAAGTGTAATATTATTTTCATCTCATCCTCAATAGATTGTCCCTGCAGTGACATGCTGCCAAAGTTAAATGAATGAACGGACCTGGAGAGGCTCTCATTGAACAGTGAGCTGGGGAAATGAAATAAATAAAGGGGAGAGAACACCAATGTCAAATGCTAACGGGCACATGAAACGTGGTAGGTTATCTTCTGTCCCCTCCTGCTACTTCTCCGGTGACTCAGAAGTTCTCTAGTAGTTTGGCGAGGCTGGAGTTAAATTGCCTTGAGACTGGCGGGACAGTCCTGTTAGCTGGATGGATTAGTGAGTCAAAAAATGGAGCATTCATAGGCCAATCACTGCTGGGAATTATCACTTTCAAGTTTCCTTATGTGGTTGCCGGTCAAATTCCCCTGGTAAATGATCCTGTAGTGCTATGACATAATGACACAGAGGATGAATTTGTGCAGGATATGTGGACTGGATCTTAGGAGATTTGGGTTCTGTTCCTGGCTCTGCCATAGGAATCCTGTGTGACTTTGGGTGGGACATTAAGGGTATGTCTACCCTGCAATTAGAGGTGTGATTGCAGCATGAAGAGACGTACCTAAGTTAACTTCGATCTAGTTGACTCAAACAGCTCTAACAGAGAAGCTGTGGTAGCATGGGTAATGCAAATGTGGGACCATGAGTATATACTTGAGTAGCTAGCCCATGATGCCATGGCTTCCCAGCTGTTGTAGTCAGTTTCCCCGCTCAGTTCCCATCTGCAAAATGGGACTAATTTATCTCCCTTGCAGGGTTTTTTGGGGAGACTAAATTTATAAATGTCAGACACCACCATGGTGGGACCGTATAAGTGTAAGAACAGACAGAAGGCCTTATTCAATCAAACAGAGGGCTGAGTTCAAAACTGAGGCAGGACCACTATGTTTAGCTATATAGCAAAATTACTGGTAAATTGCAAACAGTTCATTGCTGCTGTATATTTCTTTGACCTTTTTTAAACACCAACTCGACAGGCAACTGATTTTGCTGGGCCTATACATGGTCCCTTAAAGCAAGCTTTACTTATTTTATTGATTACTCATTGTGGTGAATGTAACCCAGGACACTCAGTTCAAAGAGTTTCCAGATTCTCAGCAGCAGCCACCCGCTAGCGAAGAGTGTCCCTGATTCAGACTGCTTATTTCAGCTGGGATCAAGGTTTTCCTTTCATTTGCATAGTCCAAGAGGTGTGCTTGCTGCCCTCAGCTGGAGGAATCATCTGCCTGAAGATTCCAGGCTCACTGCTGCAGCCAGAGCCTGGCACGTATAACTCATTAAAGATGCATCTAACAAAATCCAAACCCAGAGAGGTGCTGATTGGGGGAACATCCATTTCAAACAGGTCTTGAACCTCTTCAAAACA
This sequence comes from Pelusios castaneus, assembly GCA_007922175.1. NCBI lineage: Eukaryota > Metazoa > Chordata > Testudines > Pelomedusidae > Pelusios > Pelusios castaneus. The sequence continues at coordinate 3,321,889 of ML685885.1, read as the reverse complement.
GTCAGGAAAACCAGCAGAGATAGAACCCACTTAACTAATTAAGTTTCCAAGAGCAAATCTACAGGTTGCAAGCAACGATCTGTTGTTCCTGCCATCCAGCCTAAACACAAAGCAAACCAAGGAAAAACCCTTGAACTGTTTCTTCCTGCAACCTGCCTTCCATAGAAACAATCCAAGATCATATTATGCATTGGCACCTCAGCTGCAGAATGCATAAATATCTCACATTGTGTCCAGGATCCCAGGGTCTGTATGACAGCAGACCCATCGTCCTTACTGATCTGTGAGCGATGCCCCTGGAGGGACAGATGAGTAAATTCTCTTTGGGGGGGCATCTATTAAGTTCCCTCCTTAGCACAATGAGTTTGGAGAGGAATGGAGGCCAGCCTTCGAAAATGCACGAGTTTCTCCAAAAACTAGGAAAGATGACATATAAGCAGCTATGCGTGGATGTCAGTATATTTTTGGGTCAGCTCATATCCACCCTTTCCTTACCAGAGCAGGATTGTTCCCTGTAGTGTAACTTATAGCGCTCTTTACCCCACCTCTACTTTATACTGATCAGATGGCCTATTTATTATTTCTGTTCAGAAAAGTTGTTCTACCAGTAGAGAGCAGACTCCACTGGAGCTAGACTACAGCACTTGGGCTATGTCTACACTTGTAGATCTAGGTCGACTTTAGCTAAGTCGACTTTAGCTAAGTCGACTTTAAGTCAACTTTGTTAAGTCGACTTAGCATGTCCACACCTAAATTTTAAGTTGACTTAGGGGAGACCCTACAAAGTTGACCTAGAGCGTCCACACTGGATGCCTAGGTCGACTTGTAGGGGCTAGGCGGACCTTGAACAGGTCCACGGTGGCAGGAGGGGCACCCCTGGGTACAATGGGGCAAAGGGGGACAGGGACACTGGCAGGGCATAGGGGCATGGTGGGCAGGGTTCTGCCCTGCCGTTTGGGGGGGTATGCCAGGCTCTCCCTGTGCCACCCCCTGGCAGGGAGGGCAGTGGGGGAGTCCTGGAGAGCCCTAAGTCGACTTAGAGTCGACTTAGGGCTACTCCACGTCTACACTGGCTTAAGTCGACTTAATCCTAAGGTCAACTTTAAACGAGGTTTAATAAAGTCGACTTAATTTTCCTTAAGTCGACTTAAGCAGTTTGCTTAAGTTGACTTAAGGAAAGTGTAGTGTAGACGCAGAGTAAATTAAGTCGACTTAAGCAAGCTCAAGTCGACTTAATTTACAAGTGTAGAAGCACCCTTGGATATTTCTCTTCTGAGTGAAAGCCAAACTCCTTTCCACAGGAGAAACCCTGAACAAAAGAAATAAAAAACCCCAAATCTTCCACATGCACTTTACTCCCCCAAGACCAAGTCTCTTCAGTACTGAAAGATACAGTGTGCCTAGTTCTTCACTTAAAAGTCCTTAGCAGACGCCTCCCTAAGCAGAATACACAGTGTATTTATGGTGCTCAGTGGTGTTCCCCTTTCACATTGACCTAAAACCATTTTAGTGTATCTCTAGGGCTATGTCTACATTTGCAAGGTAGATCAATTTAAGGAGGCTTAGGTCGACCTAACTTAGTCCCCTTCCACACCAGGCTTTCATTAAGTCGACTTAAGAAATGATGCAGAATCAGTGTGGTGCAGAAATAATAAAAGGCTGTTTCAGGTGGAAGAAGCAGCAGATACAAAGTTTCTAATACCAAAACTGGACAGAGATGATAAAAGGATGCAAAGGAACCAATTGCCAGAAGGGCAAAGGGAGTAGAGCTGGGGCTGTCTTTTCATTATGTATGTACAGCACCTAGCACAGAGGAACTTTGGTCCTTGATTGAGCCCTCCAGGTGCTACCATAACCCCCCAAAAATAATAATGAGCAGTGGTCCATGATGTTGTTTGACTTCAGGCCTGGATCTAAATAGGAGGAGAGTAATGCCTATCTATATCAAGCCAACAGGTGGTCAAAGCATGAGTCATGTCCAGAAGAAATTAAAGAGACAAGGTGGATGAGATAATAGCTTTTATTGGATCAACTTCTATTGGTAAGAGAGAGAACTGTCAAACTTATATAGAGCTCTTCTTTAGGTCTGTGTATGCTCAAAAGCTTGTCTCTTTCGCCAACAGAAGTTAGTCCAAGAAAGGATATTGCTGTATGCATCTTGTCTCTCTATTACCCTAAGAACCAACACAGCTACATACAGAGTAAGAGAATGATGCTCATTTGGATGGCAAAGCAGTTTGAGCAACCCGATGATGGAATAGGAAACTCGAAGCATCCCTGTATAGCTGGCTTTAGGAACCAGCAGCTATAGATATTTGGCAAAAGTAGAGATTCAAAGGTTCAAAAAGATCTCATGGACAGCATGAGAAATCTCTTTTTGTTCCTGATGAATTCATACTTTTACCCCCTTCAAATTATCCTGACATCACTCAATCGCTTCTTCAAAAGAAGTGATGGATTAAAGAAGTTGACTCTTCCTGTGATGTGTTGTGTATACTGATAATCTGGATGGCATATTCCCATCATCTCCTATCCTTGCTTCTTCCTGCCCCATCTGCTCCAAAGAGGAGTAAAAGTGAAGTGTCTAAATCCCTTGCAAATCCTTATAGAATGTAAAAAAAGGTTAATTTTAGATAGGTTTTTTTTAATTATTCTTTGGTTTGGTTTGTATGTTTTTTGATTTTTTAACCAACCCAGAGAATTTAATAGAAAATTACACTTTTGCTATGAAGCTCCATAGGTGAGATAAAATAAATAAACTTTCTAGGCTGCTTTTCCTTCTCTATTAAAATTGTTAGGTTTTAAGAGTATTTCTGTAGAACCTTATTGGTTTCATCACCTATTATTAAATTCTGTAAGACTCTTTCATAAGGAAACCAGACAAATCCAGAAGTGTAAACCCTTCAGCTTCTGGAGAGGTTCTTGTCAGTGGAAACTATTTTTGTTTCATTGAATCTTGTCCTAAAATAAGAAAGTCTCTGTAATTCACTTTGGTTTCCATTGACTTCTGCAATATATCAGCCGGCCTTGGAAGAGATAAGAGAGAAGTGGGGAGATAATGGGGATGTAACAGAATCATTGACTCTCCCTGTGCACCACACAATATTTTGGCAGAAGCCAGCTTGTTTCAAAGAACTCTAGAAGAAGATTTTATCAGGGATCTATTGCCCATTGGAGCTGAGCGAATAATAATGCTTAGCATTGTATAGCCCTTGTTCAAAGCTCTCTGCAGAGAATTAACTGATCTGGAAAGTAAGAGTCTGTCCACACTGGCAAGTTAGGTTGACTTACGGAGACTTAAGTCGACCTACACAAAGCTGCGTCCACATTAGGCTTTTATTAAGTCGACTTAAGCGCTTCCTTAAATTGACTTAATAAGAGCTTAAGTCTACTTAATGACACCTCCTCTGAGGTTGACTTAAGCCTAAAGTCGACTTCTTAAGTCTACTTAAAGCTGTTACATCGACTTAAAAAGGTCGAATTAAGTTGACTTAAAGTACTGCCACTCTGTTAGGTTGACTTAACGGTCAATTTTAAGTCGACTTAAAGTCGACCTTTTTAAGTTGAATTATCGACTTAACTTTGCCGGTGTAGACATAGCCTAATTTAGTAACTACCATTATCCCCATTTTGCAGATGAGGAAGCTGAGGTAGGAAAGCAAACTGATTTATGCAGGGCCTCACAGCAACTCAATGGCAAAACTGGGATTAACACACATGGCCTACAATACCCAATGCAGCTCACAGCACTCCAGACCATGAATTCTCAACCTGGGATTTATGATTTCAACAGATGTCAACAGGGTCTGACTTCACCGCTGTCCCACCATTTCTAAATGGGAGAGAGATTCCAACTGGATGGAATACATAAAGGGTTGAGCGCCCAAAATGGAACGGAGACAGACACGCCTAGAGAGACGGAGGCATTCGGAGGAGGTGCAGAACACACAGAATAAAAAGAGAATTGAGATTTGCAGAAAGGAGCTTGATGAGGATGTAGGTGGGTGGCATTGATGGTGGTTAGAACAGATACAGCTGTTTTGTTGATCCTCTGGTAGGGTTGACCTGAACCTCTCTGCCCTTGTTGTCTTCATTATCATTCATGCCCGTAATCAGCCACCCCCCTTTCACTAAAGACATTTCCTGAGCATGCTAATCTTCCATGAAAGCAAGTGGGGTCACACTCCACCTTTTTCCTCATCTCGACAAAGCTTGTCCCCTCGAGAACCAAGAAGAAAGGCACTTTCTTGTTGTCATCTGTGCAATTATCATCTATGAACAAGATGGCAATTTGTTGTTGTTGTTGATTTCCTTTGTTATGCAAATGTGCCGGCTCATTCTCCAAGCGCTTTTTTCCCCCTCGCACAGCATAAAAAGGAATATTACACATTTAATTTCATGTTATCATTTGTTTCCCTCTGAGATTTCCTCCAGCCATTTTTCACTCTCCTTCAGGCCAGAGGGAGCTAAGCAACGGTATTTTGAATTCTGCCTCTGTCACTTCTATTTACTTTTTATCATAAAGGGGTATTGTCAATAGGTCTTATGTGGCTCCTATAAAACCCATTTAGGAGTTTAAACCGTCACTAAAACACAAAATTTATGCCTCCTTTTATGATTTACATGTCTAGTTTCCTAAACTCTACTTTTAATAGTCTGGCCATTTATATTCAAGGCAATCAGCTAACATTCTGCATGAGTCTTAAAGTTACTAGTGCAAAACTAAAGAGAATAAGAAGAGTATAATTGAGGGACATTGGCCCAATCCAGAAAGTTCAGAATAGGGACTTCTCCACAGTTTTGCGGTGCTATGGTTTCTGTCTTGATTATGGTCCAACTTTTGTATAATCCATAAATCTCTCTCTTCCCTCTCCTTGCCTCCCCACAAATATTTGAAAGTAAGTAGAGATAGAAAATATTCATTAGCTAACCCTCAAATGGTTCCTAGGTCAAAAGCATCCAGGAAGTTTAACCCTTCTTTTTCCCTGGGGGTCCACAGAACTAAGCAAAACTGGCCAATCTTACGATTTCCACTCCTTGCTGCTTCCAGCCAAGTATGTAATGCAGTAGAATCATTCTCTGTACTGGTGCAATAAACAAATAAAGAAAAGAAAAAGAAGAGAGGACTTAAGGAGAAAAATTTAATCGCTTTCACACTACAATAATGGTGCTCTAGAAAATCGTAAGACAGACATTTTTTCTGAGCTTCAGGACAGATTTTGAATAGGATGGGCAGCATTCATTTTTATCTGATCCATACCTCAGTGGGCACAGACTCATACATTTGCTGGGATGGAAAGGGATCCAAAGGACCTCAGATTAATTCAGTTACTGCTTTTAGTAGAGAGAGAGGGCCAGATTCTGCTCTCAGTCACACCAGCCTAAATCTGAAGTAATTCCATTCAGTCAGTAGAGGTATTCTGGATTTAAATTGGTACAACAGAAAGCAGAATTTAGCCCACTGTATAAAAAGCATGCCTTCAAAAGGTTAAAAAATCCTCAGTGTTCCTCCTGCGGCTGGACTCCTATGGACTGACATCAACTGCACACACAGAGGCAACCTGGCAGGTCATGCAGGAGAAATGGGACCCCAGAGTTGGGTATTGATTTCAGAGCACTGTCTTGTGAGGGTCTGTCTTTACTGCAAATGATTTTATGCACAGCAAGTTTTAAAGGGATTCTGAAAATCATGTATTGGCCTGGTTCAGGACGAATGGATGAGAGAGGGTATGCTGGAGAATGGCCAGTTAAACATTTTGGTGTTTCCAAAGTGGGCCATCTGAGCCCACGGAGCCAGTTGTATGTGTCTATCTGCAATGGTGCTCTTTAATGTGGAGCAGTGGACAGTGTTTTACTCTGTCATGGCCCCCATCACAGAAGTATAGATCAAAGCGTGGGGTAAATTAAAGGACTTGCCCACCATCAAAAAGGAGCGGTCTACATGAGCCTCTCAGAGCATCGATGCGAATATTGGGTATCTTTGAGATCCTCATGCCTATTGGCTGTGAGTATTTCATAGAAACCCCATGCAGTTTCTGCACCTTACATCTCTGTGAACATTAGGAAAGCCCAAGTCTTTCTCCTTCCTTTCTCTTTTTTTAATCCTTTCTCTCTCCTAGTATTAAGCAACCGTTGCTAAGCTTTAAATAAGAAAAACTGACGGCAGGCGCCACGCATGCTGTCGTGAGATGCTATAAATCATGGGGAGGAGCCACCCAGGGTCACGCAGGGATGTTCTGAATTGCAAAATGTTCCCGAAGCACCACTGACCATTACTCATCCATCACGTGATGGCTGCAGCGCGAGCGTGCAGAGCTGGCTGAATGTCACCTGGCTGCCGAGGCTCCTGGACTTAAATTCATGTAAAAAAAAATCCATCTGTCTGTCTGCCTGTCCCCCCCTTTGTGGAAGTATTAGTAACCCAGAAGTCAATGGGCTTGAGTGGACTCAGAGCTTGCCCCAGGGAAAGCCCCTGGGCTGGAAAGTCCATCACATGGGCAGCTGCTCAAGTCACAACCTTCTTCTCACTGGATGAAACGGAGGAGGCCAATGATGTCCACAAACTGGGAGGCAGTGGGGTGGTAATAGTACATTCTGAGAACACGGCAGCTACCTGCTGCCCCACCCCTTACTGGGCTGCTAGTGGTGTTAGGTGGGGAGTGCATTCCTCTCTGCACCAGCCTCTGTGAATCCCTGATAGTGCTGTATAATACGAGAGCTAAGTGGGTCTGTTCTTAGCTCATGGTGCTGCCAACACCTTTGAGGCCATTCAGGTAGTCTTAGCCCTTCACTGTTGGGGTTCTCTCCGGATTGAGACAGGGTCTGGCTCCGTCTGAGATGAGGTATTTTATTTAAGGAACTTCTTCTCTCTAAGTTCCAAAGGGGTAGTCATGTTAGTCTAGTTCAAGGAGTCCAGTGGCACTTTTAAAGACTAACAAATTTATTTATTGCATCAGTTTTCGTGGGAGAATATCCCACTTCATCAGACACTTGAGGATGGGGAATTATGTAAGGCCTTTTTTATTATATCAGAGCATCTTTGATCATTTGACCTCCTTAAAGTCACTGGTTCTTCCTTTGAGAATGATTTTTTTTTCCACCCAAGTTTTCTTGGAGTGGTGGGTCTTTTGTTTTAATTATGTTAATGCTGTGTAGCATATCCGTTGCTTAGAGATGACCCATCTAGAAACTAATCTAGACAGTACACGGAGAAAGTCTGCCGAGAAAATTATTTATTGTGCAAATAGATATGGGATTCTAAGCCCTGACCAAGGGAGCTGGCAACCTGACAATTCTGGCATCAGCCTTTCAGTGTTGTAAAAGAGGAACTGCGACTTTCTGAAATTGTTCTTCTTTTGACTGGTTAAATAACCAGTGGAAGATGATCTTCAAAACAGAAGAAAAGTGATCTATAAACAACACACATAATTTAAAGAGGGAAGTGCATGGGGTGTAAAATCTGCCTAATCTCTTCTTTGCCTCTTGCCTGGAAAGATAGAGAGGAAGAGCGACACACTAGTGGTTGCATTTTAAATAATGCAGAGGTTCAGCATGAACAAAGTATCTCTGAGCTTCTTAATTGCCTTGATTGGCACAGCTGGCCTGGAGATCTCACCAGGGTTTCTAGCCAGGCTGAACACGATCTGTTTTCTTAGTATGTGACACTTCTAATTCAGGATGGAACAAGGGAGTGCAAAGACAGCTGTGAAAACAAAACATAACATGGTGCTACAGGTGGACCTGGGAAGTTAGTGAGAACCAAACTCTTCCTGATAGGAGCACAGATATTTTGGGCTCACTGTGAGTTTGGAGGGAAGGTTCTGGCTGGTAGTTCTTCAGTCTGAACTGTTTCTCACCATCCTTAGGGGTTTCTGTTTGCTGCCAATGCCTGTTGATCTTTCTCCCTTGTCATATGGGGTCATTTCCTCAGATGCATTGGTATTATCTGCTATCATCAGCTGAGGAAGCAATAGGAGGAGGATAAAAGGAGTTTTAGGCCACTTTCATGCATGCCAAGGATCCATTCAAGACACCGTTCAACCTAACGCAGCCCTACCAATAGTTGGGTATTACTAGAGCCCTGCTGCACTCCAGGCATAATCCCTTTTCCCCCGATCCTGTCCCTGATGAACTCCCTTTCCAACAAGCCAAAGAAGGATGTAAACCATTGCTCTGGTTTACATCACCCAGGGATTCCTTTACCTCAGGGAAATAATCAAGTGGCTGATTACTGTGGCTTTCCAACTGCTTTGTGGCCACAGATTAATGTATTGCATTCAGAGAGGGACCAAGTGACCCTTTAAAGGACCTTGATCTACCATGGCTTTGGATGTAACTCCCACAGGAGTTCTGCTCAGGAATCAGGGTGGGCACGCTCAGCAGGGTCCAAGAGCCTTTTGAAGGCAGGGACTTTGACACTGGGATAAAGTGTGTGTTTATACAAGAGATTGTCCTCACATGAAACCCACGCACTTCCTGAATTCTGTCAAAGTTCCTCCCAAGATCCTAATTTTGCAACTGAAGTCCATCACCATGAGCAAATATCTTTGGCCATGAAATGTCCCAGTCTTGGGGAGACCATTCATTGTAAGCATGTGAAAGGCAGACCAGTTTATATTTCAATCTGTTGTTCCAGAAGCTGGCCTCAGTTACTCCAGGTTTATGTAGACTAAACCTCTGTGAAACCAATGGTGTCATGCCACATTTACACCACTGTAACTGTGAAAACCAACTGGCCCAGAGCATTCCGTTTCCCTTGAGCTGAAAGTCCCACTTCAACCAAAACAGCAATAACTTCTCCAGGGGACGCTCTGACTAACTCAGCAATCCAAGTGAGGTCTTGCAACTCTTCAAAGGGAATTCTGAGAGGAAACGCAGCTTGTGTAACCATTTACTCTTATGCAAAGCAGGGTTTTTAAAATGCTTCTTAGTTGACACTTATTTTGCAGTGGGGTAAATGAGGAGTGGAAACACAGTGGGGAATCATAGCCCCTTTTCATTCAGGGGCAAATCCTGAGGTCTTTATTCAGTCAGTACATGGCAGAATTCCTATTTACCATATTGAATGACTCATTGACTTCTTGGGCAGTTGCCTGAATAAGGACCGAGTTATGAAGCTCAGGAACAGGCCCTAGAGTAACTCTCCCCCCACCCCACCCCAAATTACAAACAAACCACCTCAACCCTAAAACAATCTCCTTTATGAGGTAAAAAGTCCTGAGGCAGCCAAAAGCGCCCCCCTTCCATCCTGATAATGCCTTAATGTTTCAGACAGCTGACAAACCAAAAAGGACGGGGCTGTCAAAAGCAAAGAATGGGCCTCCTCCTTTTGGCTGGAGTCCCTCTGCTCTATTCAATTAGGATTGATCAAGTTGTGTCAAAGGTCCCTTCTGTGTTTCAGTGGTCACCAGGAGCTTTCACAATGACTAATGACAGGCAATCCTTAAAAAGAAAGGGGGAAAGATACGAAGGGTTATATAGGTTTTTGGTTTTTCTCTTTTTCGCCTTTTCTTCCCACAAGATGCATTAGGTTTATAACTCACGAGATGGAATTCATTCATCAGTACCATTCAATTACACTTCAACCCACTTTTCCTCCCAGCTACCACCCCTCAATCTGGGAGCAAAACAGTTGCAAGTAGCAAAATCTTACCTTTTTTGCCTTTTTTCCCCCTCTCTAGACAGTCTGGAGGTTGTAGTGCCTCAATTCAGTCTAGGTGAGGAAGGGGAAATGAACAGGAAGGGCCTTGAGCTATATAGGAGACTCTTGGGGTCTTGCAATGATTTGACTTTGATGCATTGGTTTGACATTCCCTTCTGGTGTCAGAAAAGATAGGGCTAACACTCCTCTGGCAAGTCCTGGCCTCATTTAAACAAGTCTTGAAGATAAATTTCTTGCCCAGCCTAGTTGACTAATGGTAACATCATGCTGAGGATCTCTTTCACTTCAAAGGAGTGAGAAAGAAACTTTCCCTGTTGGCAGAAAATCTCATAGCTGCTGCTGCTGTCCGCGGTTTCTTAGACCTTCCTCTGACGTGGCTGGTACTGGTCAGAGGATCACTGGCCTGATCTCTTATGGACATTTCTATGTTTCTATGGCTATGTCTACACTTGTTAATTTAAGTCAACTTAGCATGTCCACACTCAAATTTTAAGTCGACTTAGAGGGGACCCTACAAAATTGACCTAGAGCATCCACACTGGATGCCTAGGTCGACTTGTAGGGGCTAGGTGGACCTGGGACAGGTCCACGGTGGCAGGGGGGGCACCCCTTGCCAAGTGCCAGGGGGCTTAGCCTTTGCCCCATTGTACCTGGGTACAATGGGGCAAAGGGGGACAGGGACCCTGGCAGGGCATAGGGACAGGGTGGGCAGGGCTCTGCCCTGTGGGGGGGCACATCAGGCTGTGGCTGTGCCAGCCACCTGGCAGGGAGGACAGTGGGGAAGCACTGGTGCCCCCTAGGTCAACTTAAAGTCGACTTAGGGCTACTCCACGTCTACACGGGCTAAGTCGACTTTCTAAAGTCGACTTAGCCAGCAAAGTCGACTTAAAATGAGGTTTAAGAAAGTTGACTTAATTTTTCCTTACGTCGACTTAAGCAGCTGCTTAAGTCGACTTAAGCAAGCTTAAGTCGACTTAATTTACAAGTGTAGATGCACCCAATGTGTCTGCTCAATTGAGTTCAGGTCAGTTCTGTGATAGGGCAAAATTCAAAGGGTTCCTAAAGTCAGTTTGGATCAACACCCAAAAGCACGGCTCTGGAGTACATCCAAAGTATGGCTGGAGTTTCTTGTATCCAGAAATATGGGCCAGGAATTTCTTGAGAACAGCCTGTCCAGTGAGAACTCTGTCACATGTTGTTGTCTGGGAAATGGAAGTAGAACTTTTGAGAGTCAAGATCTGAGGCAGAATATGAGGTTTGAAATGTTGTTTGGTGGGAAAAGGGGAATTACGATGATAAAAGATAATGCTTATCTATTATATAGTGCTTTCCATTAGTAGAGCTCAAATAGATCTAGAAATAAAGTCAGTATTGTAATCTCCATTATATGGGTAGGGAAATTGAGTCATGAAGCAGTTAAGTGATTTGCCTAATATTACAGAGCAGGCCAGGGCCTGTCCTGGGTTAGAACCCAGATTTCTCAACTGCAGAAGACTGGCTCCTGAGGGGATTGTTAAATCGTATCAATCCCAACGATTCATTTAATCCAACATCCAATGCCAGATGCTTCCAAGAAAGATGTAAGAATCCCACAGCAGGCAGATTTGGGGGTTCTTTATTTGGTTAGTCTGTCCACACTTCCAAACAAAGTTGCAGAGCTCTGGCGTCTGTCTAGTTTCCAACACATTTATTAGAATTAAAATTTCCCTTCAAAATCAGCTATTTCATCTAAGAGGGGAAGGTTTAAAGCAACTTGAAAACAGTCTATATAAACCCCTAATCTTGAAAAGAGGATAAAGCTCTGGAGGTTAGTTTGTTTATTGGGGAGGGTTTTTTTGAGGGGGAGAGGCGGAAAAGGGGAAGATTTTTTTTTTTTTTTTTGCTAGACCTCAGAATACCGCCAGGTTCTCCCAACCCTAATTCTTATTCTGACTGGGTCTCGCCTGCCTGTATCTTTTGAATACTTGGCAATTTCAGTCTGACCAGGATGCCTGCTTTAAGAATGAAGTGTCAGCTCTGGCACTCAAGAGAGCGTCAATCACTGTGTGCTAGAGATGAACCTGAACGAAAACCACCGATCTGAGCACCCCGGAACTTTGAAGTGTTCAAAACCTGGAACCAATATTTGTGTCTTGTGCTCTCTCCCTGCATTAGATGAGAAAATATGCTAGCAAGGCCCTCCATGAAGTTTATTTTTAAGCTGTATGGTGATCGGAACTGGCGCTTATGTGAAACTCAGCTGTTTCATTTCACAGGGGGTGACATCACCTGGCTTAGGCTGTCAGTTTTAGGCTCATACTCACCTACCAAATTCAAAAGCAACACATTAGTTGAAACCGGTAAGTTGCACCTAATTTCACATAGCTCTATTGGTAAGCAGGGATCAGATTTCCAAAGACACCACAACCAATGGAAATTGGGCACCTAACTCTCATCGGTGTCTTTGCAAATCTCCCCTTGGATGCAAAAGTCCCTTAGTGATGGTAATTCATGACTGTAATTCATGCTATAACTAAGAGGCAAAGAAAGCTCGGTGGGGGGGGGGTCACTATAGTGAAGACTGTAAGGTTGTACATCTGGTTACGAAATTCCAACACACGACATTTATTCAGAGCCTTAAGAGCGAAGGATTTCAAAGCACTTTAAAACCCCTTGTGCATTAATCCCCCCACACCTTGATGGTATGATTTATTACGCACATTTTAGACATCAATAAACTGAGGCACAGAGCAGCTAACTGAGTTAGTCAAGGCCACACAGCGATCAGGATTAGATCCCAGAGATTTTGATTCCCAGTCAGTAGTGACAGGTGCTACATAATTACCTAGATAGATAGTTCCCTGTTCTTAAAAGCCCCAACGAAGATGAGGACCCCCTGTTGCTAAGTGTTATATATAAACATAGGAAGGGACAGACCCTGCCTTACTGATTTTGTAATCTGCATAGGATAAAGGAGGAGAGAATTTATCAGATACTAAAGGGATCCTTAATCTACCAAAGACACACATAGCTAGAACCAATGGCTGGAAGCTGAAGCCAGAGCAAACTCAATTTAGAAATAAGACACAGTTTTTAAACAGTGAATATGATTAACCATTGGAACAAACTACCAAGAAGGTGTTATGGATTCCCCAGATCAGGAGGCTTTCTGATCAAGCCTAGATGTCTTTCAGGAAAGGAAACACAAGTTGTTGCACACGGTATAGGGGTAACAGGGTGACGTTCTGTTGCTTGTGAGGTACCGGGAGCTCAGATTTGAGGATTTAATGATCTCTTCTGATCTTAAAATAGACGACTCCATGAATGAATGAAGTGACTTGCTGCCAGTCAAATCCCACTCCTCAATATCTCAGTTTGGTGTCCTAGACACTAGACCAACCCACACACTGTCCCCCCTCATTTGTAATTTAAGATGATCTACTTTGTACCAGGAACAAGTTTCAGACCATATTTCTGTGAATCTTTTATATGGGAACCTAGAGAGATTAATATCCAATCGTGATGTGTACTGTCAAGCAATTCTGGCGCTTAGCTTTCCAGAAAAAACTCTATTACTTTTATGGCAGCTCACGCTTTGACTAGGCAAAACCTTTCTGTTTCTAAGTGCCTGGGATTTGCACTTTGAAAACCGTCAAATGTCACTAAAATATACATCAGAAAGCCGTGCAGATCTGTTAAGATGGCTAATCTTTGCTGGAGAAAATCAACTTTTCAGCACACACAGAGAAACTAATTCCTATCACCTCTCCTTTCAGACATCAGACCGTACAGTGGAAATGCTCCAAGTCTTTGCTATTTAGTGGCAAATTGGTTTGAAGTAACGGACACACTAGTTCTGAAATCATTAAGCGAGGCTCCATCAATGCATCTTGCACAGAGGAGCTGTAAATAAATGGATGGAACTGTCGCTCTTGATGAGGGACGCAGGGCCAGCAGTGAGCCCCCTGCTCCCTTCTTTCCTACCCTCTCCTTTGGAAAACTAATGTTCATTGCTTTTAATACACTCGTTGGAGGTGTAAGTTTTAGTGGCTCAAAAGCCAGCAGAGGCCAGGAGAAAGTAGAACAGCACAATACCCATATCTAGCATTAATATGCATTGGCTTGGCAAGCGGGGGCGAGTTCAAACGTGGTGAGATTTTTAGCAGCCCCTGGCATGATTGGGAGGGAGACTTGGCCTGAAGGAAAACTGAGGAGTGTCGTTTAGGGACGTGACAGCCATTGTGGCTCGGAGAATTTCAGCATCAGAGATAACGATCCCTAGGAGCCAGTAGGCTTCAAATGACTGTATCGGCCCTCATCGTGGCATCCCATTAATGGAAGCAGTTGGGAACTGCTCTCTCTCTCTCTCTCTGAATTGTGGGAGTGCTGGACACCTACTACACACGCTGACTGAGAGATTACAGACAATCTTCCCGATGCATTTTCCCCTATGTTTAGACTCCCCACTGCTAGCGTGGGTCACAGCCAGAGCAGGGAAGGTGGTGTGACCTAGCTAGCATCTAGCTAGGAGGAGAGATGACCTTAAAGGATACAAAAGCCACTGGATCACAAGTGTAATTTGAAGCAGGCAGTTCCTGCTTGTTAGTGATGTCTAATGTTGTACTTGGTGCTGTACAATGCACACAGTAAGGGAACTCCCAGCCTGAGGAGATTACAGTCGCACCAGACAAATGCTAGCACTCAATGGGAAACCCAGAGAAAAGTGCTGGCCTAAATGGCTCTCCGTTACCTAATGGGAAACAAATTGGCGGGTCTTGGTCTATTTCTGCTGGCCAGGTAGGCAAAAGCCCCAGTGCTCAAGTTGGAGTCTAGGGAGGCAATCTCAGATGCAGGGTCCCAAGGTCTCAGGGTCCTTTTGTTTGTGAAAGGTTGGGTGGCCAGTAGAACTCTGCCCATGACATTGCACTCTCTACACTGGCCATCCAACCCTTTTGCAAACAAAAGCACTCAAGTGTTTTAAAATTCCTTGTACAAGAAGTCTTATCAATGTGAAGTCCTTGGGTTTTTTTCCATTTAGTGCATTCCCTTAAAGTCGTCTCGTCTGGAAAACTTTTGTTTTATATATATAGTTTTTCCTTGTGTTTTCACCATTGAGCTCCTGTTAACGGCACCCACCCAACTGCTGGGAAGAGTGTGGTGTTACACGGAATCCCATGCCTCTGATGGAGTTCCTTTTCCCACTTCTAGATGATGATAAATCCCCTCAGGGCCTATCCTTAGTTCTCCAGGGGCATTTTGTCATTTCAATGAAACACTGTGCAAGAAGTAGCACATATTTTTCAAAACCTTTCTCAGGAGAGGATTCCTTGTTCACCTTTCAGAATGCAGTAAAAGTCTCCCACCATTATCCAGCATTCCATTTCTTTGCCACTCATCTGCAGACACATTCACCCCCTAGTCACAAGACTTATTCAAGGACTAAGAGACTAAATATATGTGGGAGTTTCCTCTTACCATAGGGCCAATGCACTGTTTTGCTGCACACTGCCTTAGTAGGAGGATAACCAGGGACGGAACCAGCACTGGATCCCGAGAGAATGAGGTGCCAGATCAGCAATTATTTTTGAGAAGCCATTTGGCTTCTGTTGTATGCAAGGTCAGGCTAGATGACCATAATGGCCTCTTCTGGCCTTTGAATCCAAGCATCATCAGCTGATGCAAATCAGTATAGCTAGCTATAAATCAATGATGTAGTGATGATTTACACCAGCTGAGGATGTGACCAAGGACACTTAGGAAACATGGCTTTTGGGACATGGATCTTTTGTTTGTTTGTTCTGTTTATATAGTGCCTAGCAGAGTGGGATCCTGGTTCATGACAGAGTTTCTAGGCTCTGCCACAATAAAACAACCATTATGAACTAGTAATAATAACAATACAATCTCATTCCTGGCAGGATTATCAGAACAAAGCTGGTTAGCTATTTCTGATTCACAAAGGAACCTTCTGTTGCTTATTCAAACTGAACTAAACCTTTGTACATTTAGAGCTATCCCTTTCAGTCCTAGGTGTGTGCCACAATTTTTATTTTTCTTTACAGTTTGCATTGCATACCATAGAATCCCACTAAAATGAATCTACGTCTGTGATTCATTATGATACTTCGAACTGTTCCTGGTTTGTTACATTGACTCTAAAGCAGACTAGAATTTTGCACCCTTTCCTGGTTTAGTCCCCTGCAAGTTTCTTACAGAAAATGCATCAGAAAGAGCTACACAGGATTTCAGGTCTGCTGTAGAAATCTACTTTCTATATGACTCTTCCTTATAGCCTGGTTTGGGATAGTTCAGTGTATTTATTCCAGTAAGTTCTTTTTTTAACATCCTCTTTATGCATTCTTTATTACAGCATGATACCGTTAGAGTTACAAATTCCTCCATTCCCTTCTCAGTCAATTCTGCTCATGTCAAGGGGATGAACTACTTTCTTCTTCAAGAAGATCGTATTATGATGGATGAAATATAGGGAATAATTAAATTAGCAGCATAATGGCAGTGTAAACCTCAATTAGAAAAATATTTCCATTGTAATAAAGTCAGCCATAAATTTTAGAAATCATACGTTTTAGTGGCCTTATAATTCTCAGCTCGTGGATTGCCTATCGCTCAATGTTCATACTTGTGTGTGTGTTTTTTTGTGTGAAAGAACATGTCTCCATTGTTAGGAGAACTAAAGGAAAAACACTGCTAACCCAACTCACAGATTGGGTATTGTGGTCAACTAAAGGGAAAAGGTACGGACTGTAGTCTCCTCTCATTTGCACTGGTCTGACACTATTAAAGTCAATATGGTTGTTTTTATGTAATGGGGCAGAGCATTATCCTATAGACTTATCTTTTCTACAGTCCATCTACATAATCTAACTTCATTAGATCAAGCCAGGGCTCTGCACATCACTAAAACAGAGAATAAAGCAGAGATGACCAAATTGTTTGGGTTGGTCCTGCTATGAACAGAGAGTTAGACTAGATAACCTCCTGATGTCCCTTCCAACCTTAATCTTCTATGATTCTAGGAAATTTTAAAAAGTTTCAGCCTGGATAGGTGTTCACCTTCTTCAGATCCCTGATCTGAAAAGGATCCAACCACTTTGCTCTGAAAACCAAATTGAAATTTTCATGTCACAGACCTCTTCATGATGTTTCCAGTATTTCCTGTCTTTAGCTTCGTTGAAATTAAGTACATGAGAGAGCTTTTCTGGTGGTTGGCTTGGGTTCCTAGTGCCAGCTTCAGCTAAAATCAAGCAGTCAAAAATGTATGGGGAAAAAAATTGAAAAGACAAATTGACCTCTGGAAAATGAGTAGGTGAAGGCTTGAGTCTGCTCCTCCTAAATCTAAGGAATTGAATGCACCCCAAGAAGAATACCTCTTAACTTTTGATGGATGTGATGAGCTTTGTAGAGGACATAAGGAACATTCAGGGAGGTCTTAAGAAAGTGCCCCAACTTCCGGGGAACATTTGCACTGTTCAGCCATGGATGATTTAAGGAATCCCTGATGTTCACTGAGAATTCAGTAGGCCAGAATTAGGCTGGCTTCTGTGGCCACAAAGGGTATGTCTACACCGCAGTGTAATCCCAGAGTTTGAACTCGGGCACAAGCTTTATCCCCTTGCCATCTACACAAAAATCATACTAACCCAGGGTTTCTACTCAGGGTCCCAGTGCCTCCTGGGGGTGGAGAGTCCAAGCTTGAATCAAGCTGGGACCAAGAACCTTAAGCCTCATTGATTTGCAGTGTAGACACAGCCGTACTACAGTTAAGCTCTGGGGGTCTGCTAGAAGTATCACAAAGTCCCATGAGCCAACTTTCTTTGTCCTCTTGATAATCATGTTTGGTGGACAGTCAAGTTTTCCCACATTGCACCACAAACAAAGGGCTAGATTGGCTTTGTTTTGGCAGGGTGTGAGGAAGTCTGAGTTGATTGCACTGGGCCTGCATAATCAAGGGTAGAAGCTGGTGCCTCTGGTTGGGACCCTGGTTTCAACATTTCCTAACATAGGGTTACAAATAAGTGTAGACACTCAAGCTCTAGGGTAACAAACCGGGGTCTGCTAACTCGAGTTCTGCCAACTGTAGACTTACATTGCAGTGTGGACGTAACCAAAGTGAGCTTTTTCAAGGACATTAACCTCCTTTTGTGGACACCACAATTCTCCTCTGATCTATGGAGACAAAAGATCAGACCCGAATTCTTGTGCAGCAGTGAAGGGTACTAACCCTACAGTAATTAAGTGTGATGGCGCACTCCTAAAAAACATCCCATGAGCAGCACCATCCTTCTTGGCTATGAACAATCGAGCCATTTAAATCTCAGTTCTGGGTGGCGGGATTGCTTTCAAATCCCAGTTGGATACTTTTCCTGGGGGAAGAGCTGTGCAATAATGATGCTTTGCATCTGTCGGCCATCTGGGATTGCAAAGTGCCTTGTAAATAGGCTAGGCCTGCTGACCCTGCTGTGAAGTTGGTATTCTCATCCATATCTTGCAGAAGAGAACTGAAGCAAAGAGGGGAACATGACTCATACTGTGTCTCACAGACAGTAGGCCAGCTGCAGATTCAGGGGTCCTGACCCGCCAGTCTGTGCTTTAGCCAGTAGACACCACTTTTACCAATATATCATGAGATACTGATCTACAGCAGGAAGAGGCAGGTAAATTGGAGCCAAAAAGGACAACTGCGATGATCTAGTCTGCCCTTCTGCGTAACACAGGCCATGGAAATTCCCCCCAAAGGACTCCCCATCCCTGTTTGCTGTTCCTGCAGCCTTTGTGATCCTACACCGTATGGCCTGCCATTTCTGGAGATTAGTGTCGCTCATTCCTCTTATTAGTGTTTATTATCATAACTGTTCATTGTATTGCCCATTATGTTAATGAATTAGAACAACAGACCTAAATGTTTGTTGTTATAGAAAGCTCATTAGTCTCTTGGAGTGACTCAGTGCGACATGAAGGTTGAGGATCTCAGTTGCAGGGATATTACCAATTAAAGCCTATATGAACGTGCAATTAGGTAGGACGGCGTGCTTGATTTACACGGTTTATGGAGAAGCAAGCGAAACAGCATCGCCATAGCAAACAGCAACCTGATATCCTCTGTCACCACTCCCCCCACCCTGCACATCCAGCACTACTATTCTCAGGACCCACCACTGTGCTCCGACCACTGAGATTAGAGCAGGGGTACTGTGTGTGCAAGGTGTGGGAGTGTGCGCTTATGTTCGGCCCTGTAGGCACTCCACTATGGAGAAGCTGTGCCCTCTCTCTGGGTGCATCTACACTTGCAAATTAAGTCGACTTAAGCTTAAGTTGACTTAATTTACTCTGCATCTACACTACACTTTCCTTAAGTTGACTTAAGGAAAATTAAGTTGACTTTATTAAACCTCCTTTAAAGCGACTTTAGGCTTAAGTCGATTTTCTAAAGTCGACTTAAGCCAGTATAGACGTGGAGTAGCCCTAAGTCGACTTAGGGCTCTCCAGGACTCCCCCACTGCCCTCCCTGCCAGAGGGGTGGCACAAGGGGAGCCTGGCATGCCCCCCCACAGGGCAGGGCAGAGCCCTGCCCACCCTGCCCCATGACCTGCCAGGGTACCTGTCCGCCTTTGCCCCATTGTACCCTGGTACAATGGGGCAAAGGCTGAACCCCCTGGCACTTGGCAAGGGGTGCCCCCCTGCTGCCGTGGACCTGTCCAAGGTCCCCCTAGCCCTTACAGGTTGACCTAGGCATCCAGTGTGGACTCTCTAGGTCGACTTTGTTAGTTCCCCCCTAAGTCGATTTAAAATTTAAGTGTGGACATGCTAAGTCGACTTAACTAAGTGGATCTAAATTAACAAGTCTAGACATAGCCTAAGTGTCCATCTCTTTTCCTTTTACTCTGTGGGGTCACTCTTCTCAGCGTGGCCGGCATGGCAGGTCCACCCCACCATGACAGTCGGGTTATGAGTAGGATCCCCATCCAGCAATGGCTCCATTCACGGCCGAATCTGTCCCAGCCTCCTTGTTTGTTAGTGTGCAGGAATCTCATCTCCTCTTCCACGATAAAAGGGACTGCTCAGGAGAAGAAGGGATGAGGCATTCTGCAACAGTGAGCCCACATCATCGCGTCACCCTCCTCCCATCCTCATTTTGGTCCTTATTTCCACCTAGCACCGTGAGCACCTGATTAGGTTGGGGCCCTTAGCCTGTATCAGAATATAAACAGTGACTCTATTGATTTCTCTGACCAGCATCAGCCACTGGGTCCTAGAATGTAGTGCAGTATTTTAGAATATTGGCCCAAAATGCTACCACATGTTATACTACAACATTGTGACTGCAGCTGAAGGATATGGTGGAGGTTACATGGCATTGTTAGATTTGGGGTAGGAGATTGAAATTCCTTCCCCTATCTCTATATTAACGGGGTGATCTATTTGACACTCTGGTTCTAGACTTTCTTCTCAGATTACTATTGTGCATCTGCCCCACTAGTATTTCTTTTTCCAGTGCAAAAGTTTTGACACCTGCTGAAATAACAAAAGCTCGGAAAGCTAGATGGAAAAGGGAATAGAGGCTCCTGGAAAAACAAAACTGGCTTGGAAATGAGGTAAAGGCTTAATGGATCTGTCTGAATTAAAGCTACATTGTGGGGGCCTTGAACGAAAGAGAGACGTGGGGGTGAGTCTTTTGTTTTGGGGAAAAAAAAGGTGTTCTTAAGGAAATCTATCTGGGAAGGGGGAAAAAACCTGCAGTCAGAGTAAAAGGGAAAGGGTTGTAGAGAGGGAAAGATACCTACACAAGCATATGCATGTTTGAAAGACTCTTTCAACATGATTCATGGTGGCATCCCTTAGTCTGGGACAGAGAGAGGAAGACAGCTTGGGGTTAGGCAAGAGGGCAAAGTTCACCTGGATAGACTGCCAATAACGTCTATGCTGAACTGATGATTTGACAAGATTCAGACCATACTATTTCTTTCTTTGCCTTAGTGTCAAAGAGGTGGAATCATCAGTCCTGGAGACTAATATATCACAAATATAACATGTGTTCCCAGTCTGCCCTATGCAGTATCTCAGTCCTGTCTTGGTGGGACTCCCTAGCACTGAAAGTCTATGTATCTGCTTCTCCACGCTCTTTCAGCCCTTTTCTGCTGTGACTTCCAAAAAGGTTGCCAGTTATTTATATCTACTGTAGAGTGTTGGGGCATCTGGACAGCTCTCAACTAGGAACTGCACTGATACCCACCAACTCATTCTGGGTAGATCCCCGAACATCCCCCAGATCTCTTTCAATATTTACCATTCTCAGCTGGATTTGAATTAGTGATGATTAGGTGAAAGGTTCCATATGAAGCCCAAGGTATCTCAAGTAGAAGTACCCAGTGTCTGGGGTCCACTTTCTGTCTTCCACATAGAATCTATTCAATTGACCATAGTTTGACTGCTGTTGATGGATATGCCAGTGGCCTAAAATGGGACGTTAGATGGCATGGGTTCTGAGTTATTGCTGAGAATTCTTTCTTGGGTGTCTCGTTGGTGAGTCTTGCCCACATGCTCAGAGTTTAATTGATCACTATGTTTGGGGTTGGGAAGGAATTTTCCCCCAGGGCAGATTGGTTAGGGCTCTGGGGCTTTTTCACCTTCCTCTGTAGCATGGGGCACAGCTTATTTGCTGGTGGATTCTCTGTACTGAAAGTCTTTTAACCATGATTTGAGGACTTTAATAACTCAGCCATAGGTTAGAGGTTTATTGCAAGAGAGGGTGGGTGTGGTTCTGTGGCCTGCATTGTGCAGGAGGTCAGACTAGATGATCACATTGGTCCCTTCTGACCTTAAATCTATGAGTCTATTTATCTATGAGTCTATTTATCTGAATTTACGAATCTCTAAGTAGAACTTCCCAGTGTCCCGGGCCCATTTTCTGTGTTTCATATGGTTCTTTTCTCATTGATTTCATAGAGAGAGTCAAGGCCACAAGGTACCATTAGATCATCTAGTCTGACTTTGCGTGCGTCATGGGCCATTACATTTCACCCTGTCACTCCTGTGTTGAGCCCAGCAATTTGAGTCAGACTGAAGCATTTCAAGGAGATTAAGCTGTTGTGTGACATTGGCAGAGAACAGGAGAAATGTAGGTGAAAGAAGAAAAGAGTGGACAAGCCACCATATTCCTGCACACCAAAATTGGATGTGAATGGTGGGGGAGCACTGGGGAATGGTGGTTATTAGTGGATAGCCCTCTTCTTGTGGATTCCTTAGAAGGAATTCTCCATGTGGATGCTCGTGGGTAGTCGGTGGTGCTCACACTTCATGCACGGCTCTCTCTTAACGAAAGGAGAGGAGGATGTGAGACTTCTAACACAGGCTAATGAGATGCGAATTGTCACTTACAGGACTATGGGAGAGGCATGACGGTTCGGATTATTCCTAGTTGTCCGAGAATGCCGTTCCGCTGAGTCTCGGCTTTAACCTTCAGTTAAAAAGATGGGGGTGGGAGGAGGAATAAAAATGTTTAATGGCTAATTTTGCTACAGTGATCTTCATAAGCACAAACTCCGTAGAGGTCATTTACCGTTAGGCAGGTTTTAAATCAAAGTTGTCTCCTTCACTTTTGCATGTGGATGAGAGAGGAGGAAAGCGTAACCAAACAGCACCCCCAAGTGAACACTGCAGGAATCACAAAGATCTTTGCAAAAGAGTCAGGGGAGTTTTCATGTCCAAGACCACGAGGGTCTTGGAATAATTCTATGGACAAAGTTTCAAAAGTGGTCTTTGATTTCTAGGTTCCTTCAATACTGGATGATCACAAGGAGATATCGTGGGCCTGTTTTTTTTCCCTAAAGTGCTGGGTCATGTTGTCTTCCTTTGGCATTGTACATTGTTCAACACTTTGGAACAGTCCAGGCCGAGGTGTGTCATGTCAGGGGTCCAAAATCAATGACTGGGCAGTTGGGGGTCTCCAGCCCTTCCAGTGAGCCTGATGTCGAGACAGCCAAAATGCTGCTGGTGACATTTTGGGAGAGAGAATCCAGTGGAGACATGTCTGTGATCAGTCTTAATGTGGCTTAAACTCTTTGGTATTTGAAAACTTTAGCTAACTTAAGAGGGTGTGGGAATTATTTTTCATTTTCTTGGGTATCTTCATGTCTGATATCTTGATGGTGCTGGTGCATCGAGGAGAGAATTAATAGAAAAGCCAGGAGATCTGTTTGCTGTATTTACAGCTCTTCTGCAAATATCACAAGACAGCCTACAGTGATGGGATTACAATGATTTCATGTGGTGTGGTAGTTCAGATCATTTGGGATACAGGGGGACCCATACTGGAACGTAAAGTCCAAACCCATTGGGACCACGCAAGATTCAGAGGCTGATGCCATTCTAATTCTTGATCTCATCCCAAATAGGAAAGCTCGTATTTCTTCTGATTCTAAATCACATGCAAAGGAAATCTCATAAGACTAGCTGCTCTCCTGAAATGCTGTCTCAAGATGAGAGATGATTTGGCCTCCATAATGGTGTTTTGGAGGTTTTCTGCCCCCACCCCAACAAATATGTCATGAAAATAGATTGCTGGCTTTTGGTGCTGTCTAATCCAAATCCTTCCCCTCATTCATCCTTCAAACCAGATCCCACATTCTGCCTTACCCTTAATTTAGATCCAAATCCCACCTTCTTGCCACATTTCTGTCAAAGTCTAACCTCCAGGACTTTGGATGCTGATGTGAATTGGGCCACACTGCAAGGTGCTCTTCTAGAATCGCACCTGAAGTGAATTGAAATGACTGACTAATACACTGGGGCGGAGAGGAAGAACAGTCAAAAAAACAGGTTATGATTTGTTTAATTCAGCCTAAAACTAGAGCAATAGCAAAAAAGCTCATCATCATATGCTATGTCTACAATACAAAAAGTTAGGTCAACTTTGTTAAATCGACTTAACAAAGTGGTTTCCCTTAACCGGGACTTAGTAATTCGACCTAACTTCCCTTAAATTGACCTAAGAAAGTGGACTTATGTGTCCACACTGGGCTTAGGTCAACCTAAGGAGGGTTGTTCGAATACCCCACGGTTCTTATTAAGTCGAGGTAAGCGTTCATTAGGTCGACTTAAGGAAGCCCCTTAAGTCAACTTAATGAAAGCCTAGCGTGGACAGGGATTAAGTTAGGTCGATTTAAGCCTCCTTAAATCGACCTAACTTGCCAGTGTAGACATAGCCATAGAGTTCTTATTATATTGAAAGTGTCTGGAAGAATTAACTCTGCTCTCAAGTGTCTGTACAGTTCCCTTTCCCTTCACTAGGTTTCCTGCGCAGTTCTGGCATTTGGTATGTAAGATATTAAATGATAATTTAGATGATTTAGTTAACAGTTTATGTTAAAAAAAAATCTACTCTTGCACACTCATACTGACACACACAGTCTGTTGCACACTGTTATTTGCCTTACACCAAGGTTTAAGTGAAGCTCACATCAACCATAAACACGGGTATCTTTCGAGGTTCTTGGTTCACAAGCTGTTATCAAAACTATACGAATCAGATCCCATCACTGGGCAACAAGGACATTATATTCTCATCATCTTTAATGCTAGTCCTTTAAATCTTCCTGTCTGTAGATTACACTTTCAGCTAATCTGTTCTCTGTTTATTTTTCTAACATGTCCAACTCAGCACTCCATCTGACCCAGCTACTCTTCCCCTCCCCTCACTTCCAGAGAAACCAGTGCATTCAGATCGAACCAGATTGACAGCTG
Source organism: Pelusios castaneus (assembly GCA_007922175.1). Lineage (NCBI taxonomy): Eukaryota > Metazoa > Chordata > Testudines > Pelomedusidae > Pelusios > Pelusios castaneus. The sequence continues at coordinate 3,297,489 of ML685885.1, read as the reverse complement.
GGTGACAGATGGATGGACAGAAAGCTGGATTGGACCAAACTCGTTTGCACTTTAAAAATTGACAATGCGACCGAAGCAGCGGAACGGGGAGAGATAGATTGGCAAATGGAATAAATGGTCCCTGGAAAGTTTCTGATTAATCTTTGCACTGTCAAGTAATGGCCTGATAATGCAGGAATTTAATGGGAATGATTTCTACTAGTTCACAGGCATCCATTAGCGTGGAGTAAAGCGGGAGACAGTAAGAGGCATTCTTCCTTTTCTTACCCTTTGCAAATTGGGAGCATGTTGTTTAAGATGCGCCATCTCCCCCTTTACTCTTTCCTCCCAAAAGACTGGTTCACACCTCCCAGCTCTAACTTATCTTAAGCCAGTGGTTTTCAAACTTTTTTTTCTTCAGGACCCAGTCGAAAAAAATCATTTTTGTCTGTGACCCAACAACTCCATCTTTGAGCAATGCATTCCAGTTGTTTGGCGGCAGCTGCAGGGGGTGCCATGACCCAGTGCCCAGTTTAAAAACCACTGCCCAAGGGATACCACTTGTTATAAACTCTTGTTCCCTTCTCCCAAATAACCACCATACAAACCTGCTGTTACATTCAGGGCCCATTTTAAGACCCTCCTGTCCAGCAGTATCTTTAAAAGAAAAAAGGATCCGGTGTTATATTGTGGTGCTCACCCTAAAAGAAAGAATTTTAAGGGACCATCAGGACTGCCTCCTGTTTCAGCGGTTTGGTCCAATCCTTTCTTTCCTGAACTCTCCAAAATCCATTTGATCTAACATTTTTTAAGCTGAAAAACTCTTGCGAGCAGATTTTTTTTCATGAGTTACCTCCTGAATTTCATAACAAAAAACAGGAGAGTCTATAAATCCCATCAAGAAAACCTGATCTTGGGGTGTATCTAGCTTGATTTCTGTATGTGTCCCAAGATCCTTTTGGGGAAATTTACTGAAAACATCCCAAACTCATAAGATTCTCTGATTGCTACTCAAAGGACAATTAATGGCTATGTAGATCATGATGGCTGTGATCTAGTGTGGCATACTGTCCTCTCCACTTAGAAATGCCATGTAAGAAGGTCGGGGAAAGCATTCTTTGTCACATTCTCCAGTAGCAGCATCTAAATGGTAAAAATAGTAACACTAGTAGGAATTTGAAAACCTGTATTTGTCCTTGTATCTGTGGAATCGTGTCTAGTGTTAAAGCAGGGGACAGGGTCCATAGCTTAAACTTTCCAAAGTGACCAAGGATTATGATTGCCTGATCTGAAATGCCTGATTTTCAGAAAGGGCTGAGCATCCACACTCTGAAAACCAGGCCCTGTACGATGTTTCAAGCTATTCATCCAAGACCACTAGTCAATTTTAGACTCACATTTCTTTAGTACTGATCTTTGGCAAGTCACGTAAATGCTCTGTGCCTCAGTTTCCCCAGCCATAACATGGGGATTGTGCATCAGTAGGGTAACTGTGCAGATTAAGTAATGGTCATGAAGGGTTTTGGAGATCTTCATGTGAAAGGAACTACAGCAAATGTGAAGCGTCATCCCAGACACCGGAAAGAACTAGAGTGGGTTAAAAATGGAACTTTCCACCCTGTGGGAAAATCCAATATTTTTTTTCATCCTGAATTGGGACAAAAAGCCCAAATACCATTTTTCTGTGAAACGGAAAGTTCACAAAAAATGTTATGCAGAAATATTAAAACGTTTCATGCTGCTTCTATTCAACATTGAACTGTGTCTGCCTGAGTTGGCACTGGTTTATCCATTCCGTTGGGGGAAATAAGGACAGAATTTGTAGGGTGCGTCTTGTGCATTGCCACACCTGGGAACCAAGATTCTTGAGGTCTGCGTACAGACAAAATCCCCCACAAAATCCTCCCCATGGCTCTCCTGATGATAGACTAGGCTTGTCTCAGAGGGAAGAAACTATTTTGCATAGCTTGTGCTCAGTGGGTTTGTATACAGAGCCTAATGTACAAGATTGCTCAGTGGGTAATTTTCCAATGCTCAGGTCACTGACCTCTTTGCTGTCTGTGTCCCTCTCTTTGCATTGTGGGGTGGAGCAGCAGAGAAGGAAGGCGATGTTCAGTGCAAAAACTGGAGGAGCAGAGTGAACCAATGAGCAGAAGAGATGCTCTGGTGGAGCAATGCATGTTATAGGACCAGCCTGCTACAGACGGAGACACCCCAGGACTAAGTGATGGTGTCAGGAACGAAGGGGCTGATCAGAGAGTGGGGACTGGGAGAGGGTAAGGCCAAGTGCTCAGTCACATTGATGCAGCTGCAGCGCTGGGGAAGGGAGAATTCACGGGGAGGAGGGAAGCGCGTTCTGACTGATAAATAGAGGGTTCCCGTTGTCAGCAATGTCATTGCGTTCACCTTTTTCACGGTCCCCTCTTTCCAGCTGTGTAATTAATTAATGGATTGGAAGTGCTTAGTTTTCAGTGATCTACAGGTTGACTTTGCACCTTCCTCGGCTTGTCTGCGATTGCTATCAAGAGGCCCAGCTTAGAGAGTCTTGTCCCACTTTGCCCCTCAGCACCCTACCCAGAAGTGAAGGGAATGGCCCAGATTCTTCACTGCCCTGTCCTTTCCCCCCACTGCTATGAGGATGTCAGCTTCTGCCAGTCCAATTGCCTTCACATTGATGTACATATCAACACAAGGTTAGACTCAGGGCCCTGAGTTTAGTTCCCACATTTGCCACAGACTTACTCTGTGACCTTGAGCAAGATAGTTTGTCTCTCTGTGCCTCAGTTTTCCCACCTGTAAAATGGGAGAACCGTATTTTTCTGTCTCCTAGAAGAAACTCGCTAGTGTCAGATACTGTCAGAATAGGATTGAATAAATATCTGGACAGAGAAAATTGTTCCTATTTCACAAAGAATTGCAAGTAGTCATGGGAAGTACAAACCCAAGCCAGGAGGCAGAGCCCTGCACAAGGCTATTTTTTAATCCCACTCCCACCAGTTCCTGGTAATATGGCAGCAGGTTCTCTGGGACCTGTGGGATGCCAGTCCTGCTGTAGGACTCTATACTAGTCCCATGCAGGGCTCCACCAGGAGAGGTTTGATGGCATCAGGCAGCTTTGGAAAATTCTCATCCACTCCCCGTCCTTTTTAATGGGTGAATAAAACATTAATTTTTACTATCTATAACGTAGCTGAAAGGTTGGGTAAGCAGATAGTGTCCTGCCTGCAAAAATTTCATGACCGTTTTCAAAGCCAGATTTGGACATTGATAAACACAAGACAGAAAAAAATCCTGTTGCCTTTGGGTCCACGGGTCTGAATCTGATACAAGTCAGCAGAGACCTAAACTGCTTACTATCAAATGGTTGGAGTAAACCAGAGGCCTCAGTCAGTTCCTAAAGTACAAATTCCTAGGGTGCCAAAATCTCAATCAGTTTAAGCTCTATTAGAAATTGTTGAATTAGTTCCAACAAATACAAGCAGTTCTAAATGTTTAGATCACATTTTCTTTGTCTTCAAAGGTCCACTTGGGAACAGAATGTAAAATACTAAGATACCATTAGAAAATCTCAAAGAAAGTAGGTGGGTGAGGGAATATCTTTTATTGGACCAAATTCTGTTGGTCCAAGTTGGTCCAGTAAAAGATATCCCCTCACTCACCTTGTCTCTTTCATATCCTGGGACCAACAGAGCTACAAAAACATCACCAACAAATTAGAAACTCTGCCTATCTTTGGGTTTGGTATTGCTGCCTTTCTTGGTGGCATCTGGACACCTTCCATGTGACACAGATTGGCAATAGCAAAGTCCTCAGTGATCTTCATGGCATTTGTCTCTTTGACCTTCTTAGGTTGTCGAAAGTGTCATTTGGGGAACTTTAAAGGTGAAGAGAGGAGTGAATGTATGGAAAATCTGCTGTTTTTTTTTTTTTTTTTTTTTTTTTTTTTTTGAAGGGTCTCCAGTTCCATTTTGCAGGCTCAAGAGGTTGAATAATTTTCAATTATTATCCAAAATAGAGGGCTTCTCTGAACATTATCCAAGCTGAGGTTGACCTGTCCTACTTGTGTAACCCATATGCCTAAAACAGGCTAGCTCTTTAAGAGACCTATTTAGGGTGGGTTACTGTTGCTGGGCAGATTAGCTGCCCACAACCAGAAACTTCTGGAAGCAGGAAGCGGTAGCATTTGAGCATGTTCCACAGGGTTTTCCTGCTGGTGTGGTCAGACCACATGAGAGCAGCAGACTGCTCAGACAGAAGTCAGGAGCTGTACAGGGGTTAAAGTAAGGGGGAACGCACCAGAACGCAATTCTGGGGCCCCCAAATTTCAGGGGCCAGAGTTCCGGGGCTCCTACAAATAGAAAAATCTGGTGGAACACATGTTCCACCCGACCTGGCTGCTGGCAGGTTCTACGCCCCACCATTGTTAATCACAATATTTATTGTGTTATGCAGTGTTTGCTAGTTTGTGACAATAATTGCTATAGACATAAACGCCATATAAAATTATAAATATTTTTATGGAGTGATAACCGATACATGTGGTACTGAGAAGTGGTTGCAAATGCCTACCTGGGCTGGGGCCCACACATGCATAAAGGGGGTCCAGACAATATGGGAAGGCGGCCCAGATATTAGGAGGGTTCCGGGGCCCATCAAATTATTCTTTAACCACTGGGCAGCAGTGAGAAGAGCCCATGTGTTCAGTGTTCATGAGAGAAGCTGGGCCAGGAGTGGACAGAAAGATGTTTTCTCCCTCCCATGGAGTCTTCTGTAGCAGAGTTTGTGCATATGCATATGGGACTGGGGGCTGGTTAACCAGTAAGCTGACCGGATGGTGCTGGTTCCAGAGGAGAAAGAAGAGTCTGCCTGGAATTCTGTTGAAGATTCCTGCAACCAAAGAAGAAGAGAATAGATCCTTCTTCCCACTCAAGCCTTTAGACTTGATCAAAGACAGTAGCTGAGAGCTGAGTGAACTCCACCTAGACTTTGGGACTCTTGGGTATCTTTCGCACTGTGTTTCTATGGGGATTGTTCTGTTTAACATCTTTTTGTTCCTTAGGATAAGCTTTATTTAGTTCATAGTTAATAAAGTTCATTGTTATGTTTGTTTTTAGTAGTATTTTCATGTGGGTTGGTAAGTCTGAGCAATCTTTGCTGTGAGTCCTTTACAGACTGGATCCTGGGTCTCCAGCTGCTTTCTCCGTAGGGGTTGGGGTTGATTTCTGTTAGGCACTGGAGAAGGGAAATTAAGTGAATTTTAGCCCACCCGAAGGTCACACTCCAGCAGAATGCTATTGATTGAATGAGCTGTAGAAATGACCTCTGCTTTCAGTCCCAGAGGTAGCCACTCTTCCTCAGACATGAGACTTGTTGGTGAGATGGTGGGAGCAAAATTGCACTTCTACTGGTACTGCTTTTACCGGCTCTGTCCATATATAAAGGACCTGAAGGCCAGAGTCTCCAAAGAGCTCAGCTTCCAACCAGACACCACAGCATATGGTGAGATTTGCCAAACATCTCAGCATGTTGGTTGCTGAGCTTCATTGCAAATCTAGCCCTAAAGTGCCACAGTAGGAGCTGCTGGGTGCTGAGGGCTTTTGGCAAACTGGCCACAATTTAGATGTCCAAATGGAAGCCGAGCTCTTTGAAAAACCTGTCCCCAAGTGTGGTGAGCACTTGAAAATCTGGCTTTTGATGTTTCCAGTCTTGTCCATCAGGCTGCTAGGACAAGCTCTACATAGAAAATTTCCCCAACACTAATTGTTTCATGGTCTCCATGTGTTTTAATAAAACTCAATAGACAAACTAGGGCCCAGATGTGCAAACTTTCCTTGAATAAGGTACCTTTATTCAACTGAGTAGTCCAAGGGTAGACAATGGGACTATGCTCCGTGTAAGTAAAAGTTACTTGAGTGACTTGCAAGATTGAGCTGTTAATTACATGGTCAGAATTCCAATCCAAGGTTCACCTCTAATGACTGGGGTTAACTTTTCAAAAGGCCTGAGCAACCAATTAGCCTCCTCAATAGAAGCCAGATTTTCAGAAGGGGAACAACGGTCACTGTGAAATCACCAGGTTCTCAGAAGACTACACCCTATGGCTATGTCTACTCTTGTAAATTTAGGTCGACTTTAGCTAAGTCGAATTTAGCTAAGTCGACTTAGCATGTCTACACCTAAATTTTAAGTTGACTTAGGGGGGAACTTACAAAGTCGACCTAGAGCATCCACACTGGACGCCTAGGTTGACTTGTAAGGGCTAGGGGGAACTTGGGCAGGTCCACGGTGGTGGGGGGGCACCCCTTGCCCAGTGCCAGGAGGCTCAGCCTTTGTCCCATTGTACCTGGGTACAATGGGGTAAAGGGGGACAGGGACCCTGGCAAGGCATAGGGGCACGGTGGGCAGGGCTCTGCCCTGCCCTTTGGGTGGGCATGCCAGGCTCCCCCTGTGCCACACCCCTGGCAGGAAGGGCAGTGGGGGAGTCCTGGAGTAGCCCTAAGTCGACTTAGGACTACTCCAGGTCTACACTGGCTTAAGTCGACTTTAAAAAGTTGACTTAAGCCTAAAGTCGAATTAAAAGTAGGTTTAATAAAGTCGACTTAATTTTCGTTAAGTCGACTTAAGGAAACCGTAGTGTAGACGCAGAGTAAATTAAGTCGACTTAAGTAATCTTAAGTCGATTTAATTTACAAGTGTAGACGCACCCAATGTGCTTTGTCATGTAAGTGTCACCTGAGATCTCTGGAGAATCCTGCCCTTCTGTCAATTCTGATCATAATAAGAACCAATTAGTCTACAAAGGGAAGGCAACCAAATCTGCAAAGCCAGTTTGAGAGCGTGATTTCCTTCTAGTTCTGCCTTTGCTGCTTGCAGTTAGGGAGCTCAGGTGTCTTGAGGGAAGCGTTTGTCTCTCCCTTTTTCCACTCTGTCTTACGTTGTTCTTCACAACCCCATATTTCTCCTCTCTAAATCCACATCAGCATTTCAAATCAAGCTTTGGGCCACCGTTGTGGCAGCCTTTAAAGGAATATGGCCCACGGTTCCTTCATCTCTCTTCCTCCTCTGGAGAGCAAAGGCAAACCAGAAGGAGGATATTAATGTGCAAATTAGCGCAACCTGACTGGATCCAGATTGCTACTTAGAATTTGCATATTAATAAATGTTTTTGTGACAGCATTTAGCAGATCAAGAAGGGCAGAGATTTTAAAAAAAAGACAAGAAGAAATTAAAGCTTTTCCCTCTATTCCCACTCCTGCCATCCCAAATCTAGCCACATCTGCCTATACCATATCCATATATGCTTCAGCTGCATACGTATAGGTCAATGTATGTAAATCTTTCCATGTCTTGACAGATGTGAGCTTTTGCAGAATAGACCTGCATGAAGACAGACAAACAGCTCTGGGCTGGCAGACGTTCAGGAGATTTGATTTTGAGTGAGTTGTGTGTATGTCTGCATGGACACACACACACATGCACACTAACAGATCCTCTTATATATATAGGAGCTGGACATTTTTTTCCTCCATCAAATCTTTTCCAAGTCAACTGAATAAACTGGGACTCTTGAAACTGTGATCTTGACAGATGTGAGCCTTTTCCAAGCTGGACTGGAAAAAGAGAGGCAGTGTAAACCTCCAGGGCATTTGGGCTTAGCAGAGCCAGTGAAAACGGTTATTTCTTAGTGTGCTGAATAATGCATTCCTCTGAATTCCTAAGTTCTCTTTTTCTGTCCTTTTTCTCTTTCACTTCTCCTCCTTTTTCTTCAAATGCTTTGAAGATCAAATATGGATGGCCCTCCCATTCTCTTTACCACCCTGGGAAAGCTGTGATCCAAATCTCGATGGACTTTCTAACTGCCCCCCACACACGTGGTCAGAAAATGGAAAAGTCAGATACATAAACAGGGCATCTTATACATAACTGCTGCATTAAAGATATATTCCCCTTCTCAGTTAATTACTTGTCACATCAGTCTTGGGGAGAGCTGGCTGGCTGAGAGCCAGACTATTTTATTTCAGAAATCTCTGTCATGCACGTTCGTTTGCAGAGACCTAGCCCTCTTAGATTTATCTTCCTGATTTACTTCCATGTGTCCGTGATTTAAAAACAACAGCAACCAAGAAACAACTTGGAATTCTCTCCCCTTCCCCTGACGCCAACTGCTACTACCACTCTTTCACCCCTTCCACGAGTTTCAAGTGGTAAACTAGCACATCGTGCCTAAGTTTCAGAGACACCCACAACTCCAGCAGAAATTAATGGGAACTGTGAGTGTTCTGTGCCATTGCAAATCCAGCTGCGTGTGCCTCCACACACGAAGTCATGAATAAAAATGTAAAACCACCTATTGGAATTTGCTCCCCCATCCCGCTCTGTTTCAGGTTGATCCTATCAACCAGGATCCGTATCACCAATGAGCACCTAAGGTTTTCACTGAGCGTCAACCTCAGCTGCTCTTCCCCTCTCCTAAGTGCCTCGCTGGTGGAGTGTGGGAGGGGAGGAAAATAAGCGAGATACATTATTCTCAGAAGAATGCTCAGCCCAATGAGGTCTAATAGGATAGAAGGTTTTTCACCTCCCCCACCCGGCTCACTGTTGGGAATCAAGAAAAAGCTGAACCTAAGCTGCAGGATTTGGGTCTGGATCTCAACTCCCCCAAATCTCATGGGACGTGCTAATGTGGAAATTTTTGACTCTTCCTGTCTACCATAACACTATAGACAGTAATATAATCTCACAGCATCCCTTAGTTTGGGATTTTGTTGTTAGGTTTCTGAATTCTAAATAACCAAACAGTTACATTGCAACTTTCCAGTCAGAGTCGTTTTTCTCTGACTTCTCTGCGTGTATGCCCTGATAGTAATACTCACAATCTGTCAGGCGTTTATCCTCCCCACTCCCCCTGTGCAGGGGGGGGGCTGTTATCCCCATATGACAGATGGTTCACAGAGAGAGACAAACGGATCTGCCCAAGGTCACGCAAGGAATGGAACCAAGGTCTTCCAATTCTTCAGCCAACACCTTAAACAGTCCTTCTTCCAAGGAACTCATAGGAAATCTGTAGTCGAAGTTAATAGAGGCTGAGAGTGTGAACAACGGGGCTGGTGCTATTGTTCAGGGGTGCCTTTAAAAAAGAGAATCTTATTTTCTTGCAGACAAAAAGGTGGGCAGGGGCAGAGGGGAGCCTGCTAGCCCTGGGAAAGGGTTACTGTAGCATGTCTTTTCTCCTCCTCCACTAACAGAACAGATTTAAGATCAGCACATAGGAATCACAGACACCACTGGGACCATACATCAGTGAGTCTGCTGGCAAGAGTGAAGCGGTTGTATCTATGCAATGTTTGTGTCAGGATTAGCTGACTCTCAGTCGAGCTGCAAACAAACCTGATGTCTTCTGTCAATAACAGAGGGTGAGCTGAGAATCACAATTTCTTCTGGAAGTTGGGATCTCTTCCAGTAAAAGGAGTGGTGTGCAGACTGAGTTCACAGACTCCTAGAAGTTGGAAGATGGGACAAGCTAAAGTGTGATCTGATCCTGTGCATATCCCTGGGGCCAACGCAAGATGATCCCCTAACATACATTTTCTAGTGCTTTGATCAGTCTGATTTTTAATGTCCCAAGTGAAGGAGCATCCATGACATTCTTTGGGAGACTATTTCTACAAGCTAATTCATCTCACTGTGATGAGTTTCCCCCTGCTTATATTGGGATGAAATGAATGGGATGAAATTTAACTGCAGTTAAAAATGGGCTGTAATTAATAAATAATAAACTGTCATTAAAAAAGCAGACCGATGCCCAAGCCAGGTTCTGCCATGTTCTGGCCAAGTTGCAAACCTAGCTTCAAATATTAAAAATTGCAGTTATATCCCATCATTAGCCTACATGATTTTGTTGCAGCCACAGTTTTGAGCGTCTTCTTGAGTGACATCTTTTGATGTCAATACCTGTAATGACAAAGCTTCCATCCTACGATCTGAAGACATTTTTACCTTCCTGAGAGGCAGCCTCATAGCATTATCCTCATGTACAGCAGACAAATTGTTTCTTCCTGCCTATTTCTCAACTTCTTTCCCACTGTTGGAGTATCCCCAGATAGTGCTGTGGCTGTTAAAGTCGCCAATAACGAGGCATACGTTTTTCTGGCCGGGAAAAGTTGATTGGCTGCGCAAACTTCCCTTGTACACAGAAAGTACTGTTGCAACTGAGTTCAACCATCGTAAGTTCTAGTGGACCATGATGTTTCCCAACTGTGGTCTTCACCAATCTTGTGTCACGACCTTATCATGCTCCAATAGATGTTCCTTTCAATGTCCACAATGACATGTATGGGCTAGGAATATCGGGTGCTGTTCTCTCCATTGAAAGCACATAGAATGTCATCCTTCTGTACAGAAAATCCCTCCCCACTGAAACAAATGATTTTTACTGCCCTGTGAAAGGGGCAGTTTATGTCAACATCTCTCTCTGTCTTCTATTGCGGTCTCGGTGTGTATTGTCAGGTTTGTTCCCTCCGCTGGGAAGATTAATACGGGTCACACCGTGAATGAAGCTGACACATCCCTGCTGTACAACTCCAAGGACAAATGTTCTTTCCAAAGTGCATGATGGACCAGGGGTACAATGCCAGCCTAACCTCTGTCACCTCTGAAAACGGAGGCAACTTCAGAAGGAAGGGCATGGAAGCAATCCCGAGATCGCAGTGTACACCCGTTCAAGAGACAGCACAGGCTGCGGAACAACACAGAAAAACAAAACACCTGCTGAGATTCCACTTCAGAAAGGCTGCCTGGGAAGGCTTTGCCTCTGAATTGGGTGAATCCATCTGTAAAATTAGTCTGACACACGAGCACTATGGAGAATTTGTCTCCCTAGTGGGGAAGACTTCCCAAAAGCACATCTCTAAAGGAGAGCTGACATTATATGCACCTGGGCTTTAAGAACAATATAAAAGATAGTCAGAACTGATTGAGGTGACTTTAGTGAAGAGACCACCGTGCTCTAGGAGAATGCTTATGAGAGAGATTAGAAGGAGAGGCGTCACCGATGGAGGGAGCTGACTGAAGCAACAGACCTGCATCAAAATCAAAAAGCGCAGGCCACCTTCACAAGCTGAACCCTGATAGCCTATAGCCGCAGCGTTTCCCAACCAACTGGCATGCCAACTCCTTCTGCTTGATACGCCAGCCCACAAAGCAACGCACACAAAGAAACCAGTCAAGCAGGAGCATTAGACTCTCCTTAGAGACGGAAAAAATCACCATGAGAGCGCAGGCAAACATTTGAACACTGTCTGATGCATCGCCCACTCAACATCCTGAACGGTCTGAGACAGATGATGGCACCTGGTGACAAGGTGTGATGAAGATCCTTATTTTACAGAGGGGAAGATGAGGTTATGTGACTTTCTCAAGGTCACACAGTAAATCAGTAGCAGGGCTGAGAATAGAATGCAGGAGTCCTAAATCCTGGTCTTGGGCTTCAACCATAAAATCATCCTTCTTTTCTCCCTCTCTCACTTCCTGGCACATCTCCATTCCCTCTCTTTTCTCCGTGCCAGCTCCTTTCTCGCTTTTCACAAAAGCCCAGCCTCCTTCTCCTCACTCCGCCCCTGAATTTCCCAGCATTCCCTCTGGCCTTCATACCAGCATCACCATTGGTGGTGGGCTGTGCTGCTGAGGCTAGGAAGATCCCTGGCACCGGTTCCTTCCCACTGCGCTGCGGTGAGTCACAGTCAAGATCAGAGATCTGGTAGGGGGAAAAGTAAGAAACCATGGGAAGGCACTCCTAAACCTCCTTCTAACTCAGCTTCTGAGTGACATTTCAGCTGGTGGGTGTGAAAGGAGGCCAGCAAGGGCAGACGTGTGTGTGGCTGTCACACTGGATGGGTGGCACTTTGCAAACATGCAATTCCCCTCCCATCTTTCCACTTATGTGACAGATGACTTATGGATCTGGGATTGATTCCGGGGACTTCGAAAGTTGAAAGTCTGAGTCCCTACAGTTTGAACTAAAAAGTTAGGCTCGGTAGCTGGAATTCTAACAGTTGGGCACCTTTGGGGAGATGCCCAGCACACATTGACCAGTCGGTTACATGAGCACCCTTCAAATTTGTATCTTTAGCTTCACCAGGCTGGTTCTAATATGTCCTCTGCAATCTAGCCCACCAGCTCCCATTGATTGTCTCTGTAGATCTTCTTTGAGCTCCTTCTCCTTTGTCAGCTTCTTTTTGTCCAGATCTTGGAGGCAATATTCCAGGTGAGACCACAGAGAAGGAAACTTTTACCTCCTTGCTCTAGACAATGTTTCTCTGTGGAGAAAGCATGTACAGAGATCCGTAAGGTACATACTGATAGGTCTGTAGTCACGTGAGCAAAGCCTGGCCACCCAAGCTGCTGTTGATGTGTATGTCAGGGGCAGGGCCATCCCTCGGGGGCAGGTATGTCTGGCCCTAGCCAGAGGCTGGGCAAAGCCTCCCACCCTGCTGCTTTTGGCAGGGGCAGGGCAAAGTGTGGCCATGTGGGGGGGCCGCGGCATGGGCCCCGCACTGCCCCCAGCTGGGAGCGGGACAGCACGGGGCCCACAGAACCACGGGACCCGGGGTGATCGCCCCGTTCACCTCCCCCCAAGGACAGCCCTGGCCAGGGGAGTGAACAGCTGTGTCCTCTACACACCTCCATAAGGGTAGTCAGAGCCTCACATCAGTACAGAGCAATGTGTGCGTTCAAAACAAAACAATCCACTGCACACGCAGTTCTCCCCCTGGAGAGTAAATGAACCACGTGTAACTTAGATTACAGTCAACTTGTGGAACTCCTTACCTGAGGAGGTTGTGAAGGCTGGGACTATAACAATATTTAAAAGGGAACTGGATAAGTTCATGGGGGCTAAGTCCATAATTGGCTATTAGCCAGAAAGGGGTTAAGAATGGTGTCCCTAGCCTCTGCTTATCAGAGGATGGAGACGGATGGCAGGAGAGTGATCACTTGATCATTGCCTGTTGGGTTCACTCCCTCGGGCACCTGGCACTGGCCACTGTCGGTAGACAGATACTGGGCTAGATGGACCTCTGGTCTGACCCAGTACGGCCTTTCTTATGTTCTTATGTATTAATGCACTGCTGGACGGTATCAGAAGAGATCAAGGTTGAAACTTACGTCGGGTTCACTCCCGCATCTGTTCCTCCGCTGGAGGGGAGATGAAGCAGTCTATCAAGCAACGTGCTCATGTTTGTGGTACATACCGTTGAGGGACGTGCTGTGAGCAGTATTTGAGCAAGTCCCTCATGGTGGGAGTTTGTGGTCTCCATCCCTTTGCAGCAGGGCCTTAGCTTTCTTATTTATTAGCTTATTTCTTCTGAGTTGTCCTGCCTGGAGAAGGCTCTTGATGAGGAAGGGAAGCTCTCTGCATTCATTAATTCTTTTTTTTTTTTTCCTTTTGCTGTGATTTAGTGCATGATTACAACAGGGTGAATAAGGGAACCGGCAAGGATGATCTATAGCTGTAGGGACTGTGTTTAGGAACCCTCCGTCACCACCTTCCCCATTCCCCTCTCCTCTGCCCCCACCCAGGGTGCGTCTCTCTCACGCCTCTCTCTAGTGTTCGTCAATAAATATTCAATTAATGTTTTCATATGATAAAGATCTATGGGTGCCAGATAAGCACATTCTAGCAGGATGAATGGCGCTGCTAAGTCTTGCGGCTAATTCTATGCAGATGCAGAAAGTCTGTTGGAAGTGACTTTACAAAATGGAGTGTTCAGGGATCCCTGTTTTATTTTTTAATGCAGATGAGAATTTAAAAGCCTCCATTTTCAACAATTAATTTTATGTACTATTTTCCATTATTTATACTCCCTGGATAATAAATGGGCAGAAGGGATAAGAGAAAAAGCAGGTCTTCTCTTTATTTATTCATTTTAGCCCTGTGTGATGGAGGAAGCTGATGAAAGCCCTCTCTCACGTATTGAGGGGAGACCAGTTTATTACCAAGCATGGTTCAAAGGAATAAGGGCAAAACAGAGGACAGAATTCTCATCCTGGCTTTGTCACTAATTTGTTGAGTGTCCTTTGGCGAACCACTTAATTCCTCAGGTTCTCTGCTGAACATGACCTCAACTCTCTTGACTTAAGTGTGGTTTCACCCACTTATATCAGCCTATGTAGGAGCAGCATTCACCATTCACATGGACTGCACAGCGACCCAGCTGACCACTCATCTAGAGAAAAGCAATTTATTTTTAAGGCCAAGTCTACATTGACTGACAGCGGCAAATATGCCACATCAGTTCGATCTTTCCAGATCGATTGAGTGGGTCTGTGAAGACCCACTCAATTGATCGGGAAGTTGACCTGGTAAGTCCATCCCCTGAAAAAGAGTAGCACTGAGTCAAAGGGAGGGCATTTCCCTTCCAATCAGCACAGTGGATTCACCATGCTAAGTAGGCGTTAGACAGTCGAAGGCAGATACACAAGTTATTTTACGTAGCTTTGACTGCCACCAAAAACCACAGCAAGTGTAGACTAGGCCTAAGTGGGGGTGGGAGGTGGGGAGTGTTATGTTTTATGCCTCTTTGGTTTTACCCCACAGTCGCAATACACAAACCCGAGAAGAACTAACTTTCCCAGAAATTCTGAGCCAGCCTTAAGTCAGTGGGTACTTGAAAGTAGGGCTGGACAGATTTTTTTTGTTTTGTTTTTCCCGATTTCACCCCCCCCCCCCCCCAAGCATGTAAATTCAGGTCAGCTGAAACTTTTTGCAAATTTGTGTCAAACTCACCAAATTATTTCAGCTGGGGAAAAAAAACCCTGTAAAACAACATTTGAAAAAATTGAATATAAGATTTATTTTTTTTTGCTGCAAACTTTCATTCAATTTTCCTTTATATAAAACACCTCATATCAAACCACAAATATTTTGTTTCCGGTTAAACAGAGTGTTTCTTTCACTCCAACACATTCTTTCCCACCTTCTCATTTCATTTCGGGTTGATCTAAAATAATTTTTAAAGGATTTTTTGGAACTGCCAGTGAACCAAAAAATTAGTCATTCACATAACTCTACCTGAGAGCTCTTGACCCTCTGAGATTTCCAGCTCATTTCTGAGACTTTTGGAAATGCCGATGGAGAAAGTCCTGGGCACCTTGGAGAAACTGATGCTAATGCTGGGATTATTTTAGAGCAGAACAGAGGAGAGCCTAGTAAAGCCACACTAAAATGGAAAGGCATCTGAGCAATTGGAGTTCTGCTGGTTGGTGGAGGTGTCTGAAAAGAGACTTTTTGCTTGTGATATCAATTGGACTTTTTAGACAGTATTTCACCTAAATCAGACCTTTCAGAAGAACTCAAACCAGAATCTTCCCTTTGCACATCTTGTCCACCAAGGCATGATACAGCTGCTAAGAGAGAATTTCTGTCAGCAATGGATGTTCTCAATTTTTAAGAATAGATTGGGCAAACATTGTCAGGGATGGTCTAGGTTTACTTTGTCCTGCCTCAACACAGAGGGCTGGACTTGATGACCTCTTGAGGTCCCTTCCAGTCTGACATTTCTCACTCTATGATCCTTTTATGTTGGGTGTATTTTGAATCCCCTTCCAAATTTGTTTTGCACTAAAAAGATGTATGGGAGTGATAGCGGTGGAGAGTGCAACTCTCTCTTTGAGAAACTCAGGGGGAGAGCGGGTTGAAAAATAGGAACATTTTCTGCAAAAATCCTTCCCATTTTTGAGGTCACAATTAGAAATGTCAGTCATTTTTGTTAACATTTTGGTTTTTTTAGACCAACGCTATTATTGGTTTTAAAAACATGGAATGAAAATTTCATAGACATTTTGGAAAAATAAATGAATTTTCTCTTGAGAAAATTTGAAATTCCATTGAGAACTTTTATCAAAAATCAAAATTCAGAAACGTGCAACCACCTCTGCTTAATACTTTCTGATTGCCATTCTGCTGTGTATCATGTCTACTAGGATCTTCAGAGAAACGGAAAGGAATAGAACTTTAAAAATACAGTTCCATGGAGAATCTTCACTAACTGTTAGCAGTAGAGGGCTCACGATGCACATTTGAGCATTTCCAATTCCATGTAGTAGAAGACAGTGATATACAGACACTAGCCAGTTCATTACAATATTTGTCTACACAGTAGTTACAGTAGTGAGAACCACAAGAGTTCTGTTACTGGGTTTCTATCCTGACCTTGAGAGAGGTGGTGAAAATTCCTATATACTATATCACATTGATGCAAACAGTTACTCCAGGGAATGTCTGTCTGTACTACAGTAACAACATGTAGGGGTAAGAGATTCGTTCAATCTCCATATTCCATTAAATCAGTTGGTAACTCCAATGAGCTGGCCAGCAAGTGTTCCAGCTAGTACCGTTCATGACAGTGGGATTTGTGGTGCTGGTGTCTTCCCATTAGCAATTGGATCAAAACCATTTACCCATTTCACATGTCCTTGTATTTTGGGAACAGGTCCTGTAGAGTACAGGGTCATGGGAGTGAATGATTCACCCCATCATCTTGCCTCAAACCTGGCCGAGAGAGACCAAGGGAGAGCAGATCAGGCTCACTAACTCATTCTACTTCTTCCGAGCCTCCCAATTAGTGCCAGCTCTGGCGAGTCTGGTAATGTGGGATGCCTGTCCGTTAAGAGGGCTGAAACCACCTGCTCATTTTTACAAGTGTGTTGAAAAATAATATGTTTTGTTGGAACTTTTTTTATCATGTGGCATAAGGAACCAAAGCAGGAGACATGTTGGACTGAATAGTCCAAAGAGCTAATGCCAAAACAAATGACTAATCTACATTTGAAGATGCAGTGATTTGCTACTGAAATAATTATCTGACAGAGTGAAACATTGCCAGGAAGCAACTGAAAGCTGCAACAGAATCAAAACCCATCCCTATAAACCCATAGTAAAACACTTTTGAGTTGGAATTACTTCTCAATATGGCTTTAAACATGAAGGCTATGTCTACACTTGCTAAAATTATTTGGGATTAGTTAGTTCGAACTAATTTTAGTTAATTCAAATTAGCGATCCCCATTCATTTCAATGGCCGGTTAGTTCGAACTAAGAAATTAGTTCGAGTTAACATGGCCACATTGGCTAATTCGAACTAGTTAGTTTGAATTAAAGCCTTACTTCTAAAGCCCTATTCGAACTTATTAGTTCGAATTAAGGAAGCCCTTAATTCGAACTAACTAAAGCCTAGTGTAGCCATGGATTTAGTTAGTTCAAATTAAGCCTCCTTAATTCGAACTAACTTGCCAGTGTAGACATAGCCGAAGAGCTGGGTTTGGGAAAGTGAGATCTGGTGTGGGTAAAACAGAACTGACCCATATGGTCAGTGACCCCTTGACCTGGATACAGACTGAATCCAAACACAGTATTTGTGACCCTTCCTCTTTTTATCTCACTTCACCATTCCCTCCTTCCTTTTTTGCTTTTCTGTTTAATTTTCATTTGTAACATCCCCTACTAAGGCCAGGAATGAAAGTTTCCAAATACCAGAAACGTCTTCAGCCCAACACAGTCACACGGTACTCAGATGCTCTGGGGATGGACCCAAGTAAGCCCTGGATAGACAGAGACTCTAGCGCTTCAAATACAATCTAGCCATGAAAAACAGAGTCCTGTGGCACTTTTAAAGACTAACAGATTTATATATCGCATGACCAAGCGTCTGACAAAGTGGGATTTTCTCCCACGAAAGCTCATGCGATAAATAAATCTGTTAGTTTTTAAAAGTGCCACAGGACTCTGTTTGTTTTTCTGCAATAGACTAACATGGCTCCCCCTTTGAATCTAGCCATGGTATCCAAACACACCGATCACCCTGTTATCTAAGTGCTGATACGGATCTGGACTTCCCGGGTCCGCAGTAAAGATCTGGGCCGTAAAATTCACAAGAACAGGCATGTTTGACTAGCCATCACAATTAAAATATGTGGGTGCATCTGATCCCAGCTGGAAAAATGAAGTGCAGAGGGATGTGAAAGCAAAAAAAACAAATGAAAGATGGGGAGTGAATTAGCTACTGAACATGTTGAACCTTCGCAAATAGCAGCTTGAGTCTGAGGTTTGATGGGTTCTTTTAGCTTCATAAAGCTAGCAAGGACGGTTGGGTTCATCTGGCCTGACTTTATGCATAATAAAGCCATAGCATTTTATCCCATCATTCCTGCCTCAAGCCAATAACGGGTGGTTAAAGTAGAGCATCTTGTTTTCTGCCCGCTGGTTTGCTGAACCCTAATTTGCTTTCTTGGGAGCCTTGTAGCCAGAAGGAAGTGTGTGAACCTGCTGAGTGTAGCAACAAGCTGTAGTGTGGACACACAGAATCTTTTCTGTAAATGGCAAAAGGTTTCTTTCAGCCCCTAATTTGCAATGTCAGAGCAACCCATTATCAAGACAATTAAATTTAAAGAGACTGCAGTAAATGCTAGCATACAGAAGACATCAAGCATCATTAAAATGTAATTGGAAGCAAATCTTAATGAGATAAAAGGGAAAAAAATACCCAGAATCCTTTTAGGTTTGTTTCCAACCCCCTCCCCTCTTCACTTTGTCTGAGCTAGCAGCTACTGTATTAAACAATAATAATAATAATAATAATAATTAATAATAATTCGTAAGACAATTTTAATAGTTGTTCGCTGCAGCAGCTAGGAGGCATGCCAAGATTCAGGACAGTTGCAGTGGGAGAGGCTAACAACATCGCCCAGACTATAAAAGCAAAGTTCTGAATTCTTTGCTGTAACCCAGCCTCAGAGTTTGCCATGGACAATGACCAGGTTTCCCATTGCTCATCCAGAGCTGACAAAGGGAAAAAGATTAAAACAGCAGCTTTGTGCTGGTGGTCAGACTGTGCTGGCTTGGAAGAGGGAATTTGTTCCATTCCCCTCTACTTAGAAACTCAAACACAGTGAGGGTAAAATCCCCAAAGCTGAGAGGACCGTAGGACAGCAGAATCCACTGTTCCTCAAGGGCAAAGAAGAAATAGCCTCGTCTCCGTTAGAAATGTGGCTGGTAAATGCAATGTAATGTTTACAGAATAGGTTATGGCGCAATAAGCAGGTGAGCTGGTTTCCCAGATCCGAGAGGGATGTTCACTGGGGAAATATCTGCAGTTCGGTTGATACCGTTGCAATGGGCCTCCCTAGCACCCCTCGTAGAGGGAGCTGTTCTGTTCATTTCTCTCGTGGTGATCTTGACGAGGCCAAGGTTGGTTTGGATCCAACTTCTGTTTCGCCTGAGTCATCAGACCTTGTGGAAGGAGGGTCAGGTGAAAGGTGTGCACCCTTAAATCTGAGCACTCTTTGCTCTCATCTCATACATCTGCACTCATATGGACGGGCTGCGTCTTTCTTGCGTGCAGAGGAATTCTAATTATAGAGGAGAGCACAGCTATGCAAAAATTCCCTAGTAAATCCTCAGACTCTGCCAAACTCACTTGGTCTTGCTGGAGACCCCATGTTCAGCCCAGATTCGCTCAGGTTGGCCAGTCCCTGCCAGTCTTGAGCAAACATGAAATAGATTCATGGTGCTGTTCTCCATCTTCCCAATGGGCAAACACACCCCAGCTCAGAGCATGCCTCGAATTTTGGGTTCAGAATCCAGATCTGAAGCCAAATTATCCTACATTTCAGGATGTACAAATTCATTCATCCTCATATATAGACTTGAGCTACAAATTTGGGCTTGTGGTACAGCACTAAAAATAGCCATGTAGACTTTCTCACGCAGGCTCTGAAACCTGGTGAGGCGTGAGGGGCTCAGAGCCCAAGCAGGGACATCTACACTATCATTTTCAGCTCTGTAATGCAAGTCTCAGTCTGTAGACCCCATCTTTGAGAGGCACTACAACAGGTCTTTGTTTGGAGTGTAGAGCAACCTTCTATAGAGGCTGACCATATGTCCCATTTGGGCTGGGACAGTCCCCTTTTTAAACATGGTCCCAGATGTCCCAACTTTTTTGCCAAAAAAGTGTGGCATGCCCCTAGTGGTGCAGGGAGGAACATGGGTACACACCAACACCCGCACCGTGCAGCAGGACTTAAGCCACCAGACAGCTTGGAAGGGTGAAGGAACTATATGTTTGTATGATGCTTAAGTAAATGGAACCCTGAACTGGGATGGGAGTCTCCATGAGTTACCGTAATAACCGCGATAATAAAAAAAAGGGATCTTGTCAAAACATTCCCAAAGAACTGAAATTCTTATTTATAAAGCAGATGTGCCTGACATGGAAGATGTCTGGGATACCATTGATCTGTCCCCTTTAATAGTTTCCTTTCTCCATTTTTTTTAAATAGAAAGTGGAATCCGAGTTTCATTCACTATGGGGAATGATTCGTACAATCTCAGCAGTTGGCCAGGTAGATGCCTTTTAAGGATCATTTGTTGGGCTGGGCGAGACCAAAACAGGTTAATTTCACTATGTTTAAAAGGATCGCTTCTGTCCTTAGCAGAGAGGTCACAGATCTGAGGAGGCTTGGAGGTTGAAATCTCCTCTCACCTTCAGAGTTGGTCCCATTGGCAAGCGGGTAAGCTGTGGAGAGTCAAAAAAAGTCCAGGCTTCACAGCTGCTAAGCCAGCAGCACTCTTTCTAAATCCCCATTAAAGAAAGGAAATAATCTAATTTAAAGAGAAGTTGGATGTTTGTATCCAATTTTCCAGTTGCACCAAGGGGAAATTTCTCCCTTCTAAAACACAAGACATAGGAGATCCAGCCGGCAATTTTAGTTGGGAAAGTGACTGTAAGAATAACTCTTACTGATCTCTACATGTCTTTGAGTCACATCTGTGCACTTTACCGACACAGGAAAGCTTTTACTGCTGTTAACCCTGCAGAGCCAACATAGCAACAGGAGAGCGAGTTGGGTTCTTAGCCTGACACTAGCTAGCAACGGCATTTTCACTGCACTGTTATTACAGGATCTTTCTTACTGGTGTGATGGAAGAGCCAAAAGAGAAAGATCCTGCTTTTTCCAGATTCCAGGTTGAGTTTGCGATGCCAGCAGTTGATTCGTAAAGAACGGAGACACTTTGATATGAACCGTATTGAGTTGCACAGCTCTCTCATTAACAGAAGTCATGTGGCTAGGATCCCATGCCACCGTTTTAAAGATAGGCTAGTTAGGGAACTGTTTTTTCACCTTTGCACTTTCAATACAGCTCATGGGTGTAACTGACGACAGAATCAGATTCTCACTGAGCGGTGTTGACAAATTTAATGTGGCTGTCAATTTCACTACTGTACGGTTCTTGTTTCTTCTGGATGTTTTGCTTATTTATCCATTTGTCATTTCCAGCTTTGCTGGGAAATTCTTCCTCCAGCGTGTACTCAGCTGCAGTCAGTGGAACTGCATAGTATTAGAGCTGGTCATAAGTTGTTTCTTGTATTTCTCCCAGAAAAAAAGTTCTGACTTTTCTTTTAAAAATATTTATTTTATTTTATTTAATGGCAGGTGCATAGAAACATTTTCAGGTTTTCTGCTGGGGTTTTTTTTCAAAAAAAAAAAAAAAAAAAAAAAAGGAAAGTTGCCCAATCATTTAATTGAAGCCACTGTTTTCAATCAGGTGGGGAGGGTGCATTTTTGAGGGTTTTTTTTTTTACCAGCCCTATACCACATAGAAGACATTACAGAATTAAACCCCAAACATAGAGTGGAACCCCATGAAAGCAAAGTCATTTTCTCCTTAGAACCTAGAATCATTCAACTGGACAATGTTTTGCAATATCTTGGGAGTTTGCTTCTAAAAGCACTCGTTCTCTACAAACAGATTTCACTGCCTGTTAAGAGTATTTAAGTTTAAAGGCTGCCAGAGAAGCCCTGGCTCAGATAAAGATACAGTTTCAGCCCCAAGAACTCGCATTCTATACAGAATTGTCCCATCTGGAGCTTTGAGAAGACCCTATTGAAGAATTTAGGGCAGAGCTGTGGGGGCGGGGGTGGGAGGGAATAGCAGTTAGGCACTACAAAAAAGGACAATAAAAGCTCTGTATACATATTATCATAGAAATAGGTTGCCCGGCAGCTGCTCCTCTCTAGGTATATTAACAGCTCTGGGATTCCAAGAAACTACTGGACAAGAATAAGCTTATACCTGGCGGAATGACCGCAATGGACTTTTTCATTAACAGGATCTCAAGGAAAGGGCTTGCTCAGGCAGAACAATTAAAAAGCACAGGGCTGCAATAAAAGGCGATTGAGTTTCCCATCCTCTCTTTCTCAGAAGGGCTCTTTCTCCCTTTCTGTCTCTTTTTCCTCTCTCTTTTGCGGCGATGGCGTTGTAATTTGAGGCTCCCAATGGGCTGGTGTTAAATCTTCCTCTGAATTAGCATTCCCGTTCCCCGGGGAGGGCAGCGGCAGTGATGACTAAGGGAAAGGGTGATAAATGTTAACAGAAACACTTTTGCAGAGTGCTGATGCTGTGTTTTTAAAACGCGCACCTGCACAAAAGATGCAGAGTGAGGAAAATAGCTCCGTCTTTAGTGGAGACAAACGCACATGGAGACACATACTTATTTAACGGCCATCACAGGAAGGGCCTGGTATAGCTGCACTGGGGATTTGTAGGGAAAGCCACAGGGAAAAGAAATGAATGGGTTAGAGTGGAAGACTGTGGTTAAGACACTGGACTGGGTTAATATCCGACTCTGCCACTGTGTGACCTAGGGCAAGTCACTTAGCCCAGATATTAAAAAATATGTAAACATCTAACTCCCATTAAAATCAGTGGGAGTTGGGCACCTGCATACCTTTAAAAATCCAGGCCTGTGTTTCTCTGTGCCTCATTTATCCCTCCCTGCTGCGGATAAAATTTTACAGGGCAGAGATTCTCCGTTCGTGTGTGCAGCACCGGTGAAATGGGACCTTGAACTCTACTGAAAGAAAAACGATCAATACTAATAATATATCCAACATTGGCTTTGCCTAATGTCTGTATTAATCTGCACCAACAGATGTGTCAATTCGAACGCACAGCAGGAGATTGTGCACCAAGGGGTGTGTCCACACGGCACATGACATGTGGATCTGTAGGACCAGAGCATGTGGACTTGGATCTCACAGCCACGCAAACATCCATGCTATGCAGCCCTTCTGATTGGCTGTGCAGCATGACCGTTATCCATGTTGCAAAAGGATGTCACTCGGCTCTGACCTGAGTCACATCCCACCACTTCCACCAGTCGGGTACTAGGACCTGGGTCCTGAGAGCCTGCTGAGCTGAGTGAGACTGATTTGTGTGTGGATGGAAGGGGGCCTTAGGTTCAAACCTGAGTCAGAGCCTGGGCTTACTGTGCAGTGAAGACTTACTTCAAATGGATTCTGTGGGCCCTGCTGGTGCGCACTGAAAGTCCCCTAGAGTGCTTTAATGTAGCACTTTTTGAAACTCATGGGTGCTTGGGGACTGCGAGTACCCGTGTGCACCATCCTCATATGGAGCACGGCAATGGGCAGAGAGAACCCCTAGTTTGCCTTTTAGGTCAAAGCTAGAGTGGAAAGCCAGATCAGAGCTGAAATGTTGTGTGTGTGCATCTGGTCGGTGTGGTCTGCTGGGTGGATGGCGTCCTTATCTCTGTTGTTCTGCATTCAGCACAGATGTCTGTTTGGTGCATGTGTGTGTCTCTGTATGCGTGCTCCCTCAGGGCTATCCCTGGCTCAGATCTTTAAGAGGATAGTTTGTTAGGTTTGTAGACTAACAAATTTTCTTCGGCATAAGCTTTCGTGGACTATAACCCACTTTGTCAGTGGGTTATAGTCCATGAAAGTTTATGCTGAAGAAAATCTGTTAGTCTATAAAGTGCCACAGGATTCTCGTTGTTTTTTGCTGTACTACAGACTAACATGGCTCCCCCTCTGGAAATTTGTTAGGCTTGTGACTAGGAGACCAGCTTGGACCTATAACGAGGGACTGAGTTAGACTGATGGTTGTAAGCCGAGGTGTTCCTTTGGTTAACACTTTGGGTTACCTTTGGCTCAAATCTCTAGTGAGGACTCAGTTAGCTCAGCGATTTGGAGCCTAGGCATACCCTGTATGCAAGAGGTAAACTGAGGTAACATTCACGATCGAAGAAACCAACACGATCATGGATCTTGGTAGAAACGAAGGTGCCAGATTAGGCTTTATTGCAATGTTGCACAATGGCACGCAACCTATTTCAACAGATTTGCTGGCAGCATTTGTACTCTCAATGCAACGGAACAGCTCAACTGACTTCAGGAATCACCGTCACCTCTTTGGCTCCATGAAATCTAGACTCCAGGGCTCCTACTTTTATACCCTGCTTGGACATATTGGCTCGGCCCTCTTTGGTGTCCAAATTTAACTTGGTTGATCCATGTTCACGCATCCCAAGACAACTTCATTCATTAAGACAAACAAGGAGTCCTGAGGCACTTTAAAAGACTAACACATTTATTTATTGCATGAGGTTTCGTGGAGGAAAATCCCACTTCGTCAGATGCTTGAAGATGGGGATTCTGCAGTTATGTATACCCTTGCTCTCGATAGTTCAAAGCGTCTCTTCTTATCTGCTTGGTTCCAGGCCAGCTAGACACCTCATACCTTCAAGGTCCTTCCTGCAGCTGCAGCTTATTTCTTGCCAATTTCTGTGAGGTCAGACTGCCTCTGCCTGACTCCTGTCGATTTAGCTAGTTATCCAACTCAGGCTCACTGCTTTGGCTTGGTTCACTAGGCCTCAGTCTGACCATTTCTACTTCTCTTTTCTATTTTAACTTTTTGCCTTCTCCTGCAGTCGGCACGTCCTCCCTAGGGGAAATCTCATGAGATCAGCAATTCCCCAGAGGCTTCCAGAATTTGGGGCTGAAACCTCCTGAAAACTCCATTGTTGTCCTCGTTTGCTGTTCGAGGCACGTGCAAAGCAGAGCTGAGCAATAGAATCCATCTGTTTCTGGAGAAAACCAGTGTCTGGGGATGGGTCAGCATCTGAGGAATCCTCTCCTCATCACCTGACATCCTAAGGGGATTGAGTTGGGAGCCCTGTGTTTGATTTGTCTCTAATGGTGTTGGAGAGCATGAGATAAGTTGACCTAAAACTGATAAAGATTTTCCAGTTGTTCCACCTCTACCTGGGTCTGGCTTTTCATTATCTTCCATGGCAGAGCCTTTCTCTGCATTGCTTCTGGGAGTCCTTATTCATTTCTTAAATCTTAACAATAGCATCTTACATTCTTTCATCCTAAGGGGCTTTCAAAGTTACGAGATGTACAGCGTCCTCAAGGCACCGCCTTGCTTTGCCGGGTGGGCATGAGGAGATGCCAAAGGAAGTGGACCGGATATAGCTGACTCAGCTAGAATTCCTTTTGGGAGTTCCCCAGGGAATTCAGTGATACCTCTTCTACTCTTTAAGTGGGCTCAGCATATGCTCCCCTTCTGTCTCTAGCTTTTGGTTCCCTGCCTGGTGGGAATGGGGCAGGGGCATGACCCCATCTTCACTACGTTTGCTTAGGCAGAACCTCGGCTCTCCAGCCACGTTCTTGCTGGCCCAAGGTCCAAGAAGAAAAGTGCTTTTAACCCTTCCCTCCTCTACAGTGGGCAGAACCAAACGGGCCTGGTCTTATGATGATGATGATGATGATACAATGGGGGAAAGAGAACAAGGTGTTGTGTTAATAGAAGTGGGTCTGAGTACCACATTGCGCTCTGGCTGCAGCCCAAAGTCCCAGGATGTTTGTTGTCTGGTGTGCTGGTTCTGCCCAAGAGGAGGACCCACTTGCAAACCTGGGGTGCAAGTTCCGCTCCAGAACCCCCCACCAAAGCCGATTGGGGAGCTTGCTTCAGGATCCCTCAGTGGTCTCATGTGCATAGCATCTTTCCTCTGAAGATCTCAAAATCTTTGCAAGGGTCACCATGTTACGGACAAATTCCAAAGGGGTAGCCGTGTTAGTCTATTGTAGAAAGACAACAGAGTCTTGTGGCACTTTTAAAGACTAACAGATTTAT